>JAUPFR010000002.1:1802500-2292500 GCA_036925125.1 Oreortyx pictus | reverse complement strand
GGATTCAACTGATGGCTACAGCCCACAAAACTGATGGCATTGCTTGTGGTCTGCTGAGCCATGGCCTGGGGGTGAGAGTGCAGCTGGGATAACAGACCCAGGGGTGGAAATAGGTGGCACCCTTTGGGCTGGTTTTAGCCCAACCTGCTACACACTGCGATCCTGCCTGAGATCCTGGTTTGGTTTTAATCTGCTTTATGGACACTCAGCTAGGAAGAACCCTTAACATTTAAATTCCTTAATTTGGGGAGCTCAGCCTTTGTGAATTCAAGGATGAGCTTGTGCTTCTACAGGGTTGATTCCACCTAGGAAGATCTCGTGACAGTGATACAACCTTTACGTAGCCCTTGTCTGCCTCCAATCGCGTGCTATGGCGTATATTTCTAAAGCAAAGGCATACCTGTATAGGTGAGAGAGCTGACTGCAGCACTTGCCCTGTTCAGGAGAATGGGCTGGGAGAAGCTACAGCAGACTTGATGACAAATGAACGTTTGTGTCTGTGTCATCTCCCACCAGGCGCTGCTCGGCCTGCAGGCTGGGAACGCTGCAGAGGCAGTGTGTTATGCCTGCTATGGTAGTAATGCGTCCCAGGCAGCAGAAGGATTGCTCTCAGGGTATAGGTTTGTTGGGAAATAAAAGGGAGCGAAATGTTTTGAGGGCTTGGTTTTCAACAGGAGACACAGTGGCCCTAGTGGGTCTAAATGGCTCTGTGAAAAGGTTAGCAGCTGAGCCCACGTACACTTGTGCACACCCCTCCCTCAGAAGCCAGGGAAGTCAATGTGGGTTTGCCTGTGCTGGTTATCTTAGCTTCACCCTTGACTAATAGTAGGTAAATTGGTCATCTAAGGGGAAGCACAGAATTGCAAAATAAACAGACCAAAATGACTCCCTTATCCAAACTGAGCCTCGGTAATAGGGAAACTCCAGGAAGGAGAAAACCTTTTGCAGAAAGCTCGATAACCCTGTAAAATGGGAATAAGCAGTGTGCTCGGCACTGCTTAGTGTGAGCTGCGGGGATGGGGTCTGGCTGCAGTGGTGCCGGCGGTGCAGAGAACACAGCTCGAAACCCCTTTTCCCTGCATGGCTCTCCAGGCACTGTGTGCTTTCCAGGGATGATGCCAAGTGCTGCGTGTTTTTTTTTTTTTCCTTTTGGTATTTCTGTGTGCCTTCCTGCTGCGAGGTGGCTCTTTTGACATGTTGTTATAGTGATGGAAGGAGCATGGATACACATTCCTCTGCTTTGCGTGTGAGACATATGGGAGCCAGATTGTACCTGTCACAAGTTGCCAACCTGAATTTGTGGGGTGTAAGGGGACACGTTCTCAAGGGAATTTCCACTTGACGTCCCTGATTGCTTTGGCTAATATTTGCTTTGTAACCTTTCCATTAGCGGATGCAGCATGCAGCGCTTGGTGCCCTTCTGCCCTGGGGTGCATTTTCATCTTAGGTTTGCCAGCGGAGGTGCACGGACAGGCGGCACCCACAGCAGAGGGGTGCCAGGCTCTTGATATGTTTTCTGACAGTGGCTGGAAGGACTGCCCAGGTACAGAACATCTGCAGCTGGAGAACAGAGCAGGGGTGGTTCAGGCCTTCTCAAGTGGTGTCTCTGGTGAGACTATGAAATCCACCTGCTTTTGTTTGAAAACTGATTTTGATTTCACGGTAATAATCAGTATTGCTTTAGAAAATCCATACATCATCAGTCTGAAGCAATCTACGGGGCTTTATTTATGTTTTATTTAAGATAAAATAAAAAACAAAAAACTTTCAGTTTCACCATGGCTCAATAAACATGTTTCTCTCTGTCAGAATGTGACTCCCAAAGGCAGAGCCCTGACCATGGGACTGCAAGGGCAGATGTGTAGGCTGAAGTCCAGGCATTTCACCCTCCACATGTGACCTGCGGTGTGTGGGACATCCGACCCTATGCCACCCCAGATGGATGTCTTCTCAGCCACACGTTGCTTCCACGAGCTGACAGGAGTGACGTAAAAAGGTCATGGGTAAAAAACACCCTGAATTCACAAGCTCCGCTTACACGCTTTGGTTTGTGAAAAAGGAGCAGAGGAAGAGAGTAGGCGACTGTGAATGAAGCTTTACAAAACCAATCCCCACATGCATATTTCATGCTAGTGTTTATCAGAGTTTTATGAGCATCTGGTCTTGGCCCCAAAATCTCTTCAATTGAGCAATATCTTTTTTTCTCTGTCCGAGTTGGACGGCAGGTGGGACCTGCTCTAACTTGTTGCCCCTACCGACAGTTCCTGTGCTGGCTCTATGCATGCCTGGCCCTGGCTCCAGCTGGACATCACCTGGGGACTACAAACCTCCTCTGATGCAGAGTCTGTTGGTGCATTTTGGTACCGAAGGGAGAATTTATTTGAAGCATCTAGGTTATTAAACACTGTTTCTCATCCCCTCAAACCTGGAGCACCCAATGTGACAGCTGCAAACGGACTTGGAATGGAAAGGGCAGGAAGAGGTGAGAACAGGCAAAAAGAGCAAGTTTGGGGCATTTCCCTTGCTGCTCTGCAAAGCAGGAGATGAGAGGATGAGAATGAAACTGAGGACCTCAGGCAGGTTTCAGCTATGCACAGCTCTGTTTTGTTGCCATATGTTGCAGGAAGAAATCCTAGGAACTGTTTTATTTTTTTTTTTCCTTTTCCCTAGCACTGAGCAATCCCTCAAGACTTCCCTTGGCTCTCAAACACCATCTCATCAACATTCATGCACATACTGCAACATTCGTTCATGCACGGCTAAAGGAAAAACAGATATGTTTCACATTTCACAACAAGTTTTTTCTTTTTCTTTTTTTTTTTTTTTTTAATATCACAGGCTGGCTTAGAAATAGTGGGTGCGTGAGAGTTGGTTCCATCTTCCTGTTATTTAATGATCCCTTCTGAGAAAAGAGCAGAGAGCCTGCCACAAACTTTTTATGTGTATCTGGATGACCTTCTGGGCACAGAGTCCTACTAGTTGTTGAAGAAGGTCTTTTATTTGTTGAGAACACATTTTTTTTCTTAGACTTGTGAATAAGCAATAGACATGTTTAATGACTTGAACGTTGTGATTGCTTTTTTTCCACCCAGAAATATTCTTGCTCCTAGGATACAATCTGCTACAAATTTCAATGTTGCTGTTTGAAATAACCTGCAACGATAATGTCGGAAGGTTGTACCTGGTGTAGGGAACCTGCTTTGGCAGGGGGTTGGACTCGATGATCTCTAGAGGTCCCTTCCAACCCCTACGATTCTTTGATGCTGTGATTCTGTGATTCTGTTATTCTGTGAAGGTTTAAAAAAAAAAAAAAAAGAAAAACTGTTAATTTTCAGTTCATCATCTCCTTCAGAATACCTTTAATTTTCCCTCAGCTCTCATGCTGTATTCAATCTGAAATTTCTAGATGCCTTTGTCAAATTTCAACGGGACTGCAAACCACAAGGTTTTGATGCTCTCAGGGAATACTTTCTAGGAAGGATTTTTGGAACAGATCTGAGGAGGAAAGATAACTGGAGATGTTACATGCAAAGAGGGCTCACAAATAAGCTTATTTGCCAGATGGGTTTGCTTAGTTTAAGGGGACTTTAGTCATAAGTCTAGACAGCTTAACATCGAGTGACCATCTTACTCCACATTAATGCAGCTTCAAAGCCAGTTACATTTTCAACACTCCACTTACACTACCAGATCTGATAGATCCAGGGAGCAATGGGTACACTATTCAAAAACTGTGAACAACAGTAGCATTTTACAGTGGTTGGGTCAATAGTCAGCCTAATATTGGAGCACTGACATTTGAGCTTGTGAAACTCTGGGCTACTCCTGGCATATGTTTGATTTCTCAGTTCTCTGTGGTTTCATGAAACTTTGAAGACCAGGTTTTGTTTTGCTTTCTTTTTTTTTCTTTTCCTTTCGGAGAGCACGTTCAACAACACTCTCCCTTCTGCTCGTCATGCACAACAGGCAGAGGTCACTTGGGACAGAGGGTGAAGATGTCAGGTGTGCATTCAGACTGATGCTGCAAGCTAGCAGGAGCTCTGGGGCCACAGATGGGTAAGAAGGAGAATCGCTTGTGTGTTTTTGAACTTATCTTCCTGGTCTTTCCAGCCTCACGATTCTGATAGCTCACTGACAGGGGTGTTGGGAACCACTGTTGGCTCCCAGCTGATTTCAGATAGATAACTAAATACTGAGTGTATGGCAAAAGAAGGTGATGACATTGCCTTTGAATGGTATACAGGAACTATTGAACAAGAACAGCTAATAAGGAAAGAAAATTGGCTCCCCCTTTCCAACAACTGGTGACAGCTTTAGAGAAGTGCAACCTCTGTCCAGAAAGATACTTCTCCCTTGGCTGCTAACCCTTAAACAAATGTGAGGGGGGGGTGGGACCCATGCTCCACCCTTCCAGTCACTCAGGTGTATTGCTTGCACTTGAGCTCCCTGGGTTAGCCATGCCTCCTCACCTGGTGCTCAGCCATTTGATTCAGGCCATGACCTGGCAATTCCACTGCACTGGACTTGTACTAAAATTCTGCCATGAACACCCAGAACCAAACCCAGAAAGGGAGATTCTAAGCCTGTGGCTGTTTGAGGAGTCCTAAGCCTTAAAAGACATCTAATTGCCGAAAGAAAGGAGTCTTGAGTGTAGTAGCGTTGGAGGGAGGAAACCACTTCTGTGGCTGTGCCTGGTAGGAAGAAAGTAGTTTCCACGTTGCATTAAAATCTAGCTTCTGCTGCATCTCTGCTCATATGTGAGCTAATGAGACCTTTCCTTTAGCCCTGCGTGTGTCTGCCACTCTCCCTCTTTCAGGGAAGGTGATGGGCACCACTGAAGTGCATGGAGGTGTGGGAAGAAAGACAAGAGAAGTTTCAGCTAAAAATATCAGATACTAAGTATTCAGGTTGGCCAAATAGGAAATAAAAATACATATATATTCTAAATATATTTGTTGCTGTATTTTGCTTGGTCTCTACTGAACAAAAGTGAAAACAAAGGAAGTAGATGACAAGCATACACGGTTGGATTCAGCTAGAAATATTTAGAGTATCTGTACTGTAGGAACCAGGTTTTGTTTTTTACTGGCTCCAGCATTTTGTCTGAACATTTATATATTTCTTCTGTCTAGTAATTACAGCCAAACTGCTTTGTGATTCCCTGAGTGCAAACAGACTAGAAAACAAGCAAATCTAGGAAAAGCAGGCACTCAAAATCTGTCCCTAAGTCCAGCAATATGTTCTGTGGGATAGATCTCCTTGCCTTCAGGAGCATCACAAAAAGAAAGAGCTGTCAGAATGGGTGTTTAGAAGGTATGATGTTTTCTGCAAAAAAATCCTAACGAATCTATGTAAGACTAAAGCACTAGCCAAGCAAAAATTGGAATGGCCGTCTCAGAATATGCCCAGCTTTGCTCCCCTCTATTAAAATCTTTCATGCTCTCTCTCTCGAGAGTCTCTTTGGGTTTTCATGCGACATCTTGCAGTTGCCTCTGCAGAGAGTGGGACTGGGCCACTCTGCATGCAGTACAGAGGTATACCTGCAAGAGCTGTAAGGAACACTCTGGCTTGCTGAGTATGTCTGAATGATTCGAGCTCTGGGGTCTAAAGCAGAGCTGTGCACAGCAGCACATAGCCTTTCTGGAGTCAGAAGGCCTGATGCTGATCATATGTGTTACAGGAGAGACCCAAGACAGTTTTTGAACACTGGGCTAATTAGAGGCATAACCATATCCAGAGCAGTCACTGCCAAATCGAAGTCTGAGTGGCATCAGGAAAAAAGCTAATTGCATATTTTTTTAGCAAACTTTATTTTTAAGAGTGTAATTATTGAAGTCAAAATTATTTACTGAAGGGAGTAACTCTTTATTGGGCTGTGGTCTGACCTGATTTTTTTTTTTTTTATTCCTGTTGCACAACCCTCTTGTAATTCTTACTTTGTTTTTTTGAGACTTTTTCTTCCTTTTCTTCCTGTTTAAAAAAAATGGTTAACAGTAGCTAAAATAAATTTATGGTGCCTTGTGCATCTGTTGCTAGTAAAAAGCCAACAGAGATAGTAGGAAAGGGAGAATCCAAGTTGCCTTGAAGACCCCCAAAAGCAGGTGCATTTTTAGGGAGAGAAAATTTTTAAAAACCATTGTGAGTCTGCTGGTGTGATGGGATGCATCATCTTAATGTTTTCTACTGTTGATATGTGTTAGAATGGCCATGGAGGACACCCAGGTCACTGCAATGAATCGTAGAATCATAGAATGGCCTGGGTTGAAAAGGACCTCAAAGATGACCTAGTTTCAACCCCCCTGCCATGTGCAGGGCTGTCAACCACTAGAGCAGGCTGCCCAAAGCCACATCCATCCTTGCCTTGAGTGCCTCCAGACATGGGGCATCACAACCACTCTGGGCAACCTGTTCCAGTGCATCACCACCCTCTGAGGGAAAAACTTCCTCCTAACATCTAACCTAAATCACCTGCCTTAATTTGAAACCATTTCCCCTTGTCAACCACATAAACAGGAGTGGGAACGACTGTTCTCATGCTCTCTTCAAGTACTGGAAGGCCACAATGAGTTCTCCCTGGAGCCTTCTCTTCTCCAAGCTAAACAAGCTCAGTTCCCTCAGCCATAGAAGAGGTGCTACAGCCCTCTAATCATTTTAGTGGCCCTCTTCTGGGCCTGTTCCAGTCACTGAGGCCTTATTCATGTAAAAAAATGCTGCATCCAGCTATCCATGCAACGTTCAAAGAGACTGCTTGGCTACTGGAACAATACTGCAAATTCTTGCCAGCTCTGCTTATGTTCTCTGTATTATCACATGGCACCACCCAGTATCAGGGAGGTAGGCAGCCAATACCAGGTAGGGTGAACTCACAAGTACAGTCATCCTTAAAAATACACCTAAAGGAGAGGGCAGCCCCCTGTTCAGACCTAGAACCCAAAGGTGAATGCAACTCTTACTAGGACTGCTGTGAACATAACAAACTCAGGGCATCTTTAGGCTAAACATGAATATAGCACACTGAATTAATCTGTCCGATAATAAATTGAACATTATGCATGGTCTAAAGTAATGTCCTTTGTTATCCATGAGAATCTTTGTGCTCTGTCAATGCAAACCTCCTGTATGCTCTGACATCCAAATCTAAGTCTGTGCTGTCATCTTTGATACTAAAATCAAAGGAGGTAAGTAGGAGTACGATCGTTTCCCATGGCTGAAGAGCAAAGTAAATACATTAGCTTAATAATATTAGTTATAAAATGCAGAGATAAGATAAATGGGTGGGAAGGAAGAGTTCCCATCTGAGCCCTAATTGAGACTGTGGGAAAGCAAACCTCACCAGGTGAAGGTCATAACAGCTGAAGCTGAACTCGGGCCAAGTTCATTGAGGTTTTGCAAACATTTTGATGAATCTGGGCTGTTTTAAGCCAGCCTGGCCCTAGTTTCAGAGTCAGGTGGAAATGCTCTTCTTCTGTCTGAGTTAATCTGCCCATTTGAACTTGAAATCTGATGTGAAATTCACTATGTGAGAACCTGACACAGACCCAGAGAACAGAAGAAGATCTCTATAAGCACTGTAGAAATAGAGAACCCCTGGTTCTTGCTGCATCATTATTTTGTTGAATTTGACATATTTCACAGCCATGTTTAGCAGGCCCCAGCCAGTTCTTGTTTACACAATGCTTCCATAACATTGCTGGAGGACAGACCTGTGTTAAATATCCAGAGTCAACAAAATGAGATCAAGATGAAATACGTGTTTCAGATTACTTTATAACTGCAGTGCAGGAAGAGTATTTCTGCTGATTCAAGACCAGCCGAAACAGTGGCTTCATTGTAGTAATGCTTCCGTTACAGTCAGCTAGGACTTGGCTCTAGCTGTGTAGTACAGCTTCTGTCCTGTTGGGCATGATGGACGTGTGTCCCATGGAGCAGCTTTCTCCTCTTCAGTGGTAGCTACAGAAAGATGCATCTCCAGGTGTGCCTGTCAGCATGCTTTTTTTCTAGTCCTTCTCTTCCATGCAGCTGCTGGTACAGAAATAAAAAGTTAGCAGGAAATACATATTACCCCTGGAGCTTTCATTTCTCTGGGCATGTATTGCCTTGTGCCTAATGGGGTTGGCTGCTAAGGAGGTCGTCTGATGCTCTGCCATCTAAAGGGAGAAAAGGCAGTTTGTAATGGGTCATCTGTAGAGCAGGGAAGCGAGGATCTGGCGTTTATTTTTTTCCAGTGAAACAATGCAGAACAAAATGCAGCAAGTGCACTTGGTGAGTGGAGAATGTGCTCTGCAAAGTGCTGCTGTGGGTTTATAGCTCAGTCTGCGCAGTGGTGTTGCTGGTTCTGGATCTGGGGTGGCTCTCTGGGATGCTGGGCACAATGGGTCTGAGGACACAAGGAGAGTGCCTCAAGTTCAATGTCCTGTGACATAGCAGCCATCAGCAGCCAGTGTTGCTGGCAAGCAACAGTGCTGTGAGCCAGCAATTAACATGGAGCACACCAAGTGGTCTCACAGTGAAACCACATAATTCACTGAAAAGCGTCACATAAGGGAATGAATAATTGGCTGGAATAGCCTAAGAAATAAATAAAAAAGAGCAACAGAAGTCTTGAACATGAGTTAGGTTAAGATGTGTACCCAGACTCTCAGCTGGTTTCATTTAAGGAAGTTTCTGCTGAAGTCTGAGAGCCTAGTGATGCTTGGCTGCAGACATGGCCACTTATTAAACTGATTCTATGTGCTTTAAAAAAAAAAAATGTTTGCTGCTTTCAGAAGAGTGTGTCCTACGAATGAAATGCTTCACTTTAGGGTGATATGTTGTGACTTATGAAAATTTGAAATACCTGTTATGGTTTGGCTCTCACTTTGCAGAGGCTGTGTTTGTCAGGCGGTGATTGAAGTGGCAAATCAGTATTCTCCGCGCTGGAATTTCCAGTGGGGAGGCAGATAGCTGCAAAACATCAGTTTTAAGAATAAAATATAATGAAGCAAGCAGGAATAAAAAAAGTACTTGACAGGCAAATTTGGTGTTACACGTTCTGCATTTCTTTTCAGTCTTTCAAACTTTCTGAACACTGTAATTTGTTTCTAGTGTTAGCATCACTATCATCAAAGATGTTGGACTCTATTAGCTCAGCTGTCTAAGGGATGTCTTTTTAAAAAGGAAGAGATTGGGAAAAAAAAATCCAAGAAGGAGTTCAGCCACTTGAGTTTAAGCATAATCACTTTTCTTAACACATCTCATTTGCAATCAAGGCAAAGATGACAGGAGAAATTTCAACCCACTACTCTTTTGCCCCAGGCTGGGGTGAGCAAAGGCACAGAGCTTTTGTGTTAGCAGTAGTTCTACTGAGGTCACTCTTTTGAGGCAGGACTGCTGTGCAATATGACTTCAGCTGCAGCACAGACAGAGTTTTCGGTTAAACAAAACCTGTCATTTTATGTAACAGCTCAAAAGTTTGACTCTGTGGATGTTTCTTCCTACCCATCATTTTTCTGAGGGTAGGAATATAGGGACCCCTCTCTCCAGCTTTGACATTAATAGTAGCTTAGTCAAGTGCAGAGTAAATGTGGGATTATGAGTGTGGAGAGCAATAGATGATCACCAGTTATGTGGGGGAGAGGTGTGGGTGGTCCTGGTCTAGGCTCTATACTAGGCTCTAGAAGAGATAAGAGGTTACATGCTAGCTTCAGGACAATTTCCCTACCTCAGCATGTTACTTATTTCTTCTCAGTTCGTCCATCTCTTCTAATTTTGCATCTTAACCACAGTGGTGTGAGCAGCTGGCAATTGGCCAGCTGTGTCAGTATCCCATTCCTTGTCTGGTGGCGAGGATGCAGAATATGGGACGAAGAATTTTTAACTGTTAGGATTCTTTTCTTCCTTTTTATTTTTTTTTTTCTCCAGCTTTTCTTCTGGAGCGTTAGCATTTGCCCTCCCCTTTGTATACTGCCAGTTACGTTCTCATGAAAGTCTCTACAACATTCACCATATATATTCCCTAAAATGAAATTGCCAGAAAGAGATGAATGTGGCTCTTTCCCAATAGTAATTCTCTACTAGGAAAAAAAGTAAATACAAAACCTGACTTAAATCTTCCCAGTGCTACTAATTCAGTTTGCTTAACTGTACAATGGACATTAGAACTACAGGTGAACCTCGGAGGCAATGAAATGCATCTGCAGCCATGTGGTCTCTGCTTTCACTTGTTTGTGTATTATTCGATGAATTTGGGTTATTTTGAGGAAAGATCTCAGAGATTCAGCGTCTGATGGGTCCAAGGGATTGTGGAAGATGCAGTGCCATTTGATTAAGTGAGAGACTTAAGAAAGTGTCTGCCATGATTATGCCATGAATGATGGAAATGACCTACAGACAAATCTGACCCTCATGGAATCATTACAGGATTTGGGGTGGATATATGCCAAGCTGAGGGGTTTTCTTTAGGAAAGTGTGTGGGATGAGGATGGGTTTAGTAAAATAGAGAGAGCCATGGGTACACTGGTGTTCATAACATTAGAAGATGATTGTGGTTAGATTGAGGTGCTTGATGCTTTGCAGCATCACTCTTGAGTATAAATCCATGCCTTTTCAGAAGTACTATTATAGTAGTATTATAAACATCACCATGTAGCAACATCCACGGGTTGATAAAATGGAAGAATGACCAAATACCCCTTGTTTTTTTGTTTTTCTTTTTTTCCCCTCTGTGCACCTTTGGTCAGTGATCTCTTGAAGACTAAGATATCAGACCACTTGGGGATAAACAAGAGATGTGTCGGATGTCCAGAACAGATGTTAGAAGACATGAGCAGAAGTGTGTCTGCCACCATCCTTCCACTGAAGTCCTAGATGCCCAGTGACAGGAGAGCGCCAGGAGAATGGTCCTTGGTTATCAGACAGGTGTGTATCCATTCTCCTGTCCTTTTGGAGAGATGATACAGGGTTAAGAGTTGGTTGCTCTTATCCAGGAGAGCATTTCTTTTGGTTTTCTGTTGGAGGTGACTTTGTTCAGTGCATGATGGCTGTGGGAGGCAGTGGCCCCCTAGTGAAACACTACATTTGTTCCTTTGGTCCATGGCATGCTGTTAAGGACAGAGCAGTATCAAGATTCTTCCTTGTGGAACCTCCATGAGATATTAGCAGCATCACACTCTTCATCCTGAGAAAACATTCTGCCAGTACATTTAGAAGTTTCCTTAATGTTTGTGATGACCTTTCTCTCTTAGTGGGAGACAAAATTTGTATTTTTAAATTCAGAAAGTGTGCTTATCAGAGACTGAACCTCTGGAGGAAGAAGCTTCCCAAAGCATGAAATGATGGGAGCTCTGTGTTTTTTGCTACTCCCAGCACATATGGCAACACTGGCCCTTGTGGCCCAATGGCTTTGGGACTCATTTGAACAGAGGGTGACCCAGATTCCAGTTCTCTCTGACTGACTCAGATTAGGGGATTCCCCCCCACCAAAGAAACCCTCCAAATGAATACACTGTCTGGAAAACTTCCACCAAATATCTTAATGGCACTTGAGGCCTTGGCTTGTTAGTGGCATCAAGTGAAACAAAAGCACCTCCCTGACAATAGCAGGAGCTGTTCTGATTGTGGGGGAAAATAATTTTCAAACATGTGTCCTGATGAAAATACTTCAGCTGTGTCAAGTAATGCTTATGAAATATTGTCTGCTGTTAGTTTGATTTGCTCAATGAAGCAACTTTAATTTAATGGGACTCAGTGGGAAAGGACCAATCAAGAAACACTGGGAAGGCTGAATGTGTAACATAAATACTTGCAGTTCAATCCAAACAATGCCAGAGCTGTAGTATAATCAGAACACATTTTTCAAACAATGCCTCGTGGTACTCTTCACTGACTGCTGCAGGTAGCTCTCTCAGACGACTAACAACTAAGTTGCGTTCAGATACCTAAATGAATGTTTACTGATCTTGCTCTCTCTTAGTCATCCTCACAGACCACTAAAAGCAGTGTGCTAGCGTTGGACACTTGTTCTGCTTGTGATACAAGTTGCTAGATGCAGTATATGCAGTATATTCAACTTTGCTGTAGCTAGACTGATCTTGACCTGATCTTAAAGGGTTTGAAAGGCTAATCCATTCATTCCTATTCCAGACACACAGATCAGGCTTCTGTTGAAACAACTTGCACTTTTGAAAATAGCAACAAACAATTGGCTTTGCATGTGTCTTAAGTTTTCAGTCTGGTAGATGACACTGGCCCTCATGCCTTCCTTTGTTGCACTCCCCAAAGAGTGCAATTTCTCTTCTGGTCTGCCATGAGGCACTCCTTTCAGCTGGTAAATTCAGTAGGTAGAGTTTCCAGGCATGGCTTCTTAATCTCTGATTTGATTTTGCTGTAGTGCTTCAGTATGAGTTGACCTGTTGAGTTGTCTTGCATGGTGGGCTTCAAATACAGGTCATCTTGGCTCAACGTTCACTTTCCTTTGGTTATTTTTCAGCATCTCATGAAAGGAGCCTGGTGGCTTTGAAATAGTTGCTTCCTATTTCTCCATTCAGATGTCAAATGGTAAGTGGAATGTTTGGCAATCATGCACTGGCACATATGGAGCTACACTGGTTGGTGTCAGCTGGGGAAACTGAACTTGTGTGTGCCTATGCAGATTTATCCACTGTCCAAACATATAGGGGTTGGTGTGCATGTGTACTCTGCTCTGGAAGTCTACGCTTAGAAAATAAGCTCTGGTTAGAGAACTATTAATTTTCATAATTACGCTCTGGCTGCTGAGCAGAAAGTAATGGTGTGTTCAGGAGCTGCGCACAGCTTACATATATGGGTCTCCACTTGCTGACACATGTTACCAGACAAAAAAGTCTCAGGAAAGTGGTACCTGAGCTTCTCACACTTAGGGAGCTTAAAATGCAGCTGACCCAAGAGGCTGGAACTGAATGGGATGATCTGGTTCATACTGGAGTATGAAGTGGGACCTCCTGGGAACCCTTTGTACATGCTAATGTATACATGTGTGCATTGGTCCATGTCCCCATTCCCACCTGGCATGATATAATCTCACATACACTCCCAGAGCACAGCACGCCCTGCTCTTGGCCAGTGCTGCGCCCTATATCAGTCAGCCAGCGTGTTGGTTCACTGCTGCATGAATCGATACAGCGTTGTTTGGCACATCTCTCTCCCCACATATCATCAGCAGGCAGTGTCTGCACAATGCCCTTTTATAATTAAAAACTGGACAGTTTCCTTATGCCCATTAATACAGTACTGCATAAATCTGCCCAGTGGCCCCTGGCTATCCAGCTCCTCCCTGCAGATGCTTGGCTTCCTTGGAGGCTCGGTTGCTACATACATTAGGAATACGCTGCTAGTTGCACAGTGAAGTGCTTGCTGTGGCCTTTGTGTGAGCAAACAGGGTGACCTCACGAGGTATGAGATTCCCTTCAGTTTGTTTGGGACTGCTGCTTGAAACAGGAATGGTGCTTACTGGCAAATGCACTCCATGTAAAGTTTCTTCCATGTAAAGAGCCTGTTGTGAGTCAACAGAGCCTAGAGAGTTGGGAAGTGTGTTTGGCTCCAGACTGGAGAGTTCTGATAAACTTGTACAGACTATTAGCCAAAGCCCTTTTCAAAATAGGAATGAGGATAATCGCTTGTGCCCAAAGCACTGGCAAAAGTTCCTTTCACTATACTTCTGCTGTCATGTCAGCCGTGGAATTGTGGCCCAGTAAGGAGAGACGCCCATGGGCACCAATGCCATGACTGTGCTCTGTGCAGTGTACTTGCTGGGATAGTTTATGGCCACAAGTTGGGGGCTTCTTGGCAGAGCAAGAAATACAATAGCGTCAGTCACCCATTTAAAGGAGAGACCCCAAAAGGGTAATTACTTACTGAATATTTACAGCCTACATGGCAATGGCTTGCTCACTGGAGTGCATATGTAGACTATAGTAACGCATACTGCTCCTGTCATTCATGTGAGCTGTGTTATACTGACAAAGAAAAAGGATTCTCTTACTGTCTCTGCCATACTGACCTTTAGAGTGTTTACTTTTCAATCAGCTTTGAGAAGACAAGCTCGAACTCCCCAGCATCAGCTAGTTCAGTACGCCAACACTCTCGCCCAAACATTTGCCAAGATAATGCCGAAGAGACAAATAAACACAAGTTGTTTTTTTAGGTGTAAAATCAACAGATCAAATGCTGACCTGAGCTGTGGTTGTGAGTCCAGCCTGTGTTGTGTTTGAAGAATACCACTGCATCATTTACACTTGCAAACCCTTTGTAATCTTAATCTCTTTGTTGCTTTTATGTTATGCTGGCCCCCCAAGGTTAAAGAAAGAGATTTAGACCTTAAACACAAATCCAGCCTTCAAGCTCTGGAATTATCTTTGCCTTTAAATGCAACTGATCAATGCCCATTTCTTTTGAAAATAAAACCCTTTTGAACCTTGAAAGCCTTCCACTGTTGAGCTATGTCTAAGTGCCACATGGGGAAATGGGCAGAAAAAAGCCCATTTTTCCCTTAGTGCTTGCATTAGAGGTCCTAAAGTTCAGTCCAACGCAATCAATTTAATTGGTGCTAGCTCTAGTGACAAATTATACTGGTTTACACTCAAGTGTAGCACAGATTCCTCAAACACTGGGAAAGAAGGGAGATACACTTCTTGGTCTCTACTTAAAGAGGGCAACAGTATTGGAAAAGGAGCACATTTAATTTATCACTGTCAGAGCAGGTGCAAAGTTTAATTCTAACTAAAAGCATTAAACAATTAACCCAGACAGTCAGGCCCTTCTGAAAACGCTCAGTTGCAGAGAACACATGGACCAGATTACCAATGGAAAAAGTCATGGCTCCTCTTTTATTCAAATGAATATCTTTTACCACTTAAAAAAAATAAAAATAAAAGGAAAAAGAGAGTATGGAAAGGAAACGGGAAAGAACTTTGTAGCCCTCTGTAACCACTGAATGAAATCCAGAATAAAGAAGTCCACCACAGTGGCAGCAAATAGCTGTCTTCATTGATCTTTGATACTGTATGAATTAGGAAATCTATACTTTATAGGCTGCCAATACGAGTTCCCTGTAACACATACCCACGTTCTTTTTAAACTGTCTAGCTACTACTTTCTCGTGAAAGGTTATGTTTTCACTAAGTTAGATTTTATTCCCTTGACACATTAAAGAAATTTAAGGAATCTTCACAAGTTCATTACTTGACCGGGGGCATGCGTTGACCTAAGGGTTTGATTTCAAACAGGAAATTCTCCGAAACGAGAGTCCCATTGAATAAAGCCACTAAATTCATGCTTGAATCCTCCCTTAGCAAACTGAAGTCCCACTGCTACAAAGACACATTGGTACTTGTTTGAAATTAAAGATACCATTTCCTTGGGCAGGTTGAACACTGAGTTGAATGAGGAGTAGTGTGGTATAGGTGGTGCCGAATTTAAGGCTAAAAAACACGTTCTGTGAGACAGCTGAGGAATAGCTCTCAGGCAACCAATCTGAGCTGAAGTATTGAATCCATGGATCACTCATTTGTAGTAAAACCCATCTTATCACGATCTAAGAGAAGGGACCCTCCAAGAATGACTGAGTCTCTTGCCCAAAAGAAACTTGTGTCTTTTGTGAAGAAGACAACTCTACTGTGGAGTTAATGAGTGAAGAGCTCAAATCCTCAGTGTCCTCCCCAGGCACCCTCACCATCCTCTGACAGCGTGTAAAAATTCCTGTCATTTCTAGTGCATTTTGTGTTGGTCTAAATTTGAATAGCCAAGGCAATTTAGAAGTCTGTCCTTTCTTCCTGAGCCGTTATGAAATATGTCTGTAGAGGATAAATCGTTTCATTACATTCCATTATTTTGTGGATCGTTGTAGATAACGTGCTGGTGATATCCAAACAATGAGAATAATAATATTGTTCCCACTCCAGTGTCATTGGCATATTCCCTCCTTCCCACTGTCATTTCAGCACCATTACCATGTCTCATTGCTTAGATCTCAGGTAGCCAATTTTGAAGCAATTCATCTTCACAAGAAATGCCAAATGTCCATGTCAGGTGCTCAGGCTGCGTTTTTCAAATTCATAGGTATGAACATTCAGTCTGAAGGGTTTGGTTTCTCGTGATACTGTATAACTAGGGCTAATATAATCTTAAGTCAAACATATTAGTGCTGTATATAAATATATGAATATATACATATATTTCAAAACCACCCAAACATACTATTGAGCCAAAGGCTCATTTTCAGACACACACAAAAGGTAGAAATTACTTGAAATTACATGCGATCTTTGCTTACACATCTGCGAATCAGAATATAACTCTGTAATTTATAGAGAACTTATCCCCCGAGAAGTGGAGCAGCAAATAAATATGGTGCATTTTCTTTTGATGGACTTCACAGCCCGTGCTGTGTGTCTGCATCCTGCACTCAGCAGATTGGGCATGCTGCATTCAACAGAAACTGCTTGGGGGATTCTCAGGACCCTCTCTCAAACACTGCTAAGTACAGGGGAAAATCTCTGAATTTACACTGCATCCTCCACAGCTGACGTCTGCCGTGTCTGGTAAGGGAGAGTTTGGTCTCTGCCTTTACCTCACTGCAGAAGGCTCTGCATAGCAGTGATGTTTCTTGTTCTGAAGGAGAGCCTGATAGCTGGCATGGGCTGGAGGGCTCAGAAGGTGATGGGGGAGCACCAGTTTGCTGCAGGCTAGCCAAGAAATTAATTTTCCTTTGTGGGATTCTATTCAAAACAACATAAATAAATAAACCCACATCAAACTAACAGACCCTAGAACAAACCAGGTAAAAGACTGCAACTTTTCACTGCACAATAAGTAAGTTGCTTTTAGCCCAAGTAAACCCAGTGGCTCTGTGTTGATTTTGACTGCATTTCTTTTCTTTTCCCTTAAGGGAAAAAAAAAAAAAAAACAAAACCATAACCAACTGAATCTTAAGCCACTTTAAATTGGGAAAATAATTTTTCTTTTTCCCATTATTTTTTAGAAAGACATCAGAAACTATGCATACCTTTGACCTTTTCCTGAAAGTGCTTTGAACTGGGAAGAATTAGTGTGCTTTACTGGGAGAAGAGAAGGCTGAAGTTTTTGCCCCATGCAACTTTCTGGGAAACCCTCGAGGGTACTTGGAAGTGGAGTCGGAGGGCAGAGGCCCAACTGTGTCACTGCAGAACAGGTCTGGGACTGCTGACTTGAGCCAGCTCAAGACAAGGCACTGAGACTTGTCCTCAGTCTTACACTGAGGCTGGAGGGGCCTAGTGAAACATTTATGAATGTGTTTTCTTGGAAAAGCTGAATGGAAATCTCATGACTACAAGTTCACTGGGGAATGTTTCCAGTTATTGCTGGTTTTAGTTATTTTCTGTGTTGGGAACAGTGCCAGATCATTGGTCATGCTTTCAGACTGGTGGGCTTCCAACAGGAGGTCTTTGTGCTCTTCAAACCAACCCAACTCCCTAGTAGGCTCTCCAGTGTGAAACCCAAAGCATCCTAAAGCTGAGGTTAGTTTATTTCATGGCTCCATTTGGGTTCTGTGGAGGTGGTGACCAGGAGACCAGGACCGCTTTGAGCAGTTCCTGAGGGATACCTGAACATGTGGGCATTGCTGGGGCTCTTGTGAGAAAGAGCAAAAGGAAACACAAGGTCATATGGGCAACTCTGCTGAGATATTTTCATATCTCTTCTTCTCTTCCAGAGATTCTGAAATTGTTTTTATCCCTTTAAGTGTAAAACATTTATTACAAATACCAACACAAATTTCCTTTCAGTAGGATAAACACTCAGCTGTTCCACTTACTGGAATGCTATAACACAAACAAAAATAAACGCAATGATTTTTGCTGTGAATTCCTCCTCTGGTATGAAGTAGTATTTCTGCATTGTAATCAAACCAGTGTTTATGTTTGCCTCAGAGCAACAGAGGGTGAATGACAGGATTCCACAACTACTCTTATATAGTGAAAAGATGAGGAGCATGGAGCAAAGAAAGGAGTGCAAGCGACCCGCTCAGTACCAGCACCAGTATTTGGTTGCATGCGGCAGTAGGAATGGTATAAGTGAGGGCAAGATGAAAAGCCCTGGCTATATCCTTGTGTAAACCACCAGACCTGGGGTCTTATCTGCTTCTGTTTACCCAAGACTGGGCTGAACCAGGCTGAAAAGGCAGCAAAAGAGAGTTGGGATGGTATGCAAGTTATTTTACACCAATTTTGTGTGTTGGCCTTGTCAGGTCTTTCCTTAAGGTTTTTCTTACGGCCCTGGGGATTAGCAACTGTTACAATTATAAACTCGAAATAATATGCAGTCATATAAGTGCAGGAGCTGTGACTTTTGGGATAAACATAATCAAATTCTTGAATTGAAGGGTTTGTTCTGACTGCAGCATTTTCAGCTTTGTTATATACTATAATGTTAAAATATAAATGTCTAAAGCTTTTGACTGTTACAGTCATAACATAATAGTAGTAGCCAACTAATTTGGCCCAAAATGAAAAGTCATAATACAGTAATAGTCAAAATATTTTCACCATCTGCAAGTTATAATATAACGTAAGAATCAAGTTAACAAACTGGAAAGAAAAAAAATAACACCCTTAAATTTACGGAAATGAAAGGTTTTAATTACATCACAATCGAATGTTTTGATGAGGTCAAAAATCAAATACCATTTTGATTTTCCTACCACAGCCTCTCATGCTCAGTTTCATGTGAAAATTTGGAGTTTCCCTTGCAGTGAAAGTCCCTTACTGTCATTAGTGAGATGACTTGGGATGCTTTCCTCATCCACAGTTGTGCCATAATTTTTTCCAGTGCGATGTGTCATTACCCTTCACAGCACCACAAGGCAGTGAACTCTATGGGCTTAATTGCGCACTGCTTTTTATTGTGTGTGCCCTTTTACACCAGTTTTACTTCCATAATTCTCAGCTGGTCCAAGTGCTTGCCTGGTCTGGTGCTGTGGGACTAGGGGAGCACACAATACGGTTGGTGAGCAGAAGTTGAAGGAGCAGAATCAGGGATGTTCAGGGAAATGCTAGCGGTGGGAAGCTCCAGTCTGGGCTGTTTGACCAGAATAGGCATTTGCATTTCAAGAAAGATCTAGGCAAAGTGAGGTCGTAACTGCTCGTGCCTGGGACAGTGAACATGGTAGGGAGAGCAATGCCCAGTGGGAGAAAGCTAAAACAAAAAAATCAATCTGTGCCAAAGCTGTGCAGGTAGCAGAGCAGGAGACAGCGGTCAACGTGAGTGCACGGAGCTGTGCCTGGTGGTGACGAGCAGGAGCTGGGAGTGCTGGGAAGCACTTGGCAGGGAGCTCCGGAGGCATGTCTGTGATCAGAGAAAATGCTCTTCTGCAACACCGAGCCTGGGTTTGTCCCTGGCCTTTTGTTTTAAGCCTCTGTTTTGCTTCCCTGAAGGAGTAGTAGTAAAAAAGAAAAGCCCCTCATAAACACGCACGTGCTAATTCTGGCCAAGTGCGGAAGGGTTTTTGTTGATCCGCTCTTTAAAAGCACGATCTGCTTTCTGCTTCCAGTTAAAAAGGGTAGTGGCAGTCTTTAGTGGCTGTGTCAATGTAGCCCATATTATTATGTACAGATGTGCCAGCTGCAAGTAGGCATTATCTCTTTGATAGTGCTAAGCACTTTACAGTGGGTCAGAGAAGTGCAGCTCTCAACCAATAGATCTAATTGCAATCCTTTTATGTTCTCTATGATTGCAGGTTTCTCCAGCACTATAAACAAATAGTAATCAACTAAACCTGTTACCTCTGAGCAGCAATGTCACGATATGAAATATTAACTGTTCAAAATACAGTAATGATGGTTTAAAACTGTATTTGTTCTCGAAGGTAAAAAAATAAAGGAAACCAGGAGCATGAGCACTGGCAGCATGAAGAGCCCTCTGGCTCTCTTTCATCTAATGAAAAATTGTGTCTGTATATGACATGTTTTATGTGGTCAAATACAGTGTAAATATTGTGTACATCTTTTGCTATAGCAACAACATATTAACAGTACCACAAATAATCTCTGCCTCCAAATCTACATTTTTATGACATCGTTATGCTAATACAAGCAAACTTATATTTTGCTATGAATCTAATACACCTCAGATTAATCCATTTGTATTCCTATAATCCAGGCAACTTTTCTCACCTCAAGAAATATTAGGTGCAGTCACACATAGGATCGGCTCGATCTGGAAGAGGAGAGGGATGTGTTCTCATTTGTTTTTTCATATCTCAGGAAAATTTTGGTGTAATCCTTATTGTCAGTACTCAAACTGAGACCTTTCTGCCCCATGCTTGGAGCATTTCCTTTGCCGTGTTTGCAGCAAACTGGGCCACACTGTGCTCAGGAAATATCCCTAAAAGCTGGATCCCAGGACAAAGGCTAGATCCCAGGGCAGGGGTTGGTGTGGTAAGCCCTGATGTGGAGCTCAGGGGGTGGTGGTGCTTCATTGAGATGCGGTGTACGTGCATCTGCAGGGCAGACTTTGGCTCCTCGGGTGGGAGGGATCTGGTGGGAGCAGCTCAAGGTGCCCCAGCCTGTTCCAGGGGCAGGACCCCGCCAGTGGTACCCGCTGCCTTCTAGCATGCCTCACTCACCCAGGAATAAGGGATGGAGTTTGGGAATTGAAATGTCTTTAAAACGAAAACAAGCTTTTGTATCAGCCAGCTGGCGAAGGAATAAAGGACTGTGCTCACAAGATGCAATCAAAATTCAGCAGTGTTTTATTAAACATGTAATATTATCAAACTAAACAAAAGAGCCCTCAATGGCTGATAATACAATGCGATACAATATATTCTTTTTCTTGTGGTGTCATTCATGCAAAAGTATCATTGAGCATTTGGCTTCCTTGACAAGCTGCACATGTAAATACCAGTGCAGCGCATGGGTTTGACAATGGGACATGATGCATCCTGCAAATATCTGTGCTTAGTTTGTTTTGTCTCCAGATAACTTCTGCTGATGCACAGGGAGAACATGTGGGCTATGGAATGAACCAGGGAAGTACCCAGGTGTAATGGCCTGCTAAGGACCTTGATCTACTACCACTTTGTTACATTTATTCCTCAGAGGAAGCCCACTTTGTACACACAACATCTGCCCTTTTGACTCTCAATGGAAGTTCTGCAAATCAGTATCTCATCTGGCATATTTTGTTGGTTTTTATATTTTGCTTTAAGTTTGTTTTTGTAACACCTAACAAAAGCTCGTCAATAATGGACAAAGTCCTGTGAACAAAGCTGGATGCATGCTTCATCTAAACACACATCTCTGCTTTCACATTTGGTTTTACAGCAGTGGAAAGGCACTGCTCCAGAGAGCAAAGTGCTGGAGCTTGCATCTGGTTCAGGTGCAAGGGCTACGAAGTGCTCCCAATGCAGACACCACTATGATGCTGTGGGAGAAACAGCAAGGAGGCAGGAACGGGAGGCCCTGGTTTGCTGGAGCATTGCTTCCTTTCCTCCAGTCCTGTCGGCACCCCAGCCCAGACAATATCTCTGTGACAGAGTGCAGAGCACCCAGGTGAGGACAACCTGAGAGGTGAGCAGTAGGAGGTTTGCTGCTCCCTCAGGACTGGGTTTGTGCTTCCCATTGCTCTGCAAGGCAGGGAGCCTGCAGCTGCTTTCTGATCATTTTCAACAGCTTTTGGGTGCTCCCATATTTGTCTGAGAGCCCAATACTGTACCACGAGGGTGCTTGAGCCGGCTTGGGGTCCTGCTCAGGTGTCTGTGCTGCAAGGGCTGTCCCAGTGTCACAGCGGGGTCACCAGATCCATCCCAAGTGCTAATCCATCTTGCGTGGTGCAGAGGGCGCTTCTGAATGCAAGGTGACAGTGAATCAAGCCCTCAAATTGGTTATAATTATCTGCGAAGAATGATCAACAATTAAATTGCATTATTAACTCTTGATCTCACTGGAAATATGTGCTGTCTTTCTCCCTCAAGCACTCGAGGTATAGCTCTTCCCTCGACTATATTTAGTCCCTGAATTTTGGCCCCATAAGGGACTGAGAACTGAACTATCTTTCAATTAAAAAGAGAAGAGAGAAGTGTGCCTGGCCTCCATCAGATCAGCAAAGCAACTTTGTTGAAAGGTGTTTGTGAGCAGCAGCCCAGGAGCAAGCTGGCTGAAAAATCTTTTCTTCCCTGAAGAATCCCAAAGGCAGAGCAGCACAGAAAAAAATCACTAAGAAGCGCTAACCTTGTAACATACAGTTTTTGCTAAAAATATATATTAATAATATATTATTGAGCGGGCATAGATGAAGAAGGCCTGGGAAAGCGTAAGCAATAAGAGCGTGAGCAAGGTCAGTGTTCCTTGCCCGAGGACTGCACAATCAATAAGATCTGGTCAATACCTGCTTTATTACTACACTACCACTCCGAGCAAAATCATTTTTACATTAAGAATATATTTTGCAAAACTGAATTAACAATATTGAATATTTTGCTCTTTGATATGACTAGCCTTCAAAATCAAATTATTAAATACAGAGAAAAGCATATTGGCTCAGCTAGGAGGTATTTTCTGTGCCTGGAAAGGACGTGGGCAGTTTGTGCCTCCTGTTTGTGTGGGGGCAGAGGACTGTGCAGAGAAGTGAAATGCAGAGCACTTTGGTTTGGGTTCCAGAACGCTCCTTTGTGCTTCATGGTTGAGGTGCAGATGGAGGAAGCTGTGTGGGTAGAACTGAAGCCAGCAGTTAAATCCTGCAGAAACTGAATCTTACAATCATAGGATCGTAGATGTTGAAAAAGGTCTCTAAGAGCGTCTAGTCCAATCCTCCCTGCATCCCCACCACACCCAGTAGCCCATCCCCCTGTGTGCCACGTCTACCCTTTTCTTGAGCACCTCCAGGGAAGGTAAGGTGAATACACCACTTCCCTGGACAGTCCGTTCCAAGGCTTTGACACTCATTCGGAGAAGAAATTTCACCTAATGTCCAACCTAAAAATGGATCCCCTCCATCTGTGCACCTGACAAAAGTGACTGCCTGCCTAAAGCAACATGAGCACATGGTTTTATTTTTCTGAGGCTTCTTTGTGACCTTTCCAAGATCATTTTTCCCCTTCCCAAAGACCTCAGAGGAGCAGAGATAAGCAGGCACCAAGCAACAGCTGCAGGAGGGCAGGTGGGGAATTCAGTGCCATGGTGCCCTGCTTCGAGCCTTGCACAGACTGCCCCTTCAGAGCACTAATTCTTTACAAGTACCAAATTACCTAAAGTCCTACAAACTCCAAGGGAATCCCTGTCAAATCAGCAGAGATGCTGTCATACTGGTTTTGTGCCTCTTTAAGTCTTTCCTGATGCCTTCAAGAAAGCACCCAATGTTTTAACCCAGCATCTTCCTTCTGATGGGCACGGGATCCCGACTTGTGAGAGGAGAGATTGTCATTCTCTTCGCCTCCACTCAGAATCTTAAAGCCTCCAGGAGCACTTTTATTTATTTTCCTTTGAGTGCACCGAAGCCCTGGCCTGAATGCTGGCAGCTATGGCTGCAATTAAGGAGGGCTTTCAGAACGCCCGGCGGCAGCAGTTGCCTCTGTTTAGCCTGACATTGGAATTTAGGAATTCTGCCTTAATTAGCTCCCGTGCAAAAGCAAGGTAAATAGCTCTTTGTCTTCCAACAGTGCCAATGCACTGACTTCCTAGCTAGGTTTGTCCATCCCTGCCCACCTTTCTCTGTGCACCTGACATGATGGGAGTGCTTGCTGGCTCAGGCCTGGAGGTGTGGTATTTCTGGGAGAAAGCTCCCATCTTTTGTTAACATTTCTCTTGCAGATGGGAGGAGGGAGTGTAGCATCCCTGAGAGTCATGGGTTGAATCCTTGGTCTTGGAGTGGCTTAGTGACACTTGGTATGAGCTCCAGGGGTCTTTGAAGAGACAATCCTACGTTTTTCTTACATATATTTAACATATATATGTTAAGGCCTTTCACACAGTAACCTACAAGATACTTCTCTCCAAATTGGAAATATATGGATTTAATGGGTGGCCTGCTCAGTGGATGAAGAACGGACTGCAGAATTGAGTCCAGAGAGTAGTGGTCAGTGGCTCAATGTCTGGATGAGACCAGTGACAAGTGTTCCCCCAGGGGTCAGTGCTGGGACCAGTGCTTTTTAATGTCTTCATCATGACATTGACAGTAGGGTCAAGTGCACTCTCAGCAAGCTTGTAGATGACACCAAGCTGTGCGGTGCGGTTGACACACCAAAGGGACAGAATGCCATCCAGAGGGACATAGACAGGATTCAGCATTGCACCTGATGGTGAGCACCCTTTCAGTATTGGAAGGGGAGCTACAAGAAAGGAGACAGACTCTTCAGCAGGGTTTGTGGTGATAGAACAAGGGGAAATGCTTTCAAACATGAAGAGGGTAGATTTAGGTTAGAAATAGTCTTTTGTCGTGAGGGTGGGGAGGCAGTGGCACAGGTTGCCCAGAGAAGTGCTGGAAAGCCCTGTCTCTGGCGACACTCAAGGCCAGGCTGGACAGGACTCTGAGCAACCTAATCGAGCTGTGGATGTTCCTATTCATTACAGGGAAGCTGGACTAGATGACCTTTAAAGGCGTCTTCCAACTCAAGGATTCTTTGATTCTATAATTCTGTGATATTTGGTGTACATGGAGCAAGGCGTGAATGATGTTTTTATTGGCAGTACTGTCAAGGTCAATAAATTAAGCAAATCAAGTGGAAAAAAAAAATCTCTATCCCCTCCTCACAGAGCAGTATGCCTGCACTGCACTTCCTTTGGAGAATTCACAAACTTCATGTTGGGTGATAAATACTATCTCCAAACCCGACATTGCTCCAAGCCAAGCCACCTGCTTGCAAACACAGGAAAATCAAAGATAATGCCTACAGCAGGCTGAAACTGATCCTCAGACCGCCTAGATTTCACTCCTGGTGGAATGCTCACACTGTTGGGAGAACAAATGAACTCAGTGACAAAGGCTGCAATGCGGTCTGTGTGGCAGGGAGCCCTGAGGGGCTCTTGCTTGCTGGGGCCCTTTTCCTGTGAGCACCCCACAGTGCGAGGACCAGTATAAGGACCAGCTGCTGGTGTGGTGGTGGCTATGAACCTGGGCCTCAAGCAGGGAGCAAATACCTTGGAAAGGCACTGTGGTGTTTAGCTAGGGAACGTTTGCCACTGTGATAAGGGACTTCCATTTGTTACCCTTATTTTGGCTTATAGTGCACTGGAATGTGTTGGCCTGGAAGTTCTGATGTTTACGATGTCAGCCTCTGCTCAGCACCTGTGATAATGGGGGGTTTCCTCCTTTCTGTGATCCACATGGAAAAGCTCTGTGTGCTGAGTAGGATAGTCCTGAGACCTTAAATAAAACCAACAGTAATTTAAAGCCCAAACAAAATGAGGAACATGGGGAGGGAGAAGATGAAATAACTGCTCATCCTTACCTATGCATTGCACTTGGCAGTTGGTTGGTGACAAGCTTGTTGGCATGACAAAATCCTCCAGATATCCCCTCCAAAATGCTGACTCACTGAAGAGAGATACTGCCCTGGGGGACAGATTGCCCAGTGCTCTCCGTGTTGTTTTCCCCAGTCAGTGTGTGTGTCCAGGGCAAAAATCCACGGACAGCGTAAAGAAACCGCTTTCGCCAGGCATGGCAGCCCTCGCTCAGAAGGACACTTGCACTCTTTTGAGCCCAATTAGTCTTTTTAGAAGAGCAGTGTGTTGAGGGAGAGCAGCCTGACCTACTGGGGCTGGCAGCAAGATCCTCCCTTTGACTGCCTTGGCTGAGGCAGTGAGCTGGGCTGTGGCTGCCCCGCGGTGCTGGGCAGAGGCTGCCCAGCAAAAAAAACAAAGCTGAGCCCACTCTGCTGTCGGGGCCTCAGGTGTGAGTAGTGAGTGAACAGGTGTTGGTACACTGTGACCCTGAGCATGGGCTGCTGACCTGTTCTTTCCTCCTGACTCATTTCACCTTGTAAAGAGATTCGTTCAGGCTGCGGAGGAGAACAGCTCTGTTTAGAGGCCTCGATCAAGCACTTCTCTTGCAAGCTGCGTTTTGATGGTTCACGTGGAAGGGGAGTGCCTTGGGTGCTGCTGGGGCTGCTTTGAAGGTG
This sequence comes from Oreortyx pictus, assembly GCA_036925125.1. NCBI lineage: Eukaryota > Metazoa > Chordata > Aves > Galliformes > Odontophoridae > Oreortyx > Oreortyx pictus. Next base: position 2,266,399 of record JAUPFR010000002.1, on the reverse strand, counting down.
TTGAGGAGATGCTGGATGCTGCTGAGATTATGCGCCTTTAAAGAGAGCTTGATCTTTTAAAGAAGGTTGTGCCTAAGTGAAAACAAGCTACTTTGGGCATGGCAAAATACATTGCTCGTGTGGGTTTTGTCTGGGGAGGAATCTGCGTGTGAGCAGGCTCGTGTAAAACAATTTGGAATAGAGGGGCATGCTGGGGGAGCTGCTGGGTTCTCTTGAACAATACTTGCTGGGAAACTCAAGCAAATTGTAATTTTCTATTAGCGTTAATAACCACTTAATCACAGTGGGAGATCAACAGTTCCTAATATGTATATGTTTCCAGGCATATGTTTCTGTGTGTGTATCACACAGGTTTCCTGGGCTGCCCACCTAGTCTGCCTTCTTCTCAAAGCCCATCTGGAAGTTCATCTATATTCTGTGTGGATGTGAACTTAAGGATCATATTTACACAAGGCACAGAGATGAATATTAGATGGGAGAAACTGACTACACAGCTGCCAACATGACTTGGTGTGCCTGCATTGTCACACCTGATCTGTGCTGGCCCAATCACTCCCAGTTTGGGAATGGACAAGCAGGCAGGATGGAAGAGTTGGGCACACCCAGAATCAGAAAGCTGGGAAGAGAAGCAGGAGGCATTCCTGAACCCTCCTCTTAGCTCTGTCTTCTCTCTCAGACTTTTGTGATGGTCCAAACTGTGCCATGTTCCCCAAACCCTGACTGATGGACCAGGAGCAACAGCAAAATCAGCACAAAGACGTGGAGTTGCAAAGAGGCTGCTCATGAGCTACCACAGCATGAGATCTCATGTTAATTAATGTCTTCATTAATGATCTGGAATAAGGAGTATTCTCTTTCATGATATCAGATGGGAAGGAGCTGCAAATATGAAATGGTACAGGGAGAATGAGATGAGAAACACGAATCTCTCTTACTGAGATTTAACACAGCAAAATATTCCAGCCACCAGTACATAGCTGGAGCCTTCAGAGAAAACTTGAGGCCATCCTTGGGTGCAGGGAAGCTGCAGTCAACTTTGGCCCAGACACACTGGGGATGACTACTGAAAGAAAGATATGGGTACACAGAGCCTGGTAGCACAATGCAGGGCAAGGAGGTGAAGGCAAAAGAGAATTGGATGAAATTAAGTGAAGTCATGGCTGAATATTGGGAAGAAAATTCCCTGATGGAGGAATGCCTGAGGCTGCTGAGCAGCTGCCAGGATGAAGTGGTGGAAGCTCCGTTGTTTCATACTCTGACACTTTTTAAACTAGGGAAGAAACCTGTGATCTGCTGCTCTGACTGTGTAGGACACAGGACTTCATCCATTTACTCTTGTACTGGACCTAAAGACTTGAGCTTGGCTGGGCCACAGCTGGGAGCCTTGTAAAACCAGATTGGGTGATCCACTGAGAAGTGAATTGTTCTGGCAGGAAATGGAGTTGGATGAGCTAGTAGGTCTGTCAGACCCGAACTTTGCAAAATGAAATGAAATGTAGACATGCAGGTTGGCCGGAGACATCTAAGCTCACATGGAACTGATCCTCTGGCCTCACTGCTCCATCCATTCCACAGAGGCCTGAAGGTGGAGGCCTGCATGGTGTGAGAAGGTGAAGTTTCCCTGTTCGTCGAAGCTGCTGTTTGGGATCTTTGTCTGTTGGCCAAACTCAGAAACTTCTCTGCAGTAAATGTAATCTGTGAATTTCTGCATCGGGCAAGTGCCAGGAGAAATCATTTTGTATGAGCACATCTGAAGTGTGTATATGGATACAGGCAGTGTGAAGGACTGCAGAGGTAGCCTGGGAATGCTCGCTACATCATCAGTCCTACCACTTTGCAAAGAGGCTGAACTTTGCAATTTCATAGCTAAACAATGGTGTCTCATATGGAATCAGTTGCTGCTTGCTTTTTTTTTCTTTTAAGGGTTGCACTGCGGGTCATGCAGTTAGGGTACACCACCTTCCATAGGTAATGGAAAGGAAAGAGACCAAGAGTTAAAATCCCCCTACAAGCCATAATTGTATCAATGAACCTTAACTAGGGCAAATCAGCATTAAGGATATGCATTGTACTCTTGTGAGCACACACATGAGAGTTCTGTGGACTCGAAGGGGACAAGTCTGGACTCAAAAAAAAGTTTTCCACTGGTTCCGAATGACTTAAGACAGCTCTAAGCAACACCAGCTGGAACCAGACAGCTTTGGCTCCAGAGTTAATGTAGATAATTTATCAGAGCCGTGCTTGAATAATAAGACTATCACTGCTTTATTATATCAGCTGGTGTCATAACCAGATAGAGAAGTTTAATATTAACAGGGGGAGCTAACTTCAGTAAGCATGTGTGTGAGAGAGCGCATTCTCATTTTTAACGTCTCTGTGTACTAAAATGTCAGTACCCTGACCTCAGGGAAAGGAGTTCATTAAAAAAATAAAAATACAAAGTAAATAGTGTCTCTGAAAGGTTTATTTAATCTGTTTCTCTTCCTGCACTGATTTTTCTTAATGTATTTAAAACTTAATATTTACTCTAGCAAAACAAAATCTATAAAAGAGTTTTCATAGGCTCCTAAATAAGTAGTAGCAGCTCAGCCGGAGCCAGCCAGTAAGCACTGCAGAATATGCATTGTAGAGACATTTGAAGTTGTCCCCAGTGGACAATTTGCACCATTCAGTGTTAAAAGGCTCTGTTTCAGTGTGCAGAAAGCCCCCCAGACCTCCTGACTAGGCAAGTCGAGTTTACAGATGATGTACTCCACTCAGTCTGCCTGTAGTTTCAGGACTTAAATAGCTGGCAGGGCAAAGAGGGGATAGTTAAAATTCTCAAGCTGCTAAAATGGAAAGCCTTGCAAGCTTTTATTGCAGGAGAGGAAATAATTTTGAAGACTAAGTGTTGCTGGCTTGACCAAGGAAATGGTTGGGAAGCAGTGGCTTAGAGATGGGAATGGAAATGGGAGAGGAAGTCTGTAAAGGGCGTGCCTTCACCTGAGAAATGAGAGTGGGGTGATCTGTGACAGTGGTAATGCTGGAGGCAGCTGGAACTCCTCTGTTTCAAAAACATGCCCTGCTATTTGCCCTGCCTCAGAACCTCCTCTGACAGGAGGCATTCATGCTCATTAGCTGCAGGACTCGGTTTGTTCTGAATTTTGGCGTTAACTCATTCCCCTGTGAGGTCTGGAAGGGAAGGGAGCAATTCCACTTGGTTCCCCATCAAATCACATCAGTGTGAGTTCGGCCTGTCTATCCATACAAGCAGCAGTGCCAGCACATTTCAGGAGCTCTTTGCCAGGTGAACTTCCTCTCCAGCTTGTTTTAGGGCTCAAATCACTTCTGGGGTAAAAATACAAGGATTTAGGTATTCAGCATACAGGAGACCAAGTCAAGTTCTCCTTATCCTACTGCCATCAAGTGATGCATGGAGGAACGGAGAGTGTGTGAGATTATCTTTCTGTTTCTTTACTTTCTCTGAATCATCTATTTCAGCTATCAAACACCCTTCTGTCATTGTGGGACTCCTTTATGGCTTGAGAGTTTTATATTTGTTTGGATTTGGGTTTTGGCTTAAGGGTGTGGGGTTTTTTTCTTTCTTCTTTTTTTTTCTTCTTCTTGCAATAAAAGTGGGTTTCTGTTACTCAAGAATACCTGTAGCCTCCTGTTGTGCATGAAGCAGTGTGCTGAATTCAAAGGAGCTCCTTAGACCATCTTCTTTACTAGAGTTTACACAGGATTTCCCATTACCATTCAGGGAGTGAACAACGTACAGAAAATATTTTTTTCCTCTTTTCAAGAAAAAGGCTGAGCTTTTTTGGCAGCTAGTTAGATGCAACCCTGCAGGGGGACAGAGGTATAACATAGAAATAAACTCCAACTTGTATTTTGATTCTTTTAATTTTGAAATTGTGAGTTACTTCCTGCAGGCAGGAGAGTGGACACTGCCTACAGCACCTCGTTTGCTGGAGAGAATTGAGAGCATTTGGTTTTATCAGCCGCTGGCATGGTAATGAGCCTATTTCTATTGAAATTGGCTCATTACTATTCATTTTTGCTGGCTCTCGACCAACTCATGAACTGCTTTTTGATTTTCAGAGGAGGAAAAAAAAAATGTAGGGAGTTAGTCCCATCCAGCAACAGAACTGGCAGGAACAGAGTACAGTGTATGGCTGTGATGAGCGAGCACTGCATCCTCACCCAGCACGGCTTGGCCATGACCTAAGGGTCCCTCTTCCACAGGGCCCCACATCCCCCCCTGCTTGTACCAAACAATGGGAGGGGTTTGTTAGTGTGCAAAGGGTTCAGCACTGATGCATTCTACATACGTGTGAAGAAATGAGAAGTTGGGTTTTGAGAGTGGATGGGTCTGTGTAAGCATAGAACTGCAGTAAGAATAGCCATTAAAATATTTTCTCGTGCTGTAGGCTTTGCTGTACTGATAGCTTGTGGTAGTGACTTGTTTTATTCCAATATGTTAGTTGTGTTATTTGAGTGTCTATAGTGACATTTAAGGCTTTTTATTTCTTTCTTATTTTGAGCCACAGTGTAAGTTCTTTGTCTCTCCTTCAAACACACTTAAACATCTCTGGGACACACTTTAGTGCCAGTGAAAATCAAAACTCAGTTATTTGAATATCTGAATGAAAAAATATCTTTCTTTAGAAGTGACTGAACATCTATTAATTATATATGAATGTAATTTTATCTCTATTACTGGTTTGAAAAATCTCAGCCAGGCTCTGCCACCTATCCACATATGATTTAAAGTTCATCATGCTATTTTGTCCTGTGGAGATGAGGCGTTTCTCGTGATGGAAGGAACGCAGTGATATTGGTGGCTTCTCTCCCTAGAAGCCTGAGGTGAAAGCGAAAGGAACCTTACCCTCAGGTGGGTGTCTCTATGTGCCTCAGTGGTGCACAAGAAAGGAGAATATTTATTTTAAAATTCTCAGATTTTAAAAATTAAAGATAATAGACTACTCTTTAAGTACCAGATGCTAGAAAAAATGTAGGCAGATGATAACTTCTATGAAGTTAATATTGTCCCTCCAGGTGAATACTGGGTAGAGGAGAAAACATTTGCATCTGTTGCTGATACATCCTCAACTTGTACCCTTTTGCCTGTCATTATTAAAAAAAAAAATAAAAAAAAAATCAGAGATTATTTTCTCTAAATCAGAGACTTTTTTTTATTCTGGACTGAAAATATATCTCCTTCAGAGCAAGAAGAAGCTTCAAAGTTTTGATTTGAATTGCAGCAAACTTTTGGAACTAGTAACAGTGCTGTTACAGTTTCTGGGGAAGGAAAGCAATTTGCAGCACCCTTGGAAGAAGTGTAAAAGTACTTTGAGGAAACAATTTTAGGTTTTCCTTTACGTACTTTGAGCTTAATTTGCTGGAGGAGTTGGCACATGTGATAGTCCTGTCCTACGCTTTCAACCTCAGCCCAGTTGACCAGGATGGTTCTGAGGTACCATGGCTGGTCCAGGCAGGACCATAAATGGGGATCTTGTTGCAATCTCATAAAAGCAATCATCAGCTTTTGTTGCATCATAATTTTCAATCAAATTAAATGACTTCTCATCTGAATATCTCAGGTTAACTTTGCTTACTCTCTTCTGTGTATTTTTAGAACTTAAAATACTCAGCTTTATCTTTATTGCAGTAAACTGACCAGAAGCGATCTGTTATCATGGTCTGAGGGGAATTCACAGTAGTGACGGATGTTTGTCTTTGCTCATTACATAGCTGGAATTTTGCTGTAAAGTTTTGAAATTAGGAAATTGAAAGAAACGACTCTAGATTCAAATAATCCTTGTCTTATATGGTACGGGTCATCTGGACAAGCTAGCATGCCAGTTTGTCTTTGTTGAAGACCTGGTAATATTTCAAGAGTTCAGACTGGTTGAAAATAAGTCTTGAATAGTATGATTGATATGTCTGTATGTCACATCTTCCTGAAGTTTCCAGAATAGGAAAAGGATGATGCAATGTAGGAAGCTCTTGTTTGAAAGGAATTGAACTTTTCTCCTCTGAACAAAACAAAGTGCACATGTAGGCTCGGCTGGCTTGGGGCTGAAGAGCCGTGTGTTGTCTGCATGGACCTCAGAGGGAAAGGATGGCCCGGCAAAGGTCAAGACTACAATCACCTTGAAAATTAGAAATGGAGGATGTTAGGTGTGGAGAAGATCTCAGAAACCACAAAGGACTTGAAAATAAAGTCGATTTTGATCTTATGAAGGATCCTACTGATTTCCCATTGAAATTTGGAAGCTATCGAAGCAAAATTTTCTACTCCCCAAGGAACATTATACTTCATATCACAGTCACATCCCCTTCTTCCTTGCCTGGTGACTTGGCAGGTCTACTGAAGTACTGATGAACTTTATCTGAAGTCCCTGGGCATTGGGAAAACGTAGTGAGAATCTGTTTACATGGCCTGAGGAGCTTACAGCTGTGTAAAGTATTGGGACACAGAGTAATGGTGATTGTACTGGGAGAGAGGGAGGAAAAATGTAGCGAAGCTGATGCACAAGTTCTGGGATTCCACCTTCTAACAAGAAGCAGAATGAGGTGGCATAATCTAAAGTTTCACTTTAGTTTAGACAACAGTGACAACAAAAGCTAGCTTTTCTGTCTTCAGGAATATCCCAGTATCCAGTGGCTCTGGGCCAGATTGACCCGAGAGAAGCAAAAGGAATAATTCCGTGTGTTATTGAAATGCACGGGGATTGGTTGAAGTGGCCTAAAAAGGCATATATAGGAACGATGGCATGAAACGGCAATGAAAACCTTACACTGAATATTGCAACCTCCTACCAGGAAGATACGTTAGGGTAAGGAGGAATATCCCAAGGGAAACCGTGGAAGCCCCATTGCTTGGATAATTTCTAATTAAACTAGACAAAACACTTGAGAGTATATTGTAAGGGAAAATGCTGTAATGGCATCAGGCTGGACAGGGTGACCCTATAGGTCTTATTCATTTCTAATTTCTATGATTCACTAATGATTAAGTAATTCACAGATAAACTAAATATCCGTATTGCTGGGTCTTATCCAAAGCTCACCTCACCTATCAACCTTTTCAAATTTACCAATTAATAGTTAATTAGTTAATGTTTGTAAAGTGCTTTGAAGATGAGAATTGCTAAGTGCTAAGTATTGTTATTATAGAAATAGGGATAGATAAACTCATTTTACTTAATTTTGAACCCACTCAAGCAATCACGGAGAGCTCAAAATTCAGAGCAAGACTTGAGCATTATTGGGTTTGCCTTTCTTGTAGAGGGAATTCCGGTGAGGTTGTTACACCATAACTAAAATACAGTTATAATTTTGATAATGCACTTATAATTTTGATAATGCAATTATCTTACACATTTCTGTATTTGGCACAGCAGTTATAATCCTGATAAAATAGGCATGAAAATCTGTTGTCCCTGTCCAAACACAGGCTACTGTGTACAATATGAGTGCTTCGCTTTGTAAGGGAATGCAAGTAGCACAGAGAACATACAGAGGATGAAATGTCCTCAGTGGCTTTCACCCTTCCATTTAATTGTATTTTCTTTGGTGATAGCATCAAACCAATGAGTTAAAGGTTCAGAAGGGATATTGAAAACTTCCAGGTTCTCAAAGCAAAATCTTTGTGTTGGCAGCATTTGTGTATTTGTACCTGGTAAAAAAATTAGGTCTATGTTCAAATGACAAGATGTAACAGAGTATAGTAGAGATGATTGTTCTAGTTCGAGTATTGCCTGACCCAAGTTCACATCACCTTTCTGCTGCCACTTGCAGGAGGGCTTCTTCCCTCTTCTCCCCCTTTTGGTTATTCAGAGGAAATGATTTTCAGGATTTCAAACACCAGTTTGATAATCAGTATCTTAAACTCATTTGTACAGTGGAAACAAAGCAGTTTCAGGTGGGGCTCATTAATGTCAGGGTGTACATTCTGAGAGCACAGTAATAACTTGGGACTTGTGATAGGTTTACTCATTGCAGTGCCTGAATAATGAATCCTAAATATTGAATCCTTGAACTAATCATCGCAACAAATGACTAATTTATAGGTTAAAATGCACTGAGTAACTTGAAAAGAAGCATACTCCAGTGTGTACTAGTCTTCCTCCAGCTTGCTGGATGTACCAGAAATACAAAGTGACAGCAAATATTTTAATAGGTATATTGAACAGGTGATATGGCACGTAATTGAAGAGCAAGTGAATGCAGTTTGGGTCTGGAAGAGCAGTCTGAGAAATGAAAGGCTTCTTGGTGCAACTTCAATATTATTATAGGACTTCAGTGTATATTCTTGAGAAAAAAACAAAGGCAGGCAAGTTAATGGAGAGTGGGATTGATTCAATCTGGATTCGTATGAGGTAGATCATACCAGGCTAAGCTGACATCCCTCTTTAGTTAAATAACTGATTTTCTGGACAAAGGAAATGCAGTAGATCTAATCTGTCTGGTCTTCAGTGAAGCACTTGATGAAGTGCCACATGGGAAACATCTAGTTAAGCAGGAAGAGATGGGCTTTTGTGTGAGAGTGGTGAGGAATGGCGAAAAGGGGAGACAGCAACAGCTTGTGAAAGGGGAAGCATAGGGCAGGAGAAGGGCTCATTAGTGGAGTTCGTCAAGGATCAGTCTGACTCATCTTATTTAACATTTTCATTAGTGACCTTGGAGCATAAATTAGGAATGTGCTAATGAAATGTTGGAGTTGACAAAGTTTGGAGACACTGCCAGTGAAAAAGGAGAACCTGAATGCACGGGAAAGAAAGTGGGTGGCCTTGGGGGCTGGAGTGACAGGCATGAAACGGAACTTAATAAGAAAAAGCACATGGACACACATGAAGGAAATGAAAAGAACCCCTGTTGTGACAGGATCGCAATGGGTGCAGACGTTGGGGATGAAAAGACATCTCTCAGGAACCAAAGGAATAGGAGAAATGTCCCTAAGGTGCATCTGCTGAGGAACTTTGACAGGAAGCTGAATGCATGGGGTGTCAGAAAGGGAACTGGCATGGGATGGTGCTGAACAGTGCTGGTTGGATGTATGAGGGCTGGGAAACCTTATGTTACAAGTGGGCCTTAAAGGAGATCTAGCTTATCAAAGTGAGACACAGAAGGGGTGTGGCTGATGTCAAGAAATGCGTTAGGACAGTTTGTAGCTGCAAGCGTAATGCTGACAGAAATGAAATCGACAGTAACCTGGACTTGACGGAAAGTAGGTATGAAATTGGAAAAACATTCCTAACTAGAAGATTAGGGAATTTCTGGAAAAGGCTTCCAGCAGGAGTAATGGGAACAAGAATAGTAATTTGCTGAGGTAATGTTAGATCAGCTTATAGAAGGGATTTTATCATTCATGTTAGGAAATGGACTCAATAACCTCAGCATTCTTGTCCTCTGTTTTCCTGTCTATTCATAGATGATATTGGGCTGGGAATTGAGCTGAATTCTCCACATACATTATTTGCTGTTGTTTGCTCATCCCTTTACTGAAACGCATTGCAGGTTAAGAGCCAATTCCTTGTTACACTTGAGAAATATCTAATCCTGATGTACACACAGATGTGTTCCAAATACGATAACAGCAAGGTTGATAATTGATTTATTATTAGGTTGGAATGAGGAGTCCTAGTGAGGAAGGCAGTGTTCCTCTAAAAAGACCCCAAAGATACCTTATGCATATACACTGTACCCACAGACCAGGTCTGTGTTCCACAGGATGCAAGATCAGACTCTGCTGAAGTCATTCACCGGTGTAATCTTCACAAGGAGACCAAACAAGAAGCGTTACATGGTATGCATGTTGCTCATGCCTTGCTGATGGCCTCAGCGTGCTGTTTTAGGGTACAGAGGGCTGTAACGTCCCCCTGTCAAAGAGGATATTCCAGCGGTTTAATTGGTGCATGTGTTTGAGACAAGGACGCAATGTCTGATCCCCTTGGCCTGCCAGGCTCACATCTTTTGGCCCAGTCCATAGAAGTTTTATGTGCATCTGGGTGGTACTCAGCCACTAATGAGGGATGCACAACCATGTGCAGAGTTCCCTGGCTCTGCCTGCTCGCTTGCAGTGCTCAACCCTGGGGCAGTGTGAGGGAAGCTGTACCTAGCATGGGGCATCTTGCTGTTATGTAAGCACAACAAACCGTGATGCTCCCGAACCACCTCTCTGGCTGTGTCTTTCAAGGCCAGAGACATAGCTCAGCTCAACTGCCATCTCCTCTGCACGCTTCTCCCAACAGTGATGGCGGCATTTCTTTGCAGGATGATCCTCCAGGAAAGGTCTGCCTTGGCTTTCATGTTTCTCCCCCTTTATTTAGGCTGGAATCCAGCACCAGGCTCCTTGAAAACCACTGTAAAACCACCCATAAAATCTCTGCCAAGAAGGACGTGAGGAAATGCAGATGAGCAGAAGATGGGCAGTGGCCACTCCAGGTAGGAGCAGTGGTGTTCCCAGCTGCTGGGAGCTACTTCCCATGTTCCTGCCCAGCTTTTGGAGCAGGTTTGGGCTGGGTGCTCACCACAACAGCTGCTCTTTTTCCCCCGCATCCGGGTAGCAGCGCAGGCACGATGCAGCCTCATTTTGTTTGGCCGGGGGAAAATTGTTTTTTTTTTTTCTTCCCATTCCAAGAAGAGTAAAGACAAAATGGAATATCTGAAAAAGCATAAAAGCAGAAATGGCATTTTTAAACAGAGCATATTAACAACATTAAAAGCTTTTGTCTGCATGACAGCAAAATGAACATATAGTGTTGTGGACTGGAACAGTTATATTGTAATGGCTTACAATACCCCCCGTGATGAGAGAATGCATCATTTTTAGAACTATTTGATTCACTTAATATACAGGCTGATGCAAACTGTATATAAAAAACATGTAAAATAGCATCAATGAATTTCAAAGTGAACAGCAGATTTTTCTTTGCAAAAACCTTGTCTTCTATGAAAGACTGGTTTTAAAAAATGAGCTGTGTTAATGACACGTGTAAGCTTGATGCATACAAAATATTTTTTCTTTTTTTTTAATGGCCTGCAGAATAAATTTGAGCATCAACACAATGCTTCACAGGCTTAACATTTCTCAGCTGCTATGAATCATCAGTGCTAATGTATTCACAACAGACGAGGACCAACTGCTGCTATCAAAGGACTTGCTTGAATAACTGTAATAACTGGAAAATTATTTTGATAGCCTGAAACAATCTTATATATCACAGAACTTTATTAAAATAATATCAAATCAAATTAGCCTGTATCCCCATAATGAATTAAGTAACAGGTTATGCTGATATTAATCTCAGCTAGCTTGCAGGCATTGCAGCAGGAACATTTAATAAGTTGGTCCCTGTTGCTCTGAACTAGCAGAAATCCTCGAATACTCGTGCTTATTCAGAGAAAATACATCAAAAGGCTCTCTCTAAATAATGTGCCCGTTTTTGTGCCTTTGGTGAAATTATTCATAAGGCAAAAAAAAAAAAAAATCTTTGGAAAATCTCATGAGAATTCTGATTAGCTGTTGACCTGTAGAGGAAGCTGTTTTTCATAATCCCCTAAACACTGTCTAATTCTTGCCTCAATCAGCTCTGGAAATGCTGGATTTACCTTAAAATAATGTGATAATGTTTTCTTATCATCTTTAAGTGAAACAGGCAGTAGCAAGATGGTTCCATCTCTTATTTTCTGTGTGCTGTAGCCTAGCTCAGCTTTAAGCCCTGATCTTTGATCCATGGGCAATTTATGGATGTGTAGCTATGTAGTGCACCCTGCACATGTACTACAAGCATGTGCCTGTGCATTGTCCTTAATGGAAACATTTTTGGGGAAGCCACGCAATTAAATCTATTTGTCTCAATCTGTAAGCGTTGGAAAACTTTTAATGCAACCAGAAACACTTGTCTGCTTTTCCAGCAGGGTCTGAGATTTCAACAACTCATCACACTTAATGGATTTTTTTTTTTTTTTTGTAAAGACGTGAAAGGCTTCCAGTTATTCAGACCTCTAAGTGTTAATGACAGGTTGGGGAAGCTGCATAGCCTGAAGAGGCATCCAGAGCTGGCAGAGAACAAAAAGTGTATGGAATAGATGCTTTATCCTATTCATCTTTCCATTTTAAATTATAGTTACCATGGCCACTGCTTTTAGATTATTCAGGAGATATGATTGCTACATATCTGTGCCTTCACTGTTCGTCGTTGGAAGACATGGAAATGTTAAACTACCTCAAGTAACTGAACTTTTAACTGTGCTAATTATTTATAACCACCCTCGGGATCCCAGTTTCCCACAATGAGCTTACCAGGACCTGACAACTTTAGATATTCTGCAAGTGACACCAGTGTTATAGTCTAAACAGACTGTGTGACCTTCAGAGATTAATCAGTTAAAGCACCCCTTATGAAGCTGTTTTAGATTATTCTTGACGGTAGCTGCTTTTGACAGTAGAAGGTCAGAATCAAAGTCCTTTTTAAAAACTATTCTAAGATTTATGTCTGCATCAAATATAGCAAACATGCAGAAATCGCTGAAGAATGCTTTAGCCGCTGCATTGTTTGGTGCTGCACTCTCTTTTTGTTGTCTTCTTTTTATTACATAATTTGGAATGTACTTAATTATGATAAAATGTTTATAGCTCAGACATATTTTGGAATTCCTCTTAGACTATGTTGATTTTCATCTTTTCCTTTTTTTTTTCTTTTGAGGAGTTTTCAGTGACAAATCTTAGGAATTTTCACATGGCAATACCCATTTTAGTGCAACAAATTCTGAAATTTTATGTACCAAAAAGACAGGAGATACTGTGGCTTCAACAAGGCTATTATTTTACGAGGAGGAACATCAGACTTGGTCCACTGAATCAAAATGCCTTGCCTGAAATAGTGCTGTTGTGGAGGAAAGGTCCTTTGGCCGTAATGTACAGTAAGCTCTGCGGTCTTAATGAGGAAATCCTTTTTACCAATGTAATATTATCTTACATATCTCTAGTTTTGCATCAAAAATAATATGGGATCAAAGCAAACTGTAAATAAAATTAGAACTAACTTCCCATTGTAAATGCTGTATTCTGAACAGAATAAGGCTATGCTTTTTTTCTAACATTTGTAGACCATTCAAGTTCACCATTCAAATGTATTTGGCAAATAAATACATTTCATCTGTATATTTACTAAGTTACAGGGAAAAAATACATGCAAGAATAATCATTTTGGCAGAGCACTGCTTCCACTTGAAGAATGCAGTTCTGCTACATGGAAGGCACTGGTCACTGCAGCTCAGCCCGAATCCCTCTTGGGTGTTTGTTGGAGGAACCTGGCAAGGAAGAATCAAAACAAGCTTAGTTCAAACTACCTGTGATAAGATCTCTTTCTCTCTCTCATTTTTTTTAATGTAAATTCAGCGCTTGCAAAATGTGCTGGCTTTGACAGCATCTGGGATAGCAGTCCCACAAGCAGGCTCGTGGTGAGGAGCTGCAGGCTGATGCTGCTGGCAAGACCTTATTTGCTGGGATGGGTTTCACGTGAGCTGGGTGCTTTGGGCACCACGCAGACGCTGCTCATGCAGATGATAGCCTTGGTACAGCACACCAGCAACTTTATAATGTGACACATCTTTACTGGGTTTGAACAAGTATTCGAAGACTGTGAGAAATACTGTGAAAGATGAGCAAGTGACAAAGGTTACAGTTTTTCCAGAAGTGTCTGCATATTGACTACGAAGTTGTTGTTTTGGGGAAGGAGTTTGACCTTGCTTTTCTTGCCACTGCAGTGAGCAGACACACCATACTTGTCTTCACACCTTCAGGGCTGCCACACTCATCTGCAGTCACTCCCTGATCTGCCAGATGGTAACATTTTGGGATTCTCCTTTTGTCTTCTTCAATGGCTGTCCTGAAGATTAGGGCTTCTTCCTACCATTCATTTGTATCTTTCATCCCAAACCCTTTCTCTTAACTGCATTCTTGCCCGCAAGACTTTCCTTTCTAACTATTTTCCATTAGGAACAAAATCAGTTCATCTAGTGGGCAGCCTCAAGTCCAGAGGGGAAGGAAAGAGAGGAAAATCAAATTCCTACAAGGATTTTGAGCACTGGAAGCCTTGTGTGGTCCCAAGGAGTACGTGATTTGCCCCAGCAGCTTGACTTGCTGGGTTTTCCCATTTCAGGAATAATCTGTGAATGCTGGTGTGGTGGGATGACCCCAGCCTGGAAGCAGCTGCTGCAGTCCCTTAGGTGCTGCATACACATCAGTACCCATCTTCCCAAGGGATCACCTCAGTTTCTCATGTCTGCCATTCTGTAAATTAAGGTAGAAAGCACACTTGGTCTCCAGATCCTAACAATGCTCAGGAGGACATAGTGAGTATTGACTGTATTTTTTACAGTCCCCTCTTCTGGATGCTTTCCTGAGGATCATATTTGCACTTATACCTCTTAGACTGTGCTGGCTACTGGGAGAAGCAGCGTTTCATAATCAGGGCTATGAAAACTTCATTTTCTGTCAGAGCAGCTTTTCTAGAACCAGTTTTAAAGTTAATTATCAAAGGCAGGCAAATTCCATCCACCGCCTGTGACCCCTGCTGGGTTTGTTGTTCAGCTTTCCTTGAGAAAGAGTCCCTTTACAGAAGATCTTCACGGTGTCACAGTCCAGGGAGGCAAACATGTCCAAGCTAATCAGCTTAGAACATCAGTACCATCTTAATGTGGGATTTGGGACCTTCTGGATGCAGGGTGAGGAGCTAAACTAGTCTGCAAGCACATCACTTTATTCCTTTTGCTTTAAGCAAGAATAATTTGCTTTTTTTTCTCTCATCTTTCTTCCTGGTTGTTTTGCCCCTGAAAACTGTGCAGCAAAAGCAACCTCCAGGGTGGACACTAAATCTTCTGATGCAGGCAGAGCAGTGATAACATCTGAACTGAGGGTGCTTTTCCAGGCCGTGCTTGACAGATGTAGCAGGGCCTTTTAGGATTTAGTACTGGAGCGTATCTATTACCCGCGCTGCAGCACAGCTTGGCAGGAGCTGTGTGGTAATCTCCCATGAATTCTGTCTGACTTATCAGAGCATCTGAACAGGTTCCTGCAGGACGCACAGTCACTGCACCAAGTTGGGGAAAGACAGGCTGTACACTTCCAACTCTTTTAACTCTTGCTGGGCTCAAACCTCCCTGTGCCAAGGCAGCAGCTTTCCTTCTGGGGGGGAACTGCTGCTTTTTTTGTCTCCCGTCCTTGTACCCTTCCTTATTTGTTCTCTTCTTCCCTCAGCACATGATTCCAAGGAGCAGAATCTAATTTCTATATATCTGAGAGGGTAAGAGTAATTGCTTTAATGGTGTGGCAGCCTGCCTATGTCTTTGGCAGATCGTAGTAAATATGTTACATGCAGCGGAATTTTAGCTTTTGCGGGTTACAAGTCCAGGACTTGGTTACATATAGGAGTGTATGCTTAACATCATTATTGTCTGACTTCACAGCATGTATTTCGTCTTGGTCTTAGCAGAGTGTTTAATGCCCTGTCCTCATCTGTGGTAATGATTACCACAGTGTTTTACACGTATATGCACATGTGCATGTGCACACACCCACTTGCACACACACACACACACACACATACATACATTAGAATCCACCTCAACAAGATTGATCACAAGCACAGAATTGTTTAGATCACAGATTAAAGTTTAATTTTGGAGTTTTGCTTTAGGGTGAGAATTAACTTCAGAGTGTGAGTTGCATAGGAGGCGCTGTAATTTGTTTTAAGGATAAGGCCTTCAGGCTGCTGTGCATAAAATGAGCATGATTCCTTATTCCCACGGTTGATTTTTGAATGGAAGTGCAATTAGAATTTTTTCACCCAGAAGCGCATACAGTACAGAGCAAAGATAATACCTTGAATGTATATCAGCTTGGGGAACTTCTCCTGGAATTTTATTTATTGTTCACCTAGCGCTAATCCAAAAAAGATCCGTGCAAACCCTAACAATACACTTGCTCTTTAATTTGGAGTCTAGTGTGTTTGTAGAGACTCTTGCAGGGGCTTTATTATTACTGAGTGAGATTTCAGTGGTGAATTTTAATGTCGCACACAGAAATGTGCAACCAGCGATTTCTGATAGAATGGAAACTATTACAAAGAAAACACTGATGTAGCAATGGCCTCTGTTAATCCTCAATTGCCACAGATATTTTCCTGTCACACCAGGAAGCTGTACTGCTGGCTGATATTGAACAGCAACCATCTGCATACGAGAGGTATGGAGATGATATTTTTTTTTGATTATCCGTGCTGATCACATTCATCTTTCAGTGGAAGAACTGAACAATCAATACTCGCAGAATATTCATTTAACCTATGAAACAGGGGTGAATTCCTGCATCCAATTGTTGGATGTCATGATCACTAAAGAGCCAGATTCTGCTGTTTCCTGTGCACGATATCAAGAAGATTCTGCATCAGGTAGACACACACTAGGCAACACCACACATCACGGAAAGCAGGTGAGAACAAGGAGTCAGTATCAGAGTTTGGAAACTTAGTTATGTAAATTTTTATTCTTATGTTTTTTTCTTAGAATAGTTATTCAGAAATGTGTGTTTGTGGGTACCTGTGTTTAAGAACTAACCTGGTAATGCTCCAGATAGACTGAATTTGGGCTAATTCTTTTGTATACCTGGCCTGCATGAGACTCCAGATGGACCTGTGTATGTACAAAAATTAAAACACAGCGATTATGAAGAGATGGATTGCATTAGGATTCAGCATCCAAGGGAAAGCATGATTTATGCACTTTACTAACACCATATATATGTACTAAGTCAAGAACATTTTTCCTTTTGCAGCAGGGTCCCAATATGCTTTGCAAAGACTGCTCCAGCTCCCCACTCAGTGGCAATGAAGTGGGGAGGGCACACGCCAGAACCAAATAGCACCCTCTGAGCTCAGAGACAGAGATGTCAGGAGGGACCCTATGGGTACATGTGTCCTTGCATGCATTGGTTCTGGAGAATGGGGGCTCAGCAGGGCTTCCAGCAATACTGAAATCTAGCTCATAGCCATTTCCTTAATTTGATGTTTTTCTCCCCTACTGAACATTCCAAGAACTTTCTGACATTTTATTTTGATAGGAAAAAAATGAAATAAAATCTATTCACTTATTACAAGGACCAGGAAGCATAAATCCAGGTTGGCCCTTAGACACCTTACGCATAAATATTATTCAGGTAAATGGTCCCTAAAAATGCCTTGATAGTACTATGTACATCATGGTTGCTAGAATGGAAATGTAAAGCTCCCCATTACAAAGAATAATACAAAGAAAGAAATGTATTTTCATTATACTCCCTTAGTTTCAAAGTACCTTCAGATTTGATTCAGGTTCTAAAGATATTATGAAGCAATATTTATGTTACCTCTGAGTCAGCTACCCTGTCTTGACACCTGATCAGTCTGTAAAAGCTCCTGAAATAGAAATAAACAATGTTATTCTTCAAACGGGAACTCGTCCAGCAAGGTGAGGAAGAACATGGGTTTTCTTTTTTATTTTTTGTTTGTTTGTTTGTTTTTTGTTTTTTGTTTTTCCTTTTAAATATGTCTGCAGGTCCTGTGATGCATTGAATCAGAACACTGGGGTCAAATACAACATTTTGGTACAATCTATTTCAGAAATATGACCTAGATTAAAAAAAAGAAAGAGAATCCCCAATAACAGCACTTTTTGAAAATTTCAATAAACTGTATTGCATTGAGGCCATGTTATCTGTGCCAGTTAGAAATGAGAGGCATGTCTAAACTGAGGTTCAGAGCGTCTTTAACATTTGCACCCACACTTGCACATGCAAATAGAGCTGTATATGCACTGTTCTTATTTTTTTTCTACTAATTTCTGTATTTCCTTTCCACTTCTACTTGCACTAGAAAATGGGAATGGTTTTGTTGGTCGCTATACCTGTGCAGGTTTATTTGGCTTGGTCCCAAGTGGAGATTTTAAGTAATGGCTTAAGTAATGGCTTTCAGACTCAAATATTGCTACTGAAACTATGGAAGAAATGGAGAGAATTATGATATAGCATATAGCATATAGCACTTGATGGCTGCTTCAGAAAATGGAACGATCTTTTTGCTAAATACCAACAGCTTGTCTCCAGACGGGAAAACTTCTATCTCGTTCTCTTTGAGAGATTTGTTCCTGTTGTGTTTTCTTCTCTAAAATGGCAAGTGGTAGTCTTTATTCTGTGTATTCCTCAAACACCCAAATATTCTGAGTGACTTCACAGGACCATAGCATCACCAAGGTTGGAAAAGACCTACAAGATCATCTAGTCCTCTGTCCTTACATTGCAGGAGGAAAATATTACCTGTGGCAGGACAAAATCAATTTGCTTTGCCTAGAAGGATAAAAAAAAGACAGAAGAAATGATTTTAAGTGTCACTTTGGAACACTCCCTAGGTACATAAGAAAAAGGAGGAGCCCAGCTGAGGAGAAGCTGCACGCCCACCCCAGCCTCAAAACATAAAGTTCAAGGGTTGATGCAGTGTGCTTGCCCAAACTGCTTCTGTTTCCACATTACTGCCACAGTTAAGGATAAAAATAAGTGAAGGTAATGTTAAGTATCTGTTTTGGACCATAGCATGGAAACTGAGCTTCAGAAAGCTGAAGGGAACCAGCACGGCAATAAGAGCTAGCATACTAGTTTCCTTTATAGCATATAAGATTATAATACCCTAGAGGTAACAGCCCTGCTTATTCCCTCCAAGTGGAACACAGTTTCTCCTCCAAAACCACGATCTACCTGGTGAATTAAAGGAATCACTTAATTTATGCTGCCAGTAGAGGGAACTGATGCACATGTGAGTAGATGTGGAGGCATTTCTTCAGGGAAAATAAGTTTTAAAGTATAAACACAAGAAAATTCTCAGGACTTGGACAGGGGGTCGATGTCACCATTTACAGCTCACACCAGCCAGTGAATGGGGACTGAAAAGGGAGGGCCTGCTAAACCTCCCTCATTCCTTACTGAAGAGTCTTACCTTCTGCAATAGTGTTACTCAGGGAGAAAAGTACAAAAGGGGCAGAATTCAGTGCAGGTCAGCACATATCTATAAAATTTTAAGAGAGATTTTGGTCATTTTGGATCTTTAAGACCTCTGACTGCTGCTTGATATGGACTATTTCAGACAAAGCAGCACTTTTCTTTCAGTGCTTTTGCAGTAGATTTACATTGTGTCTGTCTTAAAGGGTTGGGGTATGGAGGCAAGCTGCTAACAAACCAACTGATGTCACTAATCTCTAAAGTTGTTTCTGTTTTCTGCTGTCGTGAACTGTGGTGCAAAAAGCAAGGGGCAGGGCTACGAGGTCAGAAAAAAAGAACGTGGCACTGAACAAAATTCACTTTTCATTGAAAATAAAGAAAATGCAAATGTCAAACAGACCCTTGGAAACAAAAACTGCTGAGAAGAGATGAATACTATTTTTGAGAGGCTCCACTGAAACTAGTTATGGCTGAACATACTGTCTGTGGAAGTGGCTATCAACCCGGAGAGAGGGGCAGAAATATAAACGTGAACAAAAATGGACTGCGGGAAATATGGTGTATTCACTCACCTTTTGGAGAAATCTGCTCATGGTAGGCAGAAAGCCTGAAGTTGTGACCATGAATAACATCTTTAAAATCCTTTCTTTCAAAGACAGGCAGTGCATACTCTCATTTTTCGATACCTGTGATAATCCTTTGAGCTCAGACAGGAGGAAGTTGGAAGGCCATAGACAGAAGGTTGTGTTGAGTGCAGATCTCTTTTTGGGGCCACATCCATGCTTACAAACTGCTGAAGACAAACCTAAGAGCACTGTCTCCTGCTTCCTAATATTAAAACATAGCTCAGATAAGGAATAACTCTTTAAGTTCTGAAGCAGTATGACAAGTGGTTGCTGCTTTTTTTTTTTTTTTTAATTTCTCTTCCCAATTCAGGTTTCCAGTTAGGATTGCAAATGAATGTGCCAAAAATATCAGGATAGAAGCTGTTCTCATGGGTGTTTCCATCTGGAATCTAATGTAGAAATGCCAGAAATCCTGTAGGAAAACCTGTTCATGTGTGGTTTCCTGCCCGGTTCAACGTTTTTGATATGTTGGGAGAGTTTGAATTAGCAGCAGATAAGCAGAGAAACTGGATCTGAATGCCAAACTTATTTGAAGTTTTTCCATCCCCACTGGAAGCATTATGTGGCCCATAGGCATAAGGTATATAGGCTCTCCCCCGCTGGGTAGGGTTTAAAGCTGACTGAATAGCAATAAACAAACGCATAAATATATTCATGAGTGAGCAGGGCTTTGCTCTTCGGTTCTTCGCAAGGCTATTTAAACCAGCTCTGCTATTTGAGACAATCTTTGGCTATTTGTACAAATATTTGTATGCCCAGAAAGTTTTATGAATCTTAGACAATAACATGCGCCTGGAAAGTTATTTTCAAGTGTTTCATCATTTGCTGTTTAACATTCTCCATGTAGACTTCTTTGTGTGCTGTGATTAACTCATGGTGTCGGGTGGCTTTGATGGGGCCCCAACATCATTCTTATATAGGTACAGCAATCAGTGTTTTCCTGTCTCAAATTCTGGTCCAAGCATGTCAGAGGTAGGCCAAAGAGAGTGTACCTCCTTTGGTAAATGAGAAAGGAGAACTGGCTATGACAGATACAGAGAAGGCTGAGGTATGAAATGAGATTTTGGCCTCACTCTTCACTGGTAGTCGACATTATTGTATTTCTCATGTCCCTGGATCTTGTATCCCTGGGCCTCTGGGTGGGAACTGGGGGAGTAAATCCACCCCTGCTGTAAGGGCAGGGCAAGTTCAAGACCACCTTGTGAGACTGAATGTATACCAGTCTATGGGGCCAGATGACATGCATTTCAGGATCCCAAAGGAGCTAGCTGATGTGTTTGCCAAGCTTCTCTCCATCATATTTGAAAAGTTGTGGCTACGGGACAAAGTCCCTAGGGACTGGAAAAAAAGAAATATTACTCCTATTTACAAGAAAGGGAGGAAGAAGGACCCAGGTAGCTACAGGATGGTGAGCCTCACCTCTGTGCTAGCAAAGATCATGGAACAGATCCTCCTAGAATACACGCTAAGGCATACGAGGGATGAGCAGGTGATCTGAGGCAGCCAGCATGGCTTTACCAAGGGAAGGTCAAGTCTGACCAATCTGGTGGCCTTCTATGATGGAGTGACAACACTGGTGGACAAAGTGAAGGCAACCGATGTCATCTACCTGCACTTGTGCAAGGCCTTGGACATGGTCCCCCACCACATCCTTATCTCTCAATTGGAGAGGTCTGGATGTGAGGGGTGGACTGTTTGGTGGATAAACAATTGATTGGAAGGCCATAGACAGAGGGTTGTGTTGAATGGCACTATGCCCAGGTGGAGGCCGGTGAAGAGCACTGTCTCCCAGGGGTCTGTCTCGGGACTAGTGCTCTTCAACATCTTCATCAGTAACACTGATGATGGGCTTGAGTGCACCTTCAGCAAGTTTGCTGATGATGCCAAGCTCGGTGGTGTGGTTGACACACATTCAGAGGAATCTCAGCAAACTCAAAGGATGGGCCCATGTGAACCTAATGAGGTTCAAGGTAGCAAAGCGCAATGTTTTGGACTTGGGTTGGAGTAATCCCAGATACGCATACAGACAGGGAGAAGAATTCCTTGAGAGCAGCCCTGCTGAGAAGGACCTGGAAGTCCCAGTGTATGAAATACTGAACACGGAGCCCACATTGCACTCTTGCAGCTTGGAAGGGCAATGGTATCCTGGGCTCCATCAGAAGAGAGGTGGCCAGCAGGGACAGGGAGGTGATTGTCTCTCTCTACTGTGCACTTGTTAGGCCCCATCTGGAGCACTGTGTCCCAGGCTGGGGCCCCCAGTACAGGAAAGAACATTCTATGATTCCATGTCAGCAGGCAATGTCCAGTTCTTGGAGATGCTGATCCTCTCAGGGGCAAGCTTGATCCTCTCAGAGGCCTCATCCTCCTTCTCTGAGATGGAGTTCCTGGGTCTGGTGTGGACATGCTGTGTTCCCTCCTTGCTGGAGCTGAGGGGAAGCTGCTTCTTCAGATGGAGTAGAGATGCTTGGGAATAAAATCTCTTCCATGGTTCTCTGATGTATGTGTGTGTGAAATTCAGGTGAACCAGGTACCTCAGAATTACAACTCTAAGAGACAGATACTCCCATTTCTAGTCAATAAATCTCTCCTTGCCAGATGAAGCTCTGGGCCTGGCATCCCCATCTGGTGCCATGAACTAAGGGGGTCCCAGTGCTGCGTAATGCACCTCCATGCATCAGCCTCCCTTAGTGCCCATGTCATGAAGGCCCACATGCTTACACACACTCGCTTTAGAGCTTATTTGCACAGGGCAGCGCTCACCCACCAGAAAGCTGCTTGCTTCTGCAGCTCCTTCTCTGCTGAGCTGTGTGCCACTGCCTTCCTTTGCTGCTGACATGCATTAACTCCCAGATCAGCTGTTGGTAGTGATCTGCACAGACTAGCATCTGCATTAAGTTTGTAGAAGTAGTGAAAACGTTTACCAGAATTATTTAATAGAGAGGTCAGTAGCGAGTGCCTGTCTGTTTGTTTGAACAAAACAAAACTGGTTGCAGAGTATAAACTTTTCATAACAACAACAACAAAAAGCCTGGCGTTACTCCAGCTTGATGTAACAATGCAGGGAAAAAGGGCATCCTTAGTACTTCCTTGGGTTTATTTTTGTTGTGGTGCTATTTGGCTGAGGGAGTATTTGATGGCTGTTGTCACTGGGACACCCTGTCTCAAGAGAGCAAGCACATCTGGTGGTTCACTTGGAGGTGTACTAATTTGTGTCTGTTGCCCTCTGCGGGACAGTGTCCTGCTGGTGGAAACTTCTTCATGTTGAAAGCGACATGACTGCACTGCTGGTTCTCCTTCCCAAGCAAGGACACTATTCTTGATCATCCCAACTTCGTTGTTGCATAGAACTCCCTGAAAGAGTGTTTAGTTTCCCAGGGAAGGCGAGGTATCTGCCTGATGCCAGCAGCCAGTATATTAAATCAATTCCCCGAAATACCATATTGACTTCTCAGTCTCTTACCACTGCTTGGCCCATGTAATACCTAATTTGGAAATTGGTAGCATCTACAGTTGGTAGCTGACACGTTCTGACAGTTTGAGTCTGGCACAAAATATCAACGGAACAAGGGGAAAAGGGGGAAATGAATTATTTTGTTTTCTGGAAGAGAGCTGCAAAAGACTGCTTAATGGAATATATGCAAAATAGATATTCGCTTTTTTATTCTTTTTTAATTGATTTGAGAAATTATGAATTATTGTAATTAGGAGTCATAAACTATAAATCTGAAATTCCTGATCTTGATAAAATACATGCATGTGCTTACATTTAAGCACTGAGGTTCTTCCTCATCATGTGTGTAAACATGTCCCTTAGTAAGTAGAGGACTGGATTTTGTAACTTTCCAGACAGCTGGTGAGGTTTTTTTTCAGTAATCTTTACCTCCTAAAATGTTGTGATGTAGTAAATTGGACATTTATCACCATTTATTCTGAAGAACAGAAATAAGTGAAATCCACTTCTGAAAATTAGCATTGCAGGTAATCTACATGACAGCAACCAAATAAACAGGTTTTTGATTTTTTTTTGGTAGCTTTTCGGTGAGAAAAATGTTTTAAGTAAAATAAAGAGGGAGGAGATAAATATTCAGGCAAATCTAGCAGGTGAAACATGGGAAAGGCTCCAGGAAAAAAAAAAAAGAAAAAAAAAAAGAGAAATCAATAATTGACTGTGGAAAGATATAGGGACATTTCAGAAATCTTTTCTGATTTCTGACCACTCTCACAACCCAAGGCTGTCAGGCATTAGAGTGTTTTTATGCCATTTCAAGTACCTTGTGCTTTTTGGAAACTCAGTCCAGTTCTAGTTGTTTTGTGAATTTCCTGTGCTAAAAAATGCACTGCAATCCCATTGGTAAATAGTTGAAATGATAAACGAGCTCTGTCTGTACTTTCTCTGGTTTCATCTCTAGCACTGGATGTCCTGACAACTTTGTCTCCCTGATGGAAGTGCCTCATAATATTTATTGCTAAGATCTGCATCACCATAAACTATGAAGGGAATGCACCTTCACAGAATCACAGTATTGTAAGGGACCTCTAGAGATCATCTAGTCCAACCCCCCACCAAAGCAAGCTCCGTAGGCCCTTTGCTTTGATAAACTGTGGGACGGAGGTGTGTGACTTGTTGCCGATAAGGCATGCTTTCTAATGCCTTCAGCATTCTCATTTTGAACCCATAACAATTAGCCGATTTCCTGCTTGAACTTTTGCCTCCAAGGCATATGCACCTTTGCCAAAGGCCCGTGTAGAATAACTTCTCTTATCCTCCTTGAAATTCCTCTCTGGTTATTCAGGGCCAGCACCAGACTTTGCAGCAACCAGGCTGCCTGGAGATTTCAGTTGATAATAACCATCTATTTGGCACTGCCTCCGTAGGGGTGGTCTTTGTTCCTGGCTGGATGATGGCACATTGTCAAAAAGCGTGTGGTTTCTTTTACATTTTACCAAACAGGTCAGCACTTTGCGCTGCACCTCTCCTGCTGCGTCCCAACCAAATGCAGATTTTATTAATAATGAATTTTTTCCTTTTTTTGTTTTTTTGATACTGGTTTAAAATGTTCAATTGTGTGGGTCTGAGGTCTGATACCACTGGCTCATTAAAATGATTCCCACTCAATTTCTAGATGTTTATTAGCAGTTACATTTTTAAACCTATGGTGCCAGCTTTAATCCATTTAAATTTGTGCCTCGTTTAGCTTGCATTATTTGACCTACCAAGTCGAGATGGTGTGTAGAAAAACTGATCACTGAAGTTACTAATGTCTAAATGTAGCAGATGAACACCATCACCTTTATCAGCTGGATCTGTGATCTCAGTAAAAAACAAACAAAAAAACAAACAGCCCAATGAAATCTATTTCCTGGAAACCTGCGCTGCTTGATGCTGTTTGTCTTGGCTTCTGATGCATTGTAATATGTAATTTTTGGATGAACTGTTGTATGCTCTTACCCAAGATCAGACTGACAACCCTCTCCAGCACCTGGAGGACCTAGTCTGTTTGTTTTACATTTTGGAGAAACGTTCCTTTGCTGTAGTCCCCTGTAGCTCCCCCAGTAGTTTAAGTCTCATCATGGGGTGGAGGCTTCCCCTCATGTTCTTTGCAAATTCTATGTGTGCCTTTTCCAATTGGTTTACTTAAAAATAACTTTTTTTAACCGTTGTTTTAAACTCCTTTGACTCATTGCTGAGTACATTTCATTATTTTTAGACAATATGTACACAAAAGCTATTTCCCATGTATGGGAGATGGATATTCAGCAAATGCTTATATGTTTTCCTTATTGTTATTAAATCTCTACTATTTAAATCCAGTAAGTGTGACAACATTTTTGTTCTCAGTATGCTCAACATGCTTTTAAAAGTCCCAGTTATTCTTTCCTCACTGATTTCTCTTTTCTTTCTTTCCTTTTTTTTGTCTCCCTTTGTCAATTTTCTACAACTATCAACTTTTGGTTTGTAAATGTTATTATCATTTTTCCTTTCCATTTTTCCTTATCATTTGTTCTTTTTCTTGAAATAAGTGTGTTTTCCTTCTTCGCCTCCTTTTACTCTAAAAGTAGTTTTAAAATACTGTCTGTTTCTTTATTGGGTGTGGAGTTGTGGCCTTTGAAATCTAGGAATTTATTCCCAAGGCTTTTCTGATTACCGTGATAATCAGTTTTTTTTAACAGCAGATATATTTGTGATGTACATGTTGGAACTCACATAAATACACACTTTACTTCGGACTTGATTCTGTATGTAAGCAACAAATACAATCAAGTCATGATCGCTGGCGCTCAAGAAACTATTAACTGTTACGGCTGGGATCAGTTCCTCTGTATCTGTCATTAGGCAGTCTACCCCAAGCTGGGTCAAATTAGGAAACTGGCTGCCTGTAATTTTTGAAATTCTGGGGACTTTTCAGTATTGGTAGCCTGAGAACACCAGCATATGCCATTCAGATTGGAGTCCCATATGTTAACACAGTTTTTTTGTTGTTGTTGGCTTTTTTTAAAGCACACGATAAATAATTCTTTAAAGAAGCTGGTCATTCTGCTTTTTTTCTTTCTTTCTTTCTTTTTTTTCTAACATGATTTGGTGCTGCATAGCAGGCACCTAATAGTTCAAAATCTTTTAATTTATTTATAAGAGCATAATTCTACTTGCAATCAAAATCTTTTATTTCTGATTTCCACAGACTTGTAAAGGTGATGAGACTTTCAGGCAGTGTACCATGCCCTTTCTTTTTTGTCCACTTGAGCCTTCTGATTTGGGTTGTAACCATTAATTTTTACATTTTGATCGTGTGAATTTTCCAGTCATATCAACCAAGTCAAATTTATGCTCATAAATCAGCAATTCTAATTCCTCTGGTTTATTATTTGATTTCTAGTAGAAGTGTATAGGCAATTAAATCATTTCATCTCTTTGTGTACGTGGGTGCTTTTGCAATTTTGTTCTCAACAACGTGATCTTGAACTACAACCAAAATCCTCACACCGCCTCACACCTTGGCAGTGATTACATACACAAAATTTTCTGACTTTTTATGATTGTAGAACGGGAGGAGCTTCACAAGAACAAATATATACACCCATTCCTGATCAGTTTTACTGACTACCTTTTCGAGCTGCATTTTCTGCAATTTCCCTGATAGGGATGCAGTTTCTGTTCATCTGTCCTTATATTCTTTTCCTGTTCCCTCACATAAACATCCAGCTCACTGATTAAATATTTTCCCAATACTCTCCTGTACAGTTCCTGTGTGACCATTTTCATTCCTTCTGACAGGGAGTAGCTATGCTTCCTGAGGAAAGTGTTCAAAGTCACCGTGCTTTATTCTTTGTTGTATCTGTGATAGCACTTCCAAACCACAGTTGTTTAGTTTCTTGTTTGTTTGGTTTTTTTTTTTAGTTTTATTACAGCATACGCTTCATTCAGAAGAAAACTTTTTAGAAGCTGAGAAAATCGAGCCCATCCATCGCAGCTCAGAGCCAGCAATGTCTTGGTGTCCTCTGAAAATGGATGTTCCTCAGACCTCTTCTTCAAACCTGCTCTGAAATTCTGAAACGGCTCTGCTGCTCTGGAGTTAGCCTGGCAACTGACTGATAGATTAAGGGGAACTGCTTATTGCCAACCTGTCCCCGACAGTAACGAGTAAATTGAATCACACTGATTAAAAAGATCCGAGGATTTGAGTCACAAGCCCATCGCAGAAGAAACCAACAAATGAGCGTCTCTTAGCAGGCACATCTGAAGGTCTCCACAGCTTTGTCCTGTGCCTAACCAGAGACAAAATAATCAGCAGGATCTGGCTTGTGACCTTCTACCTCGTAGTGCTGTAACCTCTGAAATATCCCTGTTTATAACTTCTTGGGCAGAGGGAGACATGGAGTTAGCAACGTCAAACAGAACTAGTCGTTAAAAAGTATTTCCTACATGAATATAGGGGACAAGATGATTTTTCCTTTGTCCCTCTGATGTACCGTTCTCCCACAATTAGCCCAGCAAGATGACTTCCCAAGTGCTCTCTTCAAGTGGTAAATGGAGCTGTCACCAGCTACAGCACAGCCTGAAGAGGGATGAAACTGATGACAAGTACATTACAAAGGGCCCAGTCAGCTTTAATTGTGCTTTGTTCAACGCGATCATTAAAACAGCTAACTCCGGTAAGTGGCTGTTTATGCGCCTACCGATGGTCAATACGACCCTGGTGTTACGGGAAGGATTGTAGTGGCCTCCATGCACCAGTGATGAGCTAAGGCTTGCATCTTTTTAAGGATGCCTTTGCCTTTTCGAACAGACTTGTTGTAGGCTTTGAAAAGGTACATGGATCCGACAAGCGCTAGGGAAGCTCTTGGCAAGGAGATATGAAGACAGCAGGGCTCCAGCTGCATGGTCAGGCACCCAGTGTCCAGATCATAGCTGGCTCTGGGGAGGCATGACAACCTCCAGACTACCTACACTTTTTTTTTTTTTTGTTCTGCTTGATTCTTTTTCCTTTTTCATCTTTATTATTTATTTATTTATTTATTTATTTATTTATTTATTTATTTATTTATTTATTTATTTATTTGGTCCCTTCTTATGTTTTTTTTTTTCATCTTTGTCTGCCTCAGTGATGCCTCCAGGCAAAGCCTCCGGGGTTGGGTTCACCAGAAAGAGGTGTGACCAATAATCTCTTTGCTAAGGGATTTCTTTTCTGTAGCTGGGGACAGGAGCACTGCTGGTGAGGACATCCTAGGGCCACTATGTTTTATTCTTGGAGTGATGCTCATGGATGCTGTGAAGATGGATGCTCACCACTCCTCACACGTGCGGTCCTTCCTCTTTCAAAGTGATGTGTCCGTGCTGCTGCTAAGACTATATTTCAGAATAAAAGTATCTAGTCATTGGAAATATCAGAGGATGGCCTAAATCAAATGTACACTAAATCAAGTGAAGCCTAAATCAAATTCTGAAAATTTGAAATGCATGACACGAGATTTATATGAAACAACATTTATATGAAACAACAATGAAAAATATAATCACTCTGGGGGCATTACACTGACAGTTCAGTGAAGTCATTCTTGGGAAAACAGGGTTCAGACTGCTTTCAGAGATTCCCTTTCCTTTGCAGACAGTTGTAGAAAAGGGACAAGAGGCCATTTCTTGTGTTTGTTCCTAAAGCAAATCACTGTTGGTAGGTCCATCTTTGGACTGATTGGCCTTGAGGAGTTTACCTGCAATACTTCCTCATGTGGAGTTTTAGATATCGTGAACAGCGAGAAGCACAAAAGGCAGAAAGATAGCAAGACTCCACAAGGCTGTGAGATGGTACCTGACAAGGGTGTGGAGGAGCTCCATCAGCCAAACCACAGGTGACAAAGAAGGTTTTGCAAGAGTCTGAGAAACTGGGAGTTTTGTTATGGGCAGGAAAGGCCTCATCTGCTCAGGCATGTAATGTTCATAACAAATGTTTGTTTTCGTTAGCTGAATGTTTTCATCATTTTCACATGTGTAATTTTTACATGGGTTTATTCTGAGAAGTCACTGCTCCAACTCAGTTATTCTGCTGGGAAATTTTGCTCTGCTTGGGGTTATGAAACTATTGCAGGGTGCTGGGAAACTTCTCTTTAGCACCCTGGAGAAAAGATCTTTTTCCTCTCCTTCTCTCTTACAAGAGCTGGAGGTTCTGCTTTTGCTCTACAAAGGTGTACAGGTAATTAGCATCAATGACTTGTTCTTAAGAAGCAGCTTTGTCTCAGCATTTGGAGAGAAATGTGGTTATTTTAGACTTAGCAAGCGTGCTTTAGGTTTTGATCTGTAGCTTTGGTTTCCTTGTTATTCATATTGATTGTTCCAATTTGTATGCTGTTTTGCTTTGTGAGTTGTTGATCTATTTCAGTTCTGTTTTGTTTTTCATTGTATACAGGTTTCTAATTTTCTGTTTTCTTCTTAGGCTTTCAGGCTTCAACTCCCTGTGTATTTTCCAGGATATTTCTCACTCACTTTGGCACTACCATCATTGGATTGTGTTGCTTGCCCTTTCAGTCCTGGAGATAAGGTTAACAGATAACCTGGGAAAGACATAACCTTCCCCCCAGTTTTATATAGAGCACTACTCTTAAATAAAAGTCAAAGGGCATTTTTGATTGCTTGTGGATTTTCTTTTGTGAGAAGGGCCAATTCCAGATGGGAGCTGCCAGCTTTGTGTTGGTTGGAAATAAGCAAGGGGGCTTCCCTGCTCTTCTGTTCAACTGCTCATTCTGGATGTCTCCACAGGAGCAGCTTTGTTGCTTGTGGCCTTTAGGTTGTCAAGAATACTGTGTGATGAGGCATCAAAGGCATCATGGAAGACAACATGCATGACTGTGGGAGTACAAGGGTTTGAAAGAAGGGGAAAATGCTCCTGATATTCCCATTCCTCCTTGCTCTTCCCAGCAGCTTTGAGATACTCCAGATCCCCTGGAGAGCCATACATCAGTGCAAAGAAGTAACGTTATCTCTGCTCATGTACGATCTGGATTCCAGTTAACCAGTATTTGATCAGAAAAAGACTGACAAAGGTTTGGTCTTTCTGAAGCCTGCTATCCTGAGCTTTGACAGAAAGGTAGGAACTGTGCAGACTGACTTCTCTGTCAGCATTTGTACTCTCTGGTCATGAATTTAAGAAGGAGTTGCCCATACTGACATTGTCCTACTCTTGGTAATGCTTTAAAAGCTAACTGAAAAGTTGAAGCTTCGATTTCCGAGCTAACACCTGGTTGCCAGAGGCGATGTGCATGTGTGGGTGCGTGGATGGGTTCTCTTCTTTTTTAAAGCCTTTGGACTGAATTTTTTGGATACTTCAAACATCCCTTTTTCTCACCCTCAGATTGTTCGCCACTTCTCCAGCAGAGTGACATATTGTTTGCAGTGGAATTTGACAGGCTCAGATGGCAGTAGCTGCTGCAAGATTTTTTAGTTCTCGTTGGTGCTACGACAGGTCTCAACAAATTCCCTTGCCCACTTGCCTGTGGTGCATTAGAAACTTTCTCTAGTGTGAGGGGAGCATGCCCATCAGTTTTGTCAGAATCTCAGCACTCCTGTAAACACAATGAAGAAATTCAAGCTTTCTGAATGTGACATAGATCTGTACTAAGGCAGTGGTGTTTGCAGATTCAGGAAGAAGGGCAGAGAAAGGCAACTGAAATGTGTGCTCCCAAATAGCCCCCCTGTGGCTTTGTGAAGAAGGTGAACTACTTGGGCTCTGTGCTGGGAAGAGGCTGTGGATTTCTGCTGCAGAGAACGTGTCCCTGTCCTGCGCACTGTGTTCACTGCCCCAGGTAGGGCGGTCCTCCATTTTTGCTACACACACAGATGAGAGATCTGCAAATCTGCAAGTCTTATTCCAAGCACCCACAAGGTAGTAGTGTATGAGGAAAGACTGTGTCTGCAGTGTAAACTTGTGAGCTACTCACCTGCTTCAACTTGGTATTTCCCTATGTCTCCTTTAGGCATCTGCTTTCAGATGAGCTGCAGTTTGCCCTGAAAGCCCCTGATTTTCTCTGCTGTGTGCTCACCTCACTTGCTGGGCCCATGGAGTCCTCCTGAGGGTAGTAACCTGGTGTGGACATGCTGTTGGAGCTGGGCTGCTCCTGGAAGAGATAGAACTGGAGAAGCCATGCATGTCTCTACATCCCTCACACTCCTGTAAGAGCGTGATCTTTGGAAAACCAGGGGAGAAGTTTTCCAAATGGGTAAGCCCCCTTCTTCTCATTAGCCAGGGAATTCTGGAGTAGCACACTCCAACCAAACCAGATGTATGTCATGTTTGATTTAGACTTGCACTTGTAAGGTTATTTTTTAAGCAGTAATACTGGTGCCATCTCACTTTGAGGCCTTCTCTTGGCATAAATAGCATTAGCCCTGGGGTGACCCTCATCTGTGCCAGCTGCCCACAGCCACAGCAGCAGGCAATCAATGGGGCGTGGGGATATCCCCACCACCGCATGCTGTCACTAATAGCTGTGATGGTGCAGCAGTCCCCGTGGCATTTCCACATTACCTGGAGATTTCCCAAGGCAGGAGAAATCCTAAGGATAATTAAGCCTGTTTTATTTAGGGCTGAGCTGAGCCATCAAAGTGGCATAAAGCAGCCTAAATGGACCAGAGGATCCGATGCCTTATGTGAAAACTAATCATTTTCTGAGGTGGTCTGATAATTTCTGAGGAGAGTGTGAATTATTTTACACATGTAGCTTTTAATGAGTAGAAAGGCCTCTCCATTGGATATTCTGCATGTGCGCTTTTTAGAAAAAAAAAAAAACTAGCAATGTTTGCATGTAACAAAGCAAAAGGAAGACTGTGGCAGGAGAAGGAGCTTGGGGCAGTGTCTTTGTTGCTGTTTTCATCAGGGTTAAGGGCTCAGTGACCATTTGGAAACCTTTTATGGGCAAACTGGCTGGCAGCCAGCGCTGCAAATTTGCACTCCTGACTTTCTGATTAGTCAGTAGTCCATCAACACCAGTAGAAACCTGAGAAACATTTGCAGCTAACAATGTGAAAAGCAGGTGTAATAAATCAGGTTGTTCAGGTTTAGTCCCAACTGGGAAATGTGGGGATGGAAGTAGAAATTGTTCCTCCTTCTTTCATGGTGTATCAGGAAACCTGCTGAGTTGCATGTTACCATAGACCAGTCCCTCTTCCCAGTTGGATTTCAATCTACAACAGCAATTGCGTTCCCATTGGGAAATTCCAGATTTCCAACCAAGTTTTTTTTTTTTTTTTTTAAATCCATAACAGAATTGACTGAATAATGAACATTCTTTTCCTTGCTGCAGAAGTGGGGCCAAAGCCAGGTGTTTTTAAACTCGAAGTGAGCCATGAAGATATGTCACAGCTCTGGGAGTACACTTCAGTGCAGCATCAAACCCAAATGGAAAACATTTTTCCTTGCCTTTTGGATGGAACACTGAATCTGGTTCAGGGGTTATGAACCAGAATTTTCTAACAGCTTCACAAGAATTCACTCTGTGACATTTTAGGATTAAACAAAATGCCGTTGTGGCCCACAAGAGGTGAATTTTCATCAGATTTAGAAATGAATTTGAGGAAAAATTCAGGAAGTCACAAGGACACGGCAGCTTTCTGTCTGGACAGAACAGCAGGAGTGAGAAAGGCAGAGGGACAGGTGTCACTGAGGGACACCTGTGCTGCTACTGTCCTGCTGTAACTTGTCCATAGAAAAACAGTGACCTCAAGGATCCAGCCCCAGCAATCCAGCTGCTTTGGTAAGTGATAAAATAACAAAGGAAACTGGAGCTACGGTATAGGAGGAAGAAAGCAAGCACCAGTGAGGCAGCAAGAGCAGACACATGCAGGGGTGGTCTTGTCTGCACATTCAATACTGAAGGTTGTCAGCAGTGGAAATTTGACAAAAATTGCTTTTTATAGCAATTTTAAGAAAGATTTAGAAGCAACTAAGTGAGCCTCTGAAACTGACTGAGCTGAACAAGGGAATAACAACAAAACAAAAAGCCCAGTGTGTGTCTGTTGCCTGGGGCAAGCTACATCTGATGGATAAAGTGACAGACGAATCCTTCTCTCATTTCCATTTTAATCTCTGTCTACTAATTGTCATCAATATCATCAGGGTCACGAGACCACTATTGCAAGTCTACAGCCTTGTGCAGCAGCAGCAGCAGCAGCAGCAGCAGCTTTGTGCCTGCCTGTCCCCAGGACCTGTACCCTGTGTTACCCAAGTCTGTGGTAGGAGATGCCTAGGGGCAGACAGCCTCTGGAGGAGAGGTGGGAGCTGTCAGCCAGCAGAGCATGGGGAGACTGCTCCTGGAGCCCCGACATTAAGATACAGGGCAACTGCAGCACTCTTTGAAATGAAAATTATTTATACTGCTTTTATGCCAAGGCCAGGATCTGAAAAAAGGGTGGCTGGGAATACAGCTCCCATTGGAAGAAAGGGCTTAGTTCGACTCTTAAATCAATGACTGTGTAATGAAAGCGTACTTTGGATCAGGCCCAAGGAGGACAGTCAGAGCTTGTTGTCAGTTCTTTGCCTGGTGGTTTCCCTTCCCCTCCTTGCTGCTTGTTGTGTGCCACACATATACCTGAGGGGGTCTCTAATGGTAAACCCCACATGACCCCTCAAAATTTTGTCCTGTCACCCCTCTGTCCAGGAAAGGCACCCACACATTGTGTTGTAAAGGTAATGTTTAACCCAGGGGCTCCAAGCCAAATCCTGGCCTCTGTGCACAGCTTGAGCGCAAATTGTGCCCATGGCAACTACACAGTGACTTGCTTGGTTGGAAACCTCCCATCCCCACCTTGGAGGCAGCCATGTCCTTTGCTTCTGCTGCTTAAAAGTAATATGGTTTTGGCATTAACTCCCTACCATTACCCTACATCAAACCCTCATGCTCTCTAGATACTGTGTGTCTGGGTAGCTGGGTGAAGGCTCCTGGTTTGCTCTGTTGGTAGTGCTCCCTCATGGCATTTTTCAACACCTTTCTTTTTGTTTGTTAACCTGTATTCTCCCCCATCTCTTACCTTCTAGTTTCTCTACCCCATTTTCTTTGTGTTCCCCTCCCTGAGCCTCAGTATCCCTTTGGTGACATCATCCTCTTCTCCCCTCCCCAGCATTTCCCACATTTCTTTGCTTTACACTTAAACACCCCAAGCACTTTCTCTGCAGTCTTACTCATCGGCAGATCACCCCTTTGTTCTCTCTGCCAATAGGTATCCATTTCTTGATCAGGAGACACAAGGATAAAAATCAGTGTTTCCTAATTTAGCTCTTGATTTGGGATCTCATGAATTCAGCAACAGTAGAGCTTCTGTGGGCTCTGAAGCACACGTGTCCCTTTGCTAGAGATGGTGAACCTGGCATGGGATGTTGTTGGTTGAGGTCTCACCTTCAGAGGACAGTGCATCTGCTTGGTAGATGAGGCAGCCGTCATCCTTCTTGGCTTTGCGGGGCTCCTCTTTGCTTTGCTATTTTGTTGCTATTACTTTTTTCTGCAGCAACACAAAAATGGCACTGCAAAGCCAGGCGTAGGGAGTGCCCCCATCCTCCAGTGAGGGGGCCCCAGGGAGGCCCACACCCCACGAATTGCAGTCCTCACTGCTGCGATTCCAGGTCCTTTAGGCTTACTGGTTACGTATGTGCAAAGCTGCCCTGCTGTGATCACTGATCTCTGCCTGCTTACATTTCGGAAATGCTTTACACAGCCTTCCCCTTCCCCGCCTTCAACCCCTGCAGGTCTATGTACAAGAAAAGAAAGATTTAATGTTTGAGCATAAGCACTGGTCAGACAGTCTGCAGCGTATCTTCCTGAAAACCCAAAACAGGTGCTCTTGGGCCATCAAAGTCTTGAAGCAGTTAAACTTCCTTTCACCTCTGTTGCAGTTGCTTTAAAAGAAATAGAGAGATCTTCAAAAGGTGGAAGGGTGGCAGGCCAGAAACGTAAAGCGTGTGCAATCACTCAGATACAAGTGGCACCACTAAAAATTGCCTTCATATATCAGCTTATGGTTTACACACTGTGGCAGAAAGGACGCTAAAAGGTCAGCAGAAAAAAAATATATATGTCAAGCCTGGAGCTGTGACTCCAGAGGTGTGGAAAGACATGATCTGAGAAGGGTTCTAGAGGGAATGGATAAGTGCTTGATATGGCAGGATTTTTTATTTTATTTTATTTTATTTTTTGCAAGGGAGCTGCTTGCAAACGTCAGCACAGAAGCCAAGGTATATACTCGCAGTAACCTCTTGCTACGACCCCCAGTGACAAGACGGATAGTTCCATTCATCTGTGGGTGAGCAGCAGAGGCTCTCTGCATTTTTTACTCGATGCCCTGGATGAATTTGTTTGTGGAGGGGAATGTCGCCGTTGTGAATGCTCTGATGGTTCATGTGCCCATAATGAAACCAGTTGTGAGGAAAGGGGGAGAAGCTGGAGGGGGAGGGGAGGAGGCGTTGGGGAGCTGGGGGAGGGAAAGAGTGGGGAGAAAAGAAAACTTCTCTCTGGGGGTCTCAGAGATGCCAGCTTATATCCAGCAAAACATCTCCAACCAAACATTAATGGAGGATGTGACTTTAAAACGGAGGGATCAGCAAATATGCTGTAAATTAGTAATGTGCTTTTATAGTAGTGATTGCTTTATGAAAATTGGTAAGACTTCTTCCCCCTTTTCCCTCTCCTAGAAATAGCTCTGAAATAAGTGGGTCTCACTGGAGTTCTGTTTAAGACTGACCCCTTACTTTATTAACTGTGTAACATTTTAAGGTTGTTTTTTCCTTTCTGTCTCCTCCAGCAAGTCTCTATTGATCACTGTTTACAGTTATAATCCCTTTCAAATTTATCATCCATGACTAACACCACATGTATTGATTAGTGCTGACGGATGTCCCTGTATGGTATATACTCACAGTGATTCTGGCCAGTGAAGTACAGTAGATATATATTTTTTTCTCTCCTTCATTTCCTTTTTATAGCTTTCTGCGACAACACCTCCCCCCCCCCTTTGTTCTCACTGTGGCTAACCTATTTCACACGTACGCTGTGGGATTAACATGTCTAAATTTAGGACAATTTCATTATTCCTGATGAAGTCATTGAAACTAGAAGGAAAAGAAAGGGTAGTAGTGGGTTTTGGTTCTTGTTGTTTTTTCTTTTTTTTCTCCAACTGGGAAACTACTGGAAGGAGACAGGCCCTGTAGGAGATTAGATTTATGAGGGACATCTACACGTCTTAACCTAAAGCCTAAAGTAACAAAGATGTAAGGGCTAGTTCTTTTAGGGACAAATTAGATGTCACTGGTGACTAAGGACAAGGTGTCCGAAATCTGGACTATAAACGGAGTCATTCGTCAACAATGCATTTTTGCTTGTCTGCTGCAACATTTCCTCTGCCTCTTGTTGGCCAGAAAGAGTTTAAGGTTAATCTCTTTTCCCAGCCACTTTGATTAGACTTGAAATTTACAAACTTAAGAAGAAAAAAAAGCATCCTGAAATGATCTCAAGAGTTTTTTATGCAGCAGCAGCCTATCAATGCTGCCACTTAGGGTATTGGCTTCCCCATGGCTTCAGATAAGCTCCTAACATTTCTGCCTACCTCTACAATCCCCTTTCTTCCCTTCATCCCTCCCAGGGAGCTTTTCAAATATCTCTTGTACACCAATTGGATTGTATGCATCACAGCTGAAAAGAATTTGTTTTTTAAGAAGTGAAAATTCCATGTTCCTTGGAAATAGCAGTGAACAGAGATGTGTGAGGGAAGCTGCAGCTGTTGCAGGCCATCGTGTCGTTGTGTTCGGGGATGCTGAGCACTGACTGCTATGTGCAGCAGGGCAGCTCTGGGACTGCTGTCAGTGGGTGCGGGTGCAATTACTGGTTGGGTAAGTGACTCTGCTGACTCGTTCTCATTAACCCAGAGGTGTGAACTGCACCTTTCAAAGGCTGTGTTCCTTCCAAAATTTAATAGACCATTTGTAAGTGTTGTTTTTGGCATGCTTTACGCAATAGTTTAAATACATGTTCTCATACATGCGTTTTATTCCAGTGTAATAAACCGGTCAGTATTAAGAGTTGTTAAACGCCAGCAAAAAGATTTTAAATAATAATTTGGCATTTATTTGATATATAGCTACTCTCTTATTAAATCTAACTCCTTAGAGTTAATAGGATAGTTTATTGTATTACAGCAGTATTTTCAGTAATGCTCACTGCCACTGCTGTGACAGAGAGGCGTGCCTGCAAGGTGTGCTTGTCAGAAGGAGCAGCCTTGATGAGTTCCATCAATTGCTGCTACATGGCAGAACAGGGACTTCAGTCTCTTTTCAGCTTTTGGCCTGGGATATGTCAGGAGGGTATGATAGCTGTGCGTGGTGAATGAGAAGGAATCAAGTCAGAGTGAGGGAGCAGGCAGAAGTGCTTGCTAAATCTCTATGATCTTTGAGAGATCTTGAGAATGGGAGAGGTTCCTGAAGACTGGAAGATTGCCAAAGTCTTAAAAACATGACTCCAGTCTTAAAAAAAGTCTTAAAGGAGGATCCAGGGAACTACAGGCCTGTCACCCTCAACTCTGTCCCTGGAAAGGTGATGGAACAGCTTGTTTTGGATGCCATCTCCAGGCAACTGGAAGAGAGGAAGCTTATCGGGAGTAGTCAGCATGGGTTCACCAGGGGGAAGTTGTGTTTGGCCAACTTGGTACCTTCTATCATGTCATCACTGGCTAGGTGGATGAGGGGAGAGCAGTGGATGTAGTCTACCTTGATTTCAGAAAGGCATTTGACATTGTCTCCTACAACATCCTTATAATGAAACTGAGGAAGTGTAGAATAGATGAGTGGTTGGTGAGGTGGGTTGAG
This sequence comes from Oreortyx pictus, assembly GCA_036925125.1. Classification (NCBI taxonomy): domain Eukaryota; kingdom Metazoa; phylum Chordata; class Aves; order Galliformes; family Odontophoridae; genus Oreortyx; species Oreortyx pictus. The sequence continues at coordinate 2,228,423 of JAUPFR010000002.1, read as the reverse complement.
AGCTGGCTGACTGGTCGAGTTCAGAGGGTTGTGATCGGCTGTGCAGAGTTCAGTTGGAGGCCTGTATCTAGTGGTGATCCCTGAGGATTGGTGCTGGGTCCAGTCTTGTTCAACATCTTCATCAACGACCCTGATGAGGGGGTAGAGTCCACCCTCCGCAGGTTTGCTGATGATACAAAGCTGAGAGGAATGGCTGACATCAGAAGGCTGAGCTGCCATTCGGTGAGACCTAGACAGGCTGAGAGTTGTGTACAGAGGAACCAGATGAGGTTTAACAAGAGTAAGAGCGACTCTTGGACCTAGGGAGGAATAACTGCAGGCACTTGGTACAGGTTGGGGGATGAGCTGCTGGAGAGGAGCTCTGAGGAGAAGGACCTGGGTGTCCTGTGGATGACAGGTTGGCCATGAGTCAGCAGTGTGCCCTGGTGGCCAAGAAGGCCAGTGGTATCCTGGGGTGTATTAAAAAGAGCGTAGCCACCAGGGCAAGGGAGTTGATCCTTTCCCCTCTGCTCTGCCCTGGTGAAGCACAATACTGACCTGGAGCATTGTGTCCAGTTTTGGGCTCCCTGGTACAAAAATGACCAGGATCTCCTGGAAAGAGTCCAGCGGAGGGCTACAAAGATGCTGAAGGGCGTGGAGCACCTCTCTGACGAGGAAAGGCAGAGAGACCTGGGTCTGTTCAGCCTTGAGAAAAGAAGGCTCAGAGGTGATATGATCTGTTGCTCTAAACATCTAAGGCGTGGGAGGCCAAGGGACAAGAACAGACTCTTTTCAGTGGTGTGTGGAGACAGCACATGGGGAAATGGCCACAAAGTGAAACACAGAAAGTTCCACACAAATGTGCACGAGGGCTTCTTCATTCTGTGATTCTGTGATTCTGAGTGCCTGAGTTCAGCAGCAGCATCTTTCAGGGGTACTGACATGCCTGACCTCGCTGTTACCTGTGAAATAGTATTTTTCTTCAAGGATCCTCAAAGTCAGCTGCACCCTGGTTGTGCCACTCATTCCCATGGGGAAAGACAGAGGTCTGGGGTGAGTTCATGCTTTCTTCCCTTTCCTACTACGTACAACAATCTCTTTGCTGTGGTTTCTGTTGTTTGCCACCATGAACTTCACAGACACCCTTCCGACATCCTTTGCAATAGAGGATAATTAAATATAAATCAGACATTTCTCTTACCTAAAATACATTAATCATGTAAGGTTGGTAGCTACCTAGGCAAGTGAGTTTTCCTGTGAATCTTTCTGAACTCTTCTACTGGCCAGCCCACCTCTTCACCACGGAGAGAAAATGGGACAGCTTAGTAGTTTGCTCCTATTTGTCCTTTGATTACTTGTGAAGTGGGTGGGAATGCTGAGACCTGACTGTTTACAGTTTAGAGTAAATCTTTTGTAGAAGGTGGAGCTGACATCCGGTTTCCAGCTGTCACAGACTTGAGAAGTTTCTCCATAACTTTAAAATCAAATGTAGTACACTGTTTGTCCCAGGAAGAGCCAAAGGTGTTGACTAATGTCTTTTTGGAGCACCTTGAAAACTGGTGATCTATCTAGCCTGCTATAAGGAGATTGCTCCCATCACTGGCTAACCACATGTGTGAATGGGAGAGGTGAGGTCGAGGTCACATGGCAACTGTAGACCTCCCTACAATCTGGTAGATATACTCAACTCAAATGCATATAAGGATGTGCCTTTGTTCTGTTGGTGTGCATGATCAAGTGGAAGGGTCCCCTTTTGCACTTGGGGCCATATTAAAGAATGGCTGCTTTTTTTTTTACGTTTGTTTTAAAGAGTTTTATTTGGACTTGGGTTTGTCCAGCACCATAGGAAATAGAAAGCAAGCAATGATGTGGATTTGCTTTTTTTTTTCCTCTTTTACCTTTAAAGGCAAACAAGGCTTTGTCTGGTGAGGTGCTCACGTCTGGACTCGAGGTCAGTGTACTTACAGGGCATAGATGAGGTTAATTGCCTGTTTTATGATGAACAAACAAGGCCTGCCCACAGCAGGGCTGTCTGCAGGAAATTGTGCAGTTTTCCAGTGCCGCGCTCTTGCCATGCTGCTGAAAGGGTGAGTGCACACAGCAGTGACACCTATGGTGACAACACAGGTTTGCTTGGGTGTTGCTGTGGTTTACCCTTGTAGCACTACGCAGCTTTTCTAAATCTAATATTTAATTGTTTTCAGAGATGGGAACCACTTGTAAAGAAACTTTAGCTTTGATGGAGACTTTACAGTTAAATATATAAAAGCTGACTAAGAAAGACTGCAGAGGAAAAAAAAAAAAAAAAGAGCACAGCACTAAACTGCTCCATAAAACCTGTTTAAAGAGAGAGTTATCCCATATTGCAACAGCAGACTTCTTTTTGCCTTTCCATGGACCAAGTTCATATATGTAATTACTTTTCTTTATTTCAGTTTTGGCCCAGAAGCTGCTGTCAGAATGGCACTGAGAAAACCTTTTTTTTAAATTATTATTATCATCAAGTCTGAGTAAGTTTCTCTTTTAGAGATGGTGAAATCCATGCAGGAAGAGGTACTGTGCCACCACTGTGTAAAATACAGCCTGCCCTCATGTAAACCTGGGGCTGAGCAGAAATTGCTAGAGAGAAAACGACTGTTTAAAAGCACGCTGGAGTTTGGAGTTTTGGTGAATCTTTTCTAACTATATTCAGTGATACAGTCCTTTGGCTTTTGCCTACACAACAAATCCTCCTGAGAACACCACCATAGATTAACAGCAGGAGTTCACCAAAATAGTTATTTGAATAGAATCAGATCTCATGCTCTCACAATCCATTCTGGTTTTAGGAACACTAATAATTTCCTCCAGAAGACTTTTACCGTCTTGCCCTCAACTATGCCTTACTGCAAAAAACAAGAACTGAAAAAACCCAACCCAAAAAACATACCACAAAACTTCCAAATGTATAACATGGCCTATAGGTAGAAGCCCTTGGCCTGGAAAGCTCTCTGTGTGGAACTGGGGAGGATGAAAATGAAGGTTGTTTTCCAGGAAAAGCATACAAACACGGGTGTGCTTCTGGTGGACAGGGCTTAATTTTATGCAGGTTATTCTCCCCATGTAGTGTTGCAGTAATGATAAATGTGTGCGCAGTCCTTTTAATGACCTATAGCTGCAGTGGTAACTACTGCTTTTGTACAAAAGAAAAGCAAATGCCATTATTTAGCAGACATTCACAAATGGTCGTGCAGAGATGTCTGAACAGTTCCTGAATCTCCTGATTTTCTGGAGAACTTCTCATTCATTACCATTTTCTAAATGCATCCCATTCTGTTATTACTGTTTTTAACTGTACAGTTTTGATTTTCCTTCTGTTTTTCAGTAGCTCTGTGGTCCGCACTAACTTATCTGTGAGTTGATGAATATGGTGGAGAAATAGGAAGATGCTCACGTCAGTTAATCTGTCTGAGTCTCAGTAATGACAAGTATTTAGTGATCTTGAAGATACAAGAACAGGGATTTTTCTTTTATTTTCTATGTGGGGTCACCTAAAAATAACAACAGGTTTGTTTTCTGTATAATCCCTCCCTCATAACTGGACATGCTTCACATCAAAGTTAGTCACTTTTTGGTAGAATTCTCTTATGGAAAAATGTACATGTAGCACCTAAAATCATATCCAAACATGGAAGAATCCTCTGTGCTTGCAAAACATGGAGACTGTGTGCTGCCTTTACCTTATACCTGACCGTATTTTTGTTGGAAATGTAACTGTAACAGAACTTGGTTTGGGGAGAGAAAAACCCATGTCATTTAGTGACATTTACTGGTCAGATGGACCTGTTTTGAAATTTGCAATGACACATGAAAAGGGGGTAAGGTGAAACCCACTCTCACATTTGTTTTTCTGATATGAAAGCTCAATCTTAGACGTGCTGTGGTCCTGGGGTTTCACCAAAGTTAGAGCTGTCTCCCAGGATTTTGGACCTTTGTCTGAGGGTGCTAAATTGCAGGCACAGTGCAAATGTTGATTGGGAAAGAGGAATGATTTTCAATTAATTTTTATGAAGATGCCTTAAAGTAATTTGACTGTGCTGTGGCATCAGGAGGGAAATAATATTTTTCTCTATGAAGAGAAAAATAAAAGTAAAACGCCTTCTGATCATAATAATCCAGGTTTTTATTTCTAAGAGTATAGAATTTTGATTGCCTTCAGGTATCAGTGGTGTAATTGTTTCTCCATGTGATCAGGAGACTGTAACAACCTCTACATAGTTCTGCTGCAAATGGACCATCCTACAGGTCCTTATTTTTCATCCTGTTGGGAAAAGTGCTTTCACATTTGTCCTTCATTTCTTTTTTTTTCAATTCTTTTCTTCCCTTTTCTTTTTTCTTTTAACCTCAGAGGTAGCAATCCTACTGCTATTAGCAAGATGTCTATTATAGTGTCATTAAAAAAGCTATAGTCAGAGCATGGAATGACTCACATCATGGAGGAGTTAATAATTCACTGTAATAAAAGTATAAAGTTTTATGATAAACCACTCTCAGGGGAGTTAAATATAATCCTTAGCGGGTCACACACTGACTACAAAGCTTACATTTGTAATGGTAATTTGAATTTACTACATCGCCTTTAGTTTTTAAGCGTTTGTATGTCATTAGACCTTATAAATTGATTTATATGTTCAACTCCAGTATAATTCTACATAAAGATATAATAAATTTTATGGATTATAGATATGGCATCTAAAACAGTTTAGAAAAATAATTTTATTGAATTTGCTTGAACGGCGGTGATGAGTGGTGATTTTGGATGACAGCAGCGCCAAGAATGCGCGAGAGTCTCAGGTTCTGCAAGTTGCCCAAGGTGGGGAGGGAACTGCAGTGGTGGTAGGACCCAGGGAGGGGATGGGGTCATGACTGTCACTCAGCTTTGCTCCGCTCACATGGAAGGTAATGCTCTACATGGTGGGACTCTTGTGCTGCTCCCAGGCTGGGTCCTACTGGGACATGCTGGCTTCTCTTGTAGAGGCAGCGGGGCCACCGTTACTGTGCTAGTGGTGATGCTGCTGGTGAAGCTTTGAGACTGCCTGCAGGAAAGGATTTTGTTTGTACCATAAATAAATCACTTTTTAAATTTATTTGAAGGCAGAATAGCCTGCTCTGGTATATTCTTTGCCTTCTGAAGGATGTCCTTGCTCAGGCATCCCCTGAACTCTTTGTTAGAGATAGCTCATGAAGAAGGAAGAAGGCGTTGATTTATTTTTTTTTCCAGACTTGGATTCTGCAAACATTCATGAGGGAAGCTATTAGTAAAAGCCCATGTTAAGCATTCCCTATTGCTATTATTGTAAGTTAAATAGGAATTAATCTTATACAAATCTTTGCATAGGTACACTTAGATCCAGCAGATATGTACTTTTGTCTGGAACGGAATGGCCATCCCTGAAACTGTTGCATCTGCTTAAGCAAAGGGACTTGTAGTTGCACTTTGGCTACTAAGCTTGTCCTCAAACATGGGAGCATCCTGTAAACATGTACACTAAAAACACACTTAGTCAGCATGACTGGAGTAGCCAACAGAAAGGGAGGCTAGCTTCATCCTTAACCCAACTGTCCTCATTATAACAGTAAAAATTACATCTGGACCCGTATGGAAACCCTACCTAATGAGTATGTCCAATCCCCAAAGTATTGCATAATATCTTGTGGAATAACATGCAGATTAGCTAACCATAGAGCTGGAGGCTGTACCAGGGTAGTGGTCAAGCAATAAGAACATGTCCAAAATGCACGGCAGAAAACCCCTATGTGTGCTAGATTTGCGGGAGACCACCTAGCACCCGAATTTGTGCAGCTTTGTAGTAAATCAATGTCTTGTTTCTGTGTACGAGTCTGGCTCGCTGCACACCAGGTAATGATCCAAACTGTCTTTTGGACAGCAGCGTAACTCCGGCAGAGCTGACTGAGCAAGTGTCTTAATATTTTTCTTCTGCCCAGACCCCTGGTCCCATGAGAACTTCTACTTGCATTCACAGGCACGTGCATCAGATTGGAAGCAGCACAAATGCAGCCTAAAAATACTTGATAAACTTCACCATCGTCTGTTTTTTAAGTGGTTTTGAGTAATCAGCAAACATTTTAATGCTGCCTTTCCTAAAGCCGGTGCAATTTCAGTGCTGATCTTCAAAACCCTTTTGTCTAATCTTGTATGTAATCTTTCCCATAACAAAACTTAAAAAGATCTCTGTACTCCCTAGTGTGCAGTTATCATTGTATTCCCCAGCCCACTTGCACATTAGCAGGGCTTTATCCCATCATCGTTTTGTTTTTGAAAGCACTGAGGTAAATCTCAGGTGGCATCCCACACTCAGTGGGTGTGTCGCTGATTAAATGACCCAGCCAGCTGGACAGGTTTATGTACAATTTACTGGAAGTGCATTAAATGTGTCTCGGGAAACGATTCTTTAAAACGTTCTCACTGCCAGTGCAGTAAAGATTAAGACCTTGGCATGAAACAGAGAAAAAATTAAATAATTTTCAGTAGCTTGATGTAAAATAATGATACTAGATGTAACTTAAAGTCACCAAAGGATGAACCTAAATAGGCTGAATTCCTACTCCTCCCTTGATTAATACCCATAATAACTCAGTGCTCTCTGAAACTTGCAGGCTGAATTTGAGCCCTGGCTCAGTCAGACTGAGCAGTGCTTGGTCTGTGCTTAGACAGATGCAGGATTACATAGGCAAGAACTGGACTTGCAGGTGGGCAAGGAAAATAAGCACTGTTATTTTCTCAAAGTCTTGATATTCCAGTTCCTTGGTTTACATTCATTGGCACAGAGCAGTGTGAGGGCAGCACATGTGCTGCCTCCCAGATTTTATTAGTGCCTGAATTTCCTATGCCAGTCAAGAACACTTGTGTAGCATGTAATTAGCTGTAAAAGTGACTCCACAGAGATTATTTTAAATTTATTTGTTCCTTTTGTAGCCACTTGTACTTCATAGTGGTTTTTGGCAGCATCAGAGCACAAGGATACAGTGCTGCTGGAGTTTCTGTGGCATGGAGGGTTTTCCTGGCCTTTGCCTTTCCACGGGCTTCCATCACTGGTGACATGGATGAGAGTGAGCAGGAAAAACATACTGGGCCCCGCTGCCCCAGACAGTGGGGCTGCAATGGGGAAATAAGCTTTGGGCACTGTGGGATGTGTGGGATGTCTGTGTTGCAGAGTTTTAGCATTTAAAATGGTGCCAGGATGCACTACTTCCTGCAGTACCCTTGAACATTTGCTCCATGGCAAATAAAGGCATTAAGTCTTCCCTCTTCTTCCAAGTACACAGTTTAGAAATAAAAGGTACTAACTGACGATACACCAACACTGGAATTTCCATTCATCACAGGTTAAATGATCCTTGCTGCAGATTGTGAAAAGAGCCATTAGTGAGAGAGCAAGGCGGGCAGCACAAGATTTGTCTAGCACCCAGAAATATACGTTCTGTGCTGTGAGAAGAGGGAAACTGCTTGTGAGCTCTTGAAATCCCTGTGGGAGCAGCACGTTACCTTCTGCTGGGACAGGACAAGTGAGGGGACAGAGTGGTGAGGCAGACCAGGACCAGCAGCAGCCTCTGGGAGCCTGTGTTTGTTTATGAGTATGTGAGCCCTTGCAGATGGGTTCTCCGTGGTTCTCTCCTCTTGTTTTCAGGCACATCATGAAGAAAAGGTTTCAGTTCTTGTCTAACGAGCCATTTGTAGTTATTTTTTTAGTAAAGGATTATAGATAGACTTTTGGAATTAAATGAAGTTGTTGAGGTGCCTTTAGAGCTGGCAAAGAGTTAGTGACTGCAAGCTGAGATGTAATAGTTACTGCCTAGGCTGTTGCACTATTTTATTTCTGTGCTGTCTGAAAATCTAATATGTCATTTTACATTTATCTAAGTAGCTAATTCTTTCATTAGAAAAATTACGGGTTCGTTATAATGTTCATCATAGGCTGGAAGATATTCTTCTGACTTTTTTCTTTTTTTTTCTTTTTTTTTTTTAATCCTAGGATTCCCCCCCCCCTCCCCTTTGCCAGGCTTTTTTTTCTTTATCCAGCTATCATTTTCTTTCCCATTGCCAAGTGAATGCAGCAGCAGAGTGGTAGGGTGGGTCAGAGCACGGCATACCCCAGCCTGTGTGAAGGTGCCACCCATGCTATTTACCTCACTCTCCTGAGGTGCTGGAGGTGATTTGGAAAAACAGGCCATAAGCTCTTTCAAGCTTTTAGATGCATAGATTTTGAGACCAGAAGGAACTGTAAAGATCTTTTACTCTCAATTTCTGAAAAATTGAGATGAAAGCTCCCCACTCAGCAGTGAGATTCTCTTATTCCTTCCAATGTAGTGCTGAACAATGACACTAATACTCTAATTTGACTTGAACCTTCCTTCTTGTGCAATGTGTTGGGATTCTTTTTGCTAAGAAAACTAGCAGTGATGCCACTGGCAGTATTTATCAGGCTAATAAGTAGAGATGGGACTGCAGTAAAACCTTTTGTTATTCTGATGAGTGCAGCTTTTCTTAGTACCCCTCTACCAGGCACACTTTCCGGCCCCAACTTCTGTTCTGGCCAAACCATTTCAGTCCTCACTGCGAAACATGCTAGTTAGAAAGTGCTTCAGATGGCTGTACAAAGGCAAAAAAAAACATGAAAAACTTAGCCCACAACCAAAATCTGATAGCATTGGCTGGAAGATTCTCCTTTACTCATGCAGCATCTATAAGCTATACACATTCATCACTTAGGCTGATTACTTCTACGATTAATGTGCTTTGGATTTGTGAGTCTGTAATCACCCACACATTACAAAATGTACAGCATATGTTGAAAAGTGTCTATAACATATTTCAAAAGGAATTCTTAACTAAGCTCTGACCTTGATACACTCTGAAGGTGAAGAGGATCAATTAAAGATAAAACGAAGGAAGCTCTCAGAGGACCTGCGTACCTAAGAGTTTCTCTACGTACAGTTCTAGATCTGTATTTATTGGTATTTATCTCTCCAAAGCTCAGACAAGTAGAGATGCTGTAATTGATTTTATTTGAAAGCAACAGATGGGGCCAAAGGGGAACTTTCTGGTCTTCAGCTTTTGCTTTTCAACCCATATAAAATGAGCTAGAGGTGTTTAATGACATTCACGTTTTTTTGACCAAATGTGTGAATGGGAGCCTGCAGCAAAGCAAACTCCATTTCTCTTAGCTTCAAATGAGCTGGGAAAGATCCTCATCCTGCCAATTCATCCATAATTGGCCCATGCTGTAAGAAGCAATTAAGACAAAAGGTCCGATTAATAAAAAATGTATGTTCCTCTTACGTGTCTATGTGCAGAAGGGACCTTTCCTCCACTCCAGCTAAATGTTCAGGAGATACATCAGCTTTCGAGTGCACCTTTTTTTTGCAAGTTGCTCCTTCCCTCCCTTTTCTGAGTCACAATTGAGCTCCCCTCCTGAGTTCCTTGGGAAGTGTACAAGCGGGCATGGGTGGTGTAAACCTCACAGACATAAAGCAAGTTTGGACAAGATGTGAAAATGTCCAAATAAAAGTTGATGGTCTCATGTCAACAGTGCTGGCTTCTGTTCTCTGATTGATTTTTAGCATTGGCTTGCTAGACTGATTTTTGCCTGTTCTCCTAAGTGTGCAAAGCCTGCAGTTTCTTTTAGAAAAAGAGGAAAAATAAAACTGTATTAAATGTTTGGTGTGTGGAAGAAATAGGAGTGAATGGTTCATCTAAAGGTATGTTGCAAGAAATGCCTTATGCTTACTTCCAATTTTTTTTCCTTCTTATCCTTACAAATCAAATTCTTGGTTAATAGCTCGATAGCTTGATGTAGATTCATAGATTCATAAGGTTGGAAAGGACCTACAAGATCATCTAGTCCAACCATCCTCACACCACCATCCCTACCCACCAAGCTACTCAATCCAATCCCTTAGCACCTCATCTAAACGCTTCTTGAACAGCACTAGGGACCGTGCCTCAACCACCTCCCTTGGCAGGCCATTCCAGTGCCGGACCACTCTCTCAGAGAAAAAAAATTTCCTCAAATCTAATCTAAATCTTCCCCGGCGCAATTTGTGGCCATTCCCTCTTGTCCTGTCATTAGTTACCTGGGAGAAGAGGCCGACCCCCTCCTCACCACAGCGTCCCTTTCAGGAAGTGGTAGAGTGCAATGAGGTCTCCTCTGAGCCTCCTTTTCTCCAGACTAAACAATCCCAGCTCCCTCAGCCGCTCCTCATAAGACTTGTGCTCCAGACTCCTCACCAGCTTCACTGCCCTTCTCTGAACACGCTTCAGGGCCTCGATGTCTTTCTTGTAGTGAGGGGCCCAAAACTGAACACAGTACTCGAGGTGCGGCCGCACCAGAGCTGAGTACAGGGGGATGATCACCTCCCTGCTCCTGCTGGCCACACTATTCCTGATACATGCCAGGATGCCATTGGCCTTCTTGGCCACCTGGGCACACTGCCGGCTCATGTTGAGCCGAGCATCCACCAACACCCCCAGGTCCTTTTCCTCTATACACTCCTCAAGCCATTCTGCCCCAAGCCTGTAGTATTGCATGGGGTTATTGTGGTCAAAGTGCAGGACCCGGCACTTGGCCTTATTGAACCTCATCCCATTGACCTCAGCCCAACTGTCCAGCCTATCCAGATCCCGCTGAAGGGCCTCCCCACCCTCAGGCAGATCGACACATCCTCCCAACTTGGTGTCATCCGCAAACTCAATCCCCTCATCCAGGTCATCAATAAAGATATTAAACAAGATGGGCCCCAATACCGACCCCTGGGGGACACCACTCGTGACAGGACGCCAACTGGACTTGACTCCATTAACCACTACCCGCTGGGCACGGCCCTCTAGCCAGTTCTCAACCCAAAGAAGAGTGAACCTGTCCACACCACGGGCTGCCAGTTTCCCCAGGAGAATACTGTGGGAGACCGTGTCAAAGGCTTTGCTGAAGTCCAGGTAGACTACATCAACAGCCTTTCCCTCATCTACCAGTCTGGTCACCCAGTCGTAGAAGGAGATGAGGTTGGACAAGCACGACCTGCCCTTTGTGAACCCGTGCTGGCTGGGTCTGATCCCCTGATTGCCATGCATGTGCCGTGTGATCTCCCTCAAGATCAATTGCTCCATAACTTTCCCTGATACCGAGGTCAGGCTGACAGGCCCGTAGTTCCCCGGATCTTCCTTGCGGCCTTTCTTGTAGATGGGAGTCACATCGGCAAGCCTCCAATCTTGTGGGACCTCTCCAGATGACCAGGAATGCTGATGGATGGCAGAAAGCAGCTTGGCAACCACCTCTGCCAGCTCCCTCAGCACCCTTGGGTGGATCCCATCTGGCCCCATGGACTTGTGGCAGTTCATATGGAGGAGCAGGTCTCTGACTGTCTCTGCTGGGATCACAGGGGGTGTATTATGCGCTTTGGCCCAGACTTCCAGGTCAGGGCGAAAAGTATCCTGAGGATAACTGGTCTGTCTATTAAAGACAGACGTGAAGAAGGCATTGAGAACCTCAGCCTTTTCCTTATCCTCTGTGGTTACATTCCCTGCCGCATCAAGTAAAGTAGGGAAATTCTCCTTAGTTCTTCTTTTACTGTTAATATATTTATACAAGGATTTTTTGTTCTCCTTTACTGCAGTAGCCAGTCTAAGTTCAAGCAGGGCTTTTGCATTTCTATGTATATATGTGTTGAAATAGATTCATGCAATTCCTTTATTTTTTCCCTTCCCTACAAATACTTCCTTTGTCTTATTTGTCTTTCTTTTTTTTTTTTAATTTTTATTTTATTATTGTTATTATTTGTAGTGAGATATTCTGATTTCTGGGCTATGATTTATGTGGGTGACTGTGCGGTATGAAGCTGACTCACGCTCCATCCATTGGGAAACACCTGTAGCTTCTGGAGTGATCTCCACTGAAGATGATCCAGCATTGGGATTGCTGGTGGTCAGTCCAGCTTAATTCAAATCATGGCTGCACTCCCAGCTGCTTGCTGAAGGATGCACCACTAAGTCCTTAGCTTGCACTGTGGCTTCACGTCATGCTGGAGCCAGGTGTCCGTACCTCATGCTCTGGTTTCTGTGGGTTTCCAGCTGAAGGCCAGTCTGGCACTGAGCACACCACACCTCCACCCAGGGCAGACCTTACCCTCGAGGGGAAGGAGAAGTGGCCTGCAGTCCACCTGCAGGAACAGGATCTGATAAGCCGTTTCAAATGTCACTGGCCTGTTGTTGGTAATTAAATTGTAATGACAGATCCCTGCTGATACTATCAAGGTGCTTTTGTTCTGGGAGCCCTGCATTAAGAGGAGTTGCAACAGCAGTTTTGCTTGTTACATCTTCCTACTGTTACAGTTAAGCGGGTTCATGGGCATCAACTTCCCTGAGCAGAATGCCATGCTGACACTTGCATAGGACTCATGCAAAATGACCCAGTGCAGCTGAGCATGTGGTCGTTCAAATATTTGTCAGCTGCACACTCCCAGAGTGCAGGTTTGTTTGTGTATTTTTACATGCGAACCTGGAGCCTTTAAAACAAATCTGTTAACTTTTGAGAGAAGAAGGAAATATCTATAGCGAGGGTAAAGTTCAAAATGAAGGCGTTCGGTCAGAGAAATATCAATATGTAGCTGTCAGCAGGACTTACATTCTGAGCCACAAAAATACTTCTTTTTTTGTTTAACTTGTTCTATTATAAATGATTAAAAACACATGATCAGTCATGGAGATAATAATAGCAATAGCCTTTTTAAAAACAACAACAGTCACTTTAATCCCATATCGGTGTTTGTGCCCTGGAAAGAAGAAGTGAAATGAGATCGTTTCCAGTGTTTTGGTGAGTGAGTGCCTTCAAAGAAGTTTTGGAGCCCTTTTCCATCCTGTTCTGTAGAGGTCAGCAAGTTTGAGGAATTACAGGCACTAAGTGAAAATGAAAACATCAAGAGACTTGCTGTCTATCACAAGTATCACTAAATCTTTTTGAACAACCCTGGGCAGTGAATTATGGAAGCATGGAATTGACTTACAGTTTATTTCTAGTAACAGTCAGTTACTATGTCAAATCTAAAACCATTCAGAAATACCTATAAAAATATACGACAAACTAAGCAGCAACTTGTAGATCTTTTTACACGTGTATGATTTTAAAGAACGTCTTGCTAGTGCTCGTGGAAATGAACAGACAGGTCGTTTTCATGAGGCTATTTTATTTTTTCCCTCCTTGCTTATGTTGTTTGGCATCACAGAAAGCCTTCAGACAATATGGTGTGTGGGCAGGGGAACGGCACATCTCCTGCTTCAACTGGGGATGTTCTTCCCCCCTACTCTGCGTGCTGCTAGCAAATGTTCTAGCAGTCCCCTGAACTTCAGTGTGAGGGTCCTTATGGACACTTGGCAACCCGTTAGCACAGGTATTGCAGCAGCTGTGGCTCACTCCTACGTAAGAGGGAGGTCAAGAAGTCCCATGGAAGGCTCTTCAGTGAGGAGCCAATGGACATGTGTTGCCTGTGGGGACCTGCAAGGGCATGCACCAGCATCCTTCCCCAGGGTAGTGTGGTCCTGCTGCTTGGTAGAGAGGGGACCACAGCTTTGGACATAGGAAAACCCTGGTGCTATAGTGGGCAGAAGTGAAGTTTTCTGAACAGTCTCCCCATCCCTGGAGGTTTCCAAGGTCAGGCTGGATGGAGACCTGGACAACCTGTTCTGATGGGATGCAACCAGCCCACAGCAATAAGTGGGGCAGGGTGGACATTGAAGTCCATTCCAACCCAAGCCATTCCATGATTCTATGATTCTTTGATTCTCCTGACTGTCTGAAATGAAAGTCTTCTGAAGCATGGATGCCATTTCTAAATGCATGGGGGTCAGATTGAGTGGTAAAATTGCTGGGCAGCTCCTGCACATAGGAGGGTGTTTAAGAACAATGCTGCTGCACACCCATAGAGTCTCAAGTCCTCATTTCCAGTTTCCTTCCAAAGGGCTCCTGGGAAATGGCCCACAGATGTACTGAAATACTGCTTGTCTGGTGGTGTAATGTTTTGCCAGAGACAGTGTTTTGAGGCAGTGGTGCTGGAAAATATCCCCTTTCTTGAGGCGCTGGATCTGGGAGCTCCTGTCTCTGGGCTAGGTCACTCATCAGTGGGTGGGCAGGACTGCTTGGAGATATTTCACTCACTCTCAGTCATAGGGTCTGGAGATAATTCCTAAACAAACAAACAAACAAATAAATAAATAGCAAACAATGATTTAAAAAGATGAAGTAACTGAAAGCAATATCAAAGTCACCATCTACATGCTGCCATGATAGGCAGACTTGGCACCCAGCACACAGGGAGCTCTCCAGGATGATATTTGGCTCATTGCTTGAGAGGCTTATCTGAAAATACTAAACAGGACTAGGACTTTCAGAGGTTTCTTTTTTGTTTTCCTTCCATATAAGTTAGTTGCAGATGATATTAAATGTTAAAACATTTGCCACTGCAAGAATGAATGCAAAATGTCATGACTCAGGATAGCCATTTTGCTTTTGTTGTGGTGCTTGTCCTGGGAAGGCATCCAAAGCCAAGTTTGTCTTGAAAGAAATGATTTCAACATTGGTCCCATGGCAATTGTATTTTAAAACTAACACAGCCTAATAAACTTTCACTCCTGAAACCATCAAAGTTGTGTTTACTAGCAGAACTCTTGGGTCAATAAAAATACTTCGCACACTAGGATTTGGGATTTTATTATTTTGCATTTATTGAGAAACAAATTGCAGAATAAAGTGGGGTCATGAATAAAATACCCCTATACGCTCAGAATATAATACAAAACATAATTAGACTGCACACTGTTAAAAGTCAGTACTGAAATCTAACAATACAGTGTCACCAATTGTAAGCATGTAAATGTATAATACATAATTGTGAGCTGTTAAGAAAAGATCTCATTTTGATAATGCATGTTGAGATTGGAAACCTGTTTGTTAATGAGAAGTTTGAAAAATACTTATGGCTCCAGGATGCTTGACAACTCTGCCTGCAGTATTGTGCAGCACCAACAAAGAGAAGTGAGTTAGAATGCACTCAAAAATAGGCCTTCCTTAAGAGCAAAGAAATGTGAATATTCACATTTGTGAAATGAATTCCAATCGTAGTTATTCTGCTCTGACATTAGTCATTTGTAATCAATAGATCAATATCCTGCAACTTGTTTCCGTCCATTCTTTACACGCACTATTTGGCTTTGGAGCTCTTTTTTTTCCCAAACCATTGTTGATAGCCACAGCTTTGTGTCTTTGCAGAGGGTTAAGCCAGAAATGCTTTGCACACCTGAATGCAGGCTACAGCAGGAGCAGCTCTTCCTGCCTACTTTTACAGGCTCTGAGCATAAAGCCACCATCATCTCTATCCATCTCTGGGATGTTGCTCCCCAGCGGCATGCGTGTCTCTCAGCTTGCGCAAAGCATGCACCAGGATTTGAGGATACCACTTGTATTCCTTTGGGGCTATTCCCTCCTTTGGTATGTGGCACTGCTCTTGCACAGTCCTAAAACCCATTGACCATTGGACACAGTTGCTGTAGAACTGCTAGGTGCCCTGAACGTGCACTGCACCCTCTCCCTCAGCTTTGTGTGCTTGCCAAAGATGTGCCAACACCAACATTCAGTACAAAGGGTGCCGTGATAGCAGTTGCACTGGCAGCTTGCACACCTTTATTTCTGAACTTTCATTTTCATTTTCTTGGTGAGAGGTTACAAAGGCGTTGTTAAAGTTATTCTGGGTGTCACAACAATCCAGGGAGCATTTTACAATGAAGTTTGAAATTCTTGAATGGTGTTGCACTGGCAAACTCAGATTTGCACTCCCCTGGTAGGTATTCTGTTCACTCATTATCCCATGTGTTTGGGAGGCTCAGTGCAAAATGCAGCTCATTTTCTCAGAGGGAGTGCAATGTAGTGGGCTTCTTCTGTTCTTTGTTCCTTTTTTTTTTTTTCAGTACGTGGTAGTCATATAAAAGCCAGTCACTTGTTTGTTCCGAGTATTTGTGTCAGCTGTGATGTTTGTGCTGCTCTGTGTTTCTGAAATAAGGATGAGGGTCACTTAGTGCCTCTGGAGACTGCTGGTGCTGCATCTGTGTTGGGGCAGCTCCTCACAATGCATGGTTCCTGGTGCCTGTGGCACCAGGATGGGGCTGTCCTCCCCACGTCCAGGACTGACAGGGACTCTGCATTTGTGGCTGTACTGGGTGCCACAGCGACTCACAGAAGATTGGAAATTTACTTCCAGGTCATTTTCAGAGTGATGGCTCTGACCAAAAATCAAGGGAGGCAGAGGTATAAGGTGGTTGGAAAGCGCCCAAAGCTCCTGTAGAACTGCAGCAGTACAGTGTGCTATGCCAAAGTCTAGAAACATCATTGGATGGCAGCGGTCTGGGCTCCCTCCTTCCTTTCTGTTTCCCTTCCAATTACCATGCCTAGCTCCTTAGTGGACTTCTAATGGAAACATGTGGAAAGATGGGTGGCATGCCTTAATTACACAGATCAAAATACCAGTTATATTGCTTCTAACATTAAGCAATTCTTTCTTGGTCATTAGCCTTAGAGCAAGCTCTGCTACAAGGCTGGCCTGCATACTGTATCTCATCTTCCTTGCTTTGCTCAGTGCATGATGTATTTATCCTGCAATTGCACATTTTCTTACATTTGCTTTGTATTGTGCTATTTTTGTTTTGTTTTAAAGCACCAGTTAACCACTGATGAGCTGAATCAATTGCCATAGAGCTACTGAATATCAAATTTTGTTCAGGCTCAGTTCATCTCCGTTATTCTGGCACAGCAAGGCATCAGATCGTGTTGCCTACATGCACCCTGACACTAGGAGCCTCTTGCAGGGGCACAGTCTGCTCAGCATGGGATGGGCACTCATGAACACCTCTCGGTGAGATAGATGTATGTGGGACCTTTGGGAACATCTTCTGAATGAGGGTCTCACTGGAAGCAAAGCCACCAAGGAACACTGGGTGCTGCCTTCACTTCCCCTGGGATGGACAGAGCCTTTGCCCTTGACCCACAGCTCTGCAGAGGGATGGCTGGGGATACTGGAGCTTGTTACGAAGCTGCCAGCAATAACTGCACTTACACACTTCTGCTCTGCTGGGTTGGAAGGTGTTAAACTCTTTGTGGAAGCTAGATGTGAGAGGCGATGGACAGTGGTCTTCAGACCATTACGGCCTACTGCCTCTAATTTTTAAAATTTATATACTTTGTAACGCATTATTAATTTTCTTGTGAGTGATTTGACTTTCAAGGCTATCAGGGGACTAATCTATTTTTTACATGGAGTAGAGAAGGATTCTAGGTTTGTACAAATAAAATACTCCCTGGAAGCAATGCAACTGAAATGATATCTGCAAACATCACTGCTTTACCTCTCTTCTGAGCAAATATCAGAGTCTCTATAGAAAGTTAATGCTTTAATTAGACAGAATTTCAGATGACTGTGTATGTCTGCTAGTAAGTAAAACCATTTGTTTTCCTTTTCATGAAGGTTACATTCTTTGTATGGGATTCAGTTATATTCACAAGAGATATCCAAACCCTTAGTTTATCTGATAAATTATTTGGGAAATGCACATGATTAAGCTGGAATTAGCTGGAATCCAAAAATTGACTGGCTGTGGGCATAGTATATTTGCTAAATTCTGTCTGGTTGTTCTTTGCCTTCAAGGAAAATTGTACATGATTGCAGAGGTTTAAATATGCTGTTTTTTTTTTTTTTTTTTTTTCAGTGGAGCTACAGGTGTAATTCTTCAGTAGGTCTAAGTGTGGATATAACACTGGTTCTTGGATGTTAAAGAATAGTGAATATGTGCACAGTTATATAAAATCTTGTGGAGGTAAATAAGATATAGTAAATGTTATTTTGGAGATTGGATTTTGCCTCTCTGAGCTTTGAAGTACAGAATTAGACTTTTTGCTAATATTGGAAAAAATAACATGGATGCAATGAAGTAGCCTTACCAATGAGTCATGTTCAGACAAGGGATGAGATGTGATTAAAACACATGCGGTTGGACAACTAGTGAGTATTTTTTAATAAGTCACATTTAATGTATATCCAGTTCTTAGTTTAACTACTTTTCTTTTCCTTGGGTGCTGTTATCTACGAAGCCTAACACCATCCTGCATGCTCTGCAGGGAAAATCCTCTCTGGGTGGGAATGCAAACACGTGGGGTGCGGAAGGCAGGGGAGCTGAGCCCTGGCAGGGTGGCTGGCAACGCACTGGGATGATGTAGAGCAAAGCTATAGGTGTAGAGATGTAGATGTGTAGAGGTGTAGGGATGTAGGGATGTAGAGGTGGCTCCAGACTACTGCTACTACCAAGAGCAGATGGTGGCATGCCGTGCACAGGCCTCAAGCTGGGACATGTACTGAGCACTCCTTGTCCTCTGGCTCCAGCTCATGGCTGGTGGGTTCTGCTGGCCTCTTTTCCTCTTTGCAGTGCGGTTAACTCTGTGCAGGGCAAGTGCCAAATATTTTAGTTCTCTAGCAAGAGGCTCTGCTGCAAGTGACAGGGAGGCCTTCTTGACCCGGGCATCACGGTGTGTGTCCTAGGGCTGCTGTGTGGCTTTGTGTTCCAGTGCCAGGATGGAGGAGCAGGGCTACCTGGAGAACTCTGGTTCTCCCGTAGCTCTGAGGAGGAAGCCACCCACATGTTAAAATGTCAGAATGAAACACAATATCTAGTTCTGAAGCAAAAGGGCCACCCAGACTCCTTAATTAGTGGCACACCATGCATGAGTCACCTGGAGCTGGCTGAGAGCAGCAGCACACCTCAGAGCTGGCACATCGCACACCCAGCTCTGAAACCAACTTGGTGGCCCTGAGTGAGTCACTTAACTCCCTGTGGCTCACTGGGCTGCAAAGGGGAGATAACAATTTCTGCTTGACACGAGGTAGGCATGGTGGGATAAATTAGCTGTTGGTTTTTAAAGCACTTTAAAGATGTACTGCAAAGCATTAAGAGCACTTGTTTTTATGAAGACAGTAATGGTTAAATGATAATTCTGCGCACTTGCTGAATTTGTTAGTTTTAAAGTGTGAGTGTTATGCTTCTCCAATATGCTATTAATCCAAACAAATTACTGAGCCTTTGTGTGCTATGCAAGAAAGACTATGAATTTCCCTCTCTGTAGCTGTAAATGCAGCAGAAAGGATTTGAATCTCCCTTCTCACCTCAAAGCCTCTGGCAAACTGGTCACTGACACAATAAATATTCAGCATTTAATAGTGCTTCACTTCTCCTCTTTAAACCATTAGTTGTTTCCTGCTTGACTAAGAAGAACTTCAAATCCAATTCATTAACCTTTCTTTAAATAGCCCTCTTAACAATGTAGGTTGCTTTGCTTGTTATGTATGTTCTGTCACTAATAACAGTTTTTACTTCTAACCTGTTATTAATTGGAAATAAAAACTAGATCTCTTCACTTTGGGGCTGGTTTTGTGCCTGTTCCCTCAGATGCCAAGAGAGTCCCTTTCAGTATAGAGCATCACGCTGTGTAGTGGCTCCCGGGGTAAATAATTCAGTTGGGCAGAGAAAGCACTTCCCTGCTTTGTGGTCAGCCTGGCTGCAAGCAGTGAGGTGCACCAAATGCAACACAAGGAGGACTGCAGTGGCATGAAACTTTCATCAGGGCCACAGCTCTACAGCACTTTGCTGTGCCTCTGGGCTGCCCGTGGCCTGTGGCAGCCTGTGACTCACCTCAGCCACCCTAATCTTTCCTTTCCCCCACTTCAAAGCCTTCTGCATCGGATAGCGGGCTGTAATTACCCTTGAGGAATTTTAGACTTGAAGCAACACTGGGAAAATTGCTCTTCCCGATAATGGCAGTCCACAGTTGTGTTTAATCAATTATATAGTTGGTCACAAGACTGGCTTTATAGTTACAAGAATTTTAAGGCCAGCCTCTTATGCCCTGGCTGAGGAGATTGACAATACAGAATTAAAGAGACACTATCCATTTGATATAGCTTAGTCTAGCTTTTTCCTGCTTAATTAAAAACACTCTGACATTACCCACTTTCTCCTCTGTGCTCTGAACAGCCACTCGAATGACATACTGTAATTTCCTAAGTAAAACTGCTTAAGTTAGGTGGAGCTGCAACACTAATTTTTATGGATATAAACAGATCCACCCAGCAGCAGCATCTCCGGATCTGCAGGAGCTGGTGGCAGTGCTGCAGCACAGGGCTCGTGGGTGCACTGATGCTGGAGAGCCAAGCTGGGAATTGCAAGCACACAGCCTTGCTAACTCACTCTGAAAGATACATGACAGCCAAAAGCTTTGCTCTTCTGAACTAATGGATTTGGCTTGGGTGCACATGGGTTGCTGGGAGTGAGGGATTTCCAGTGGAACAAATTCAGATGACAAGAAAGTCACCACGTGCCCTGAGATCTGCAGTAGCTGACAGTGGGAAGGTCTTGCTTGGGGAAGCTGGTGTCTGCAGCATCAAGACGAAGGCAGGAAGTTGTGATGCTAAAACTCACAGCGTGGCCATGATGGGAAGGAGGAGGGAGAAGGAACACAGCCACGGTTTTGGACTGGGCTGGTTTTTCCTGCACCCATCCTGGCTCCTCTCTGCCTCCCAGTTACCGTGGCCTTGCTCTCTCCTGCTGGGAAGAGCAGAGTCCCTTTCTTCCTCCTGTGCTCCCTCTGTCCATTTGCAGACAGCTGCTGTGAACAGGACAGGCAAACAGGGCATGGTATGTCAGAAGGGCATGCTGCTGGCAGTTGATGTGGGCAGACAGGCAGGAAGGGCAAGCAGGGCATGCTGCTTTTCTTATTTGGGGCCCTGAGGGGAGAGCTCTCCATTAACACCAACATGGTGACCACCAGGCATGGCAGACAAACTGAGGCAGAAACAGACAGGGGGCTCGCAGCCGTTCTGCACTGATGTGTGCATTCAAGACCAACCTCCAGAGGACTAAGAGAGCTGTGCACATCCTTGGCTATGGGGAGCTCTGAAATCTGGAAGCCACCTCAGGGACTGAGGTATGTGGAGGGGGTATCATGGGTGCAGGTGTGCCCAACATGGTGATCTTTCAGAGCAGCTGACCAGGCTGCAAGAGGAAGTTGCTAGACAGATGTATTCAGCAGTCAGAGAGACTGATGCCTTATATAATATGGTGGCATGGGCAGACAGGCAGCACTGTCCTGGGGCCCAGCCACGGAAAGAAGATAAGCAGGCTTCCCACCTGACAGGAGCTGAACATGGTGCAGCATGAGGAAGACTGGACTTGCCTCTGCTCAGGGCAAAAGGTGAAGCCTCTCCTTACTTCAGAAGTCCCCCTGTCCAAAAGATGTCAAGCTCTGGCATGGGAGAGAGAAGAAGGTATGGCTCTAAACTGGGTAGGTTTGATCACATTAAAAAGGTCCAACTGAGGACCTGAGTCATGAATGTGCCATGAAAAAAACCTAGATTCCCACATCGTATCTTTAGCTCTAAATTGGAGAGGTATGGATTTGAGGGGTGGACTGTTCAGTGAATAATGAATTGGCTGGATAGTCATAGCCAGTGCACTGTTGTCAGTGGTTCACATCCAGGTGGAGGCTATTCACAAGCAGTGTACCCCAGGGGTCTGTCCTGTTGTGCTCTTCAACATCTTTATAAATAACTGAGACTGTGGAATTGAGCATACCTTCAGCAAGTTTTCTGATGATGCTAAGCTAAGTGGTTCAGTCAGTACAACAGAAGGAAAGGAAGCCATCCAAATGACTCAGACAGGCTTGAAAAGTGAGCCCATGAGAACCTAATGAAGATCAGACAGGCCAATTGCACTTGGTTCAGGGTGATCCTAGATACAAGTACAGACTGGGAGATAACTTGAGAGCAGCCCTAACAAGGACTTGGGGATCCTAATGGACATGAGACAGCAGTGTGCTCTTGCAGCCTGGAAGGCCAGTGATATCCTGGGCTGCATTAACAGAGGGGTGTCAGCAGAGAGAAGGAGGGGATTGTTCCTCTCTGCTTTGCTCTTGTTAGCCCCCATCCAGGCCTGTGGACCCCAGCACAAGAAGTATGTGGAACTTCTAAAATAGGTCCAGAAAGGGCCATAAAATGATCAGGGGGCTGAAGTACCTGAAAAGTTGATGGAGTTGGGACAGCTTAACTTGGAGAAGGCTCTGGGGAGACCTCATCGCAATCCTCCAGTACTTGAAAAGGAGGGACACCGACACTGACTTTTTACTCAAGTAGACAGTGGTAGGACAAGGGGGAATGGATTTAAACTGGGAGAGGGGAGGTTTAGATTAGGTGCTAAGAAATCCTTCACTCAGAGTGTGGTGAGGCACTGGAACAAACTGCCCAGAGGTGTGAATGCCTCATTCCTGGAAGCATTCAGGGCCCATCTCAATGGGTTCCTGGACAGTCTGATCTAGTGGTTAACAACCCTGCCCATGGCAGGAGGTTGGAACTAAATGAATTTTTATGTCACTTCCAACCCAAGCCATCATATGATTCTGTGATTCTATGATTCTAAGGGTGTGGAGTGGTACAGGGAATGAGGCCACAATCACATTCGCAAGCCTTCACAGTGTTCAGAACATTTTACAGTGAGTCTGAACACTTGCTGGTGTCTCTGAGGCTTTGGGAAACCTTTGTAAGGCTGAGGCTGCTGCCGGATTTGGCAACCTTGTTCTGGCTGAGCACTGACCTACCTGGATTACCACCAAACTACACAAGCACCTGCTTTCAGAAAAACATCCAGGCATCCATTTGCCTCCCAATTCTGCTCCACTTTCCCACATGCAGGGTCTCTGTCTATCTGATTTCTCCTTTCCACCTCAACCTCCAGCTTCTTTGCAGTAATGCTGTACAAGGACCTTAATGCAGTCTACTTGCTTCTCTTCTTTGGAAAGTCTTAGAAAATCACTGATGGTTTTCTTCGGATGTCATCCAGCATGAGGTACAAATTTGGTGCTATTTCAGATCCACTTCACCTGCAGGAGAGGGAAATCACAAAATTCAGAGCATTTTACAAATCCATACAGTATTTTGGTTACCTCTGTGCCTCACACCTCTTTGCTCTTGATGCCAACTTGTTGCAGAAATATTGTCTCTAACTTTGTAAGTCCTGGAGAACTGATGATACATGAGGAGATATCAACTGATGCATACATTTATACCTCTTCTACAGCTTCTTCTTTCTCAGACATCACTATGGATGACTGACTCAGGAAAAGGTATCTTTGAATACCTGAAGTACTGACATGGTTACAAGTGGGATGTTTGCATGTAGTGTGGAAGGTGGTTATTCCTTAGTCTTTTTCTTCCTCCTCTAATTTTAGACTAGAAGCAGTATGTGGGGTTGTTGTTGCTAGTCACATAAGGCTGGTGGGCTGTCATGCTGGGAATCACTTGCTGCCCTAACCCAGTTTCAGTTATTCTATTAATACACCTCTGGAGTCTGGCTGGAGAAGCAAGTCCTCTGTGGACAGGCCAGTAGTGATGCTGCTTTCCTGGAGCAATTAGAGGAGTTTTACAAAGATAACAGTTCAGATAAAAATGATCAGAAGGGCTCAGTGGAAAGAAAATGAACTGGTAGGGAAAGTCAGTTTGGAGCTCAAATATGTTTCTCCTGATTTAATGGGGGCCCAGTGGAGGATGTGATTTTATTATGAAAAAGTGTACCTCAGAAGCAGAATCCCCAGCTGTTCCTGGAGAAAAGAGCCATCATGGTTAATGGAACTGCAGTTGTGAGTCTCTTGTTCTCATGTCATCCGCGTGCAGACAGTGGTGAGTCCTTTCTTGTGTGAAGTTCTGGTGTCAGTGTTGTTTCCTCACCCCTGGTTCAGGGTCAGCTTATGTAATCAGGTTGGTTTTAGCCTGGATCTGTTCCCCAGCTGTGTTCACTATCTCGTCATATATGTGCTTGTGCTGCCTTTCTGTGTCTGTGTTGTGCTGCTCCGGAGTGCGTTGCTTCACTGCTGATTAGGCAGATGGGCTGATACGATACCAGTCCCTGGAGTGCTGCTTCCAAACCAGTGATTTAGCTGCTTTGCTCTGTAACGAAGCTCATTGAGGATGGCAGCCTGGGCTGTCCTGTGGAATTCAAGATATGTTATTTTTGTTCTGAGGATATTTTTAAAGGATTTTAATTATGTGCTTGGTTAATAAATGTCATGCTATCCATCTTCAGCCATGCATGCACATGTGATGTGCTGCTTGGGTACTCTCAGGCCCACAGTGAGAATGGTGTGCAGCCATATTTGTGACATTTAATTACTTGACTTACTTTTGGGGCAAGTGCAGGAAGAGATTGTGCCCTCACCTCTCAGTAGTCCCTACCTGACAGACCAATGCACAGGGGATGGGATTCTTTAACGTACTTGCAGACAAGAATGGAAGCAGCTGCTGCCCTCTCTGCAGTCAATTACACCATCTTAATTTGCTCTGGCATAAAATTAGTTTTTCTCCCAGTTTGCTTTTTTTTTTTTTTTTAATGCAAAAGGGAGATAGAGATGGTTATTGTAAAAAAATGAAGGTGCTGGGAGGTAGATTTTAGACCTGAGAGATGATAGAAGAGGGAGCATTCTGTTTTTTTGGAATTTGAAAGGCTATTTGTTGAGCAAGCCATTTCCCACTTATCCCAAATCTTGCCCAAATCTTGTAGAAGTGGCTGCAAAGGAGACTCAGTGTGTTGAGGTGGGAGTGTGCCTTCCTGGTGGTTCAGATCAGCTGTGTTCAGCGATCATGTCAGCTCCAGTAGTGCAAGTGAGTCAGTAAAACTGTTGCTTACTTTTGAGTTGATAGTTCTTTCCGAACCTAGGAAGAGAAAAATCCTTTCTTTCTACTTTTCTCAAGGAAAACACCTTGGACAGTACTCAGATTTGGTTTAGGTGGACACAGCTCTTCTGAACGTTAGGGCAGGTGCTCAGAACTTCCTAAGCAAGTGCTCAAAAGAGGTGTGTGAATACCTGTTCCTTATCTCCAAATTTGTATTTCTCTTTTCTATATTTTCTGTACTTCTTTTTCATTGACCACTGGCTATGGCCATATGGCTTCTCTGCTGTTTTCTGCTGTGTCTTCTCCTCCCTGCTCTGAACATATTATAATGTTCATAGGACTTTTTAATATAATTTTTGGTCTCACCCAGCAGCATAAAACATCTTGTCTATTTGCATTTTTTAGTTTATTCATTATCTTAATATTTTTGGGCAGTAACCACAGAAACTTTTTTTTCTCTCTGTCTCAGCTCATCTTTAAAGCAACAGTTCATGGTTCTCCCTACAACACCCCCACCATTACACCTTCTCTAAACCCCTAACAAAGCAGTGGTTTTCAGAGACAGTAAACCTGTCTGTAAATCATGTTTCAGAAAGCTCGTTGTTATCTTTGGACCAAGCCTTCAACACTGACATTTATTAGACAGGAGAAACTATCAGATTTTAGCTAGGCACACCTGCAAATGCAGCTTCTAGAGAGAGGTGAGCTGGCATTAAGTTCTAAAGAATGAAATAATCATGGGAAGCCACAAATTAGGAAAGCCTTCCGTCTTTTGCACTTTGGCTACAGCAGAGTCATGATTTTTTTCATGGCAGTTATATCTTAGTTAATGTATCATAGAGACCAAGTGTCCCCTTTACCAGGAGCTCCTTTTTTTTTTTTTTTTAAATTCCAGGTTCCCTTCTCTGAACTTAGGGCCAAAATCTATTCTGATGCAACTGCCATTATTTTGGGCACACTGGTTGTTCCTGGCCTAGGTTTGGTCCTGAATGTCACTCACTGTAAGCATCTTGGGATTACCTCATGATCTCCTTTGTAATCCTTCTACAAACATATTTTCTTTTCAGCTCATGGCAAAGCTAATTAGTGGTGTTTTCAGTAAATATGAATCCTCATTCTGAAGTCCTTTTTCAAATACATATTTGCCATGACCTAACGTTCGTTTGACCTTCCATACCATCTCTCAGGCAAGTGTTTTGCTCATGCTGATAAATGAAACTTCACAGCATTTACTCTGCAAGTAAGAAGCTGTTAGCCCTGAGTTAGAGACAGAAGGCTGAGGGTCAGAAAGGCCTTTTTTTAAAAACTGTAGGAAGATAAAAACATAGCACCAAATTGTGCTAGCTTGTAGACTTTGTCCATACCTGCAAGACCTCTGCTTTGACACAGGTATTTCCCACAAGTTTTTCTTACTGATGTTCATGTTCACAGCCAGTGTATTCTCCTTGTCTGTCTCTTGTGTATCTTTCCATAATTATTGGCCTTAAATACTCTGAAGCCATTGCTTTTAATGTCCTGAAAAAGTCTGAGGAAGGGAGAATATTGTAGGCCCTATTCCATTGTGCTCCTGAGCTGTCAGGAACATATGAGCTCTCTGGAGTCTAAGAAAACATCTCATTAAATTTGAAATGGCCAAAATAGATGTTGATTCAGAGAGTTCCTTTCTAGCAAAGGAAGAGCTTGTTTTCCATCTAGTTCTGCTCAGGAAAAAAAAAATACATTTTCTTTGGAAACATCTTTAAAAGTGTGAGTATAGGACCAGAGAAGGAACCAGTTGTAGTGGCATTCTCAGTTCCTGTCATCAAGCTAGGTTTTTTACCCTGGTGGAGATGAGATGTGAGCTGTAAAAGCAGGGAGGCAATGTTGTCATAGTACACAGATCTTCAAGATGCCCAAAAACATGCCTCCTCTTGCCTCATGAAGCAGTGTTGTGCTTTGTTGAGGCTCTCAGCACCAACATCAAATCCACTGCATTTTATTCTTCAGCATTACCTCACATTAAATTTGTTGCCATAGCACAAAATGCAACAAATCCCTCCCTTTGCCTTTTTAGATGTTACTAACTGTTCTTCAGTGGTAAGTTCTTATTTAGAGGGAGATCTGGTTTCAATTATTTAGATAAAAAATGCTGCGTAGAATTTCAAGCCAGACAAACTGGGTTGGCTTGTCACAATCTTTTAGGATGACTATTATTATTATTTTTTAATCTTATATTTTTTCCGCTCAGAGAAAATGATTCCTAATCATACATAAATGAGTGCTTGGAAAATGTCACCTCAAGGTACTACAGATGAGGCCTCCCAGGCTTATGAGCCAATAGAGAAGTTAACTAATGAGACATTTTTTTCTTTGCTCATTTGTTTCCTAGTGGAACAAGAGCTCCTGCTTTACTCAACAACAGAGAGAAGCATTTTAACTAGCTATGTAGAGAAACGGAGGTGTTCAGTTCACTTAGATATTCCATCTCTGGGATTTGTACATATTCCAGGATAATCTACAATGAAAAGGAAGTTGTTTTTCCTCTTTCATACATGAGAGTTTTTTTTTTTTTTTCCTTCCAACTGTACCCTCTTCTTTATGTGAAACAAGCCTTAGATCATGGTTGAGCAGATTATGAAAGATTCTTCTACATGGATTATGAAAGAACTCTTCCCATTCTGTAACACATTTCTAACGCCTTAGCTTTCTGTTCTGCCACCAGACACTATTCATTTGTATATGCAGAAAAATACACTGAATTAAGAATAGGTTTGTCTTCTCATTTGTTTTTATTTATATCTGCTGACAGTAATTGTTTTCTAAGGACTTGATTCAAAGGCTTTGTTAATCAATGGAATTTGTATTACAAATCACAGAAAGTAACAGTGGCAGGAGTACCAGGAAATCAACAGCTCTGAACAAGATCTACTGTACCTATTTCATTTCTGACAGGTGCTTGTCTCATCTGCTCTTAAGATATCCAGTCACTATTTGTACTGTCAGAAAGCATTTTTTAACACCCACCTGACATTGGCTTTCAATCCATTCTCTCTTGTCCCACCCACTGTGAACACAGAGAACAAATGGTAGTCCTGTGTAGTTTATACTTCTCTTGTGTGTATTTCTGGCCAATGGACATCCATCCTGACTGTGAGCATCCTAAACAGGTTGCAAAGGATCAGCTGGCACCCAGCAGTGCTGACTGCAGAGATGTCCAGCACTAGCTGGGGAGAAGCCACAACAAGGGCTAGAGGCCCTGGTTGTGGTCTGCCCAACCTTGTCCCAAGCACAGGTGGTTTGATCTTTTCTCCTTGGTCTGCTCACAGCTGCTGCTTCAGATTAAGGCTCCTCTAAATTATGCCAGAACCAATCAGTCATGGTGAAATATTCCAGAAGTCAAAGACTGCTTGTGTGTGGGAAATTTTAGCCACATGCTTCATACTGTTGACCAAGAGAGATGGTACAGGATTGTCTAACACCTGGGAATTAGTCTGCTGATCAGATCTTTCACTGGTGGAGTATAAAATACAGCTCCCACAGCCTACTCCTCAAATGTGTTTTCTGCAACTTAGCTGCTGATAGCTTGCAAATATCTTAGTGCTCTCCTGCTCATCACCTGCTTTTCTTCAAATGACTTCATAAAGACTGAAGGGGAGCTGACATGACAAATCATAATGTAAAACAGATTATTACTAGCAAGAAAGCATCCTTCAAAATGCTGAAGTTTTGTGATCAAGAAAGAGAAGGGAGGACAAGGCTCACAAATCTTAAGAAACCCTTTGAAGGAATCCCCAGGCAAATGAACAAAGAGATTTGGGTGATACAGTCCTGTGGGAATTCACTAAGGCATTTCAAAAAGTGCTTCATCCAAGCACTTACAGGAAAGTCTTAGAGTAAACAACTCCCCTAAGTTTCTCTCATGGGTAAATAGTTGTTTAAAAGATGGGAAAGAACAGAGAGGGCAATGGGGCCATTTCCACAGCAGAGCCCTGCAGAGGTCTGTGCTACAGCTCATACCGGTTAGTATCTTCATAAGTGAAATCAAAAAGTTGCACGAATAATAAGATGACAGAGTTGGAGATGATGCCAACTTATTGGAGATAATGAAGACAAGGACTGACAGCAAAAAATGACCAACTTTGTTTTCATACTGAATCCTTAAATAATGAAGTGAGAGATGAACTGTGGTATCGGTAAAGTTACGAGTAGTGGGGTATGAGTCCTGGCATTACACAGATGGTGATGCACAGAATTGAATACTCTTGCTTGGGAAAAGAGGTGTTTTTATAGCATTGTGCTTTGAAAGCATCACCTCAGTGATTAGTATTTGAAAGCAGTCTTACTGTTAGGAGCTATTAGTATTTGGCACTTTGGACATCCATGCTTTGCCCACATCTTGAATAATTGGTTAGGTTCCAACCCTTCAGACACAGCAGGACTGGAAAAGGCTTGAAAAATGAGTGAGTGGAGGCTAAGCATGGCTATGTATGACTAATCACAAAATAGCCTAGAATTCTTGAGCCTGGAAAAGAGATGAGGGCACATGATTATGGGTGTGAAAAAACGACTACTGGCATTGAGATGAAGAACAGCATACGATGGCTTGTTGTTGCTTTCAAGGTGAGTAAAGGGCCATCAAATAAAACTATCAAGTAGAGACTGAAAACAAACTAAAAGAGTTGTTGCTTCATAGCACATGTAGCAAACACAAGGAACTCCTTTCTGCAGGGTGTTGTAGATGCTGAAAATTCTCAAATATTTAACAGGTGACTGCCCAGGGATAAGACATATACCAGGGGCTGTTACATGCAAACCCCCTATCTCTGGCTAGAAAAATTGCAAGAGGGTGCAGTATCTCTGCACTGCAAATTGCTAGACGGTGGGAGGTATTCAGGGGAGTATTATTGCATGGGCTGGGTCTGTCCTTCTTTTCCCTGGTATCTCCTCTGGTATCAGTTGTGACTGCCAGAGACAAGTCACTGGATCTGCCTTTGGTCTGCTGCAATGCTTCTGCTGCTATGTTCATGCTTTTTCTTACAGATGGAATTGAGTACACCCTCATCTGCAAGTTTGCAGATGGCACCAAGCTGAGTGGTGCAGTCAATACAATGGAGGGAATGGGGACCTGGACAAGCTGGAGAAGTGGGCCTTTGTGAACCTAATGAGGTTCAACAAGACCAAGTGCATAGTGTTGCACTTGGGCTGGGGCTATTCCAAGTATTTATACAGACTGGGGGAAGGACTCCTGGAGAGCAGAACACAGAGAAGGACTTGGGGTTCCTGGTGGATGAGAAGCTAGACATGAGCCAGCAGCGTGTGCTTGCAGCCTGGAAGGCCAACAGCGTCCTGGGCTGCATTAACAAAGGAGTGGTCAGCAGGGAGAGGGAGGTGATTGTCCTCCTCTACTCAGCTCTTGTGAGGCCCATCTGGAGAACTACAACCAGGCCTGAGATCCCCAGCACAAGAAAGATGCAGAGCTCTTGGAATGGGCCCAGAAGAGGGCCACTAAAATGAACAGAGGGCTGGAGCACCTCTCCTATGAGGAAGGGTAGAGGGAACTGGGCTTGTTTCGCTTAGAGAAGGCTCCAGGGAGACCTCGTTGTGGCCTTCCAGTACTTGGAGTGTTTGAACAGGAGGGGAAACAATTTCTTACATGGGTTGATGGTGAAAAGACAAGAGGGAATGGTTTTAAACTAAGACGGGAGATTTAGGTTGGATGCTTGGAGGAAGTTTTTCCCTCAGAGGGTGGTGATGCACTGGAGCAGGTTGCCCAGAGAGGTTGTAGATGCCCATTCCTGGAGACATCCATGGCAAGGCTGGATGTGGCTCTGGGCAGCCTGCTCTGGTGGTTGGTGACCCTGCCCATTAGCTGAAACTCAGTGATCTTTGAAGTCATTTCCAACCCAGGCCATCCTATAATTCTATCATTCTATGTTTGGACATTGTGGCTTTTATTAGTCTTAACTGATTGTTGTCACTTGTTGAATGAAGTTGTCCAGTTACCGTCCAAGAGTTCCAGGATAATGAGATCTAGCAACTTTAAGATTATGACAGCATAACCTACAAGTTAAATAGCAAAATAGTGTTGAAAAAGAACTCAGTCCCCTTTAAAAAACTGGTAAGAAGTAAAAAAAAAAAAAAAAAAAAAAAGCACCTAAACAGTCATATATCAGACTGGCATGTAAAATGTCCAGCTGAGGAGTGTTATTAATGAAGTGGTGAACTTTAAGCCCATGCATAACCTGCCTCTAGTAGGAAGGTTCTTATTTCCAATGCCTGGGGTAATCTAGCAAAATCCAAGTCGTATCTTTAATGAACAAGGTAAGCTATCAATCAGCCCAGGAGATGACACAGGCATTTCATACAAAAACAAAACGCGCTACGGCCCCCTCCAAAACCAAGGCCGCTGCAGTGCTCCAAGGCTGCCATCCTCGTCAGGCAGGCAGATCTGCAGGTCTGTGTGCCTGCTGAAGGCAGCACTGCACCCAGTGGGCGGCAGTTATTTTTAGCAACTGGTTTAAATTGTTCTGATATTGGATCTGCACAGTGCAGGGGTAACATCTTTAAAATGCAATTCTATGGTAGGTGGCAACAATCAAGCTGAATTACTGACATTGTGAGGAAATGAAAAGTCAAACTGCTGACCATGTGTATTTTATGGTATTTAATTAAAAGTAGATAACATGGTGTGAATGAACCACAAATCAGATAAAAATGGCAGTATATTCTCATATTTAACACATATTTGACTTGTGGTTGCTTGACAATTTACCAGAACAGGTCTATGACGGTCTCCAAATATAAAATCAGGAGTGTAATTAAAAATACTGCATAGAAGAAGCAATATTCAGTTCAACCCTGAACTACGTTAATCACAGCTGCAGCTGTATCACTTCCATTCCCTTTAACAAGAGCCTCATTTAATATATATATATATATATAAAAGGAAAAAAATGACTGGGCCTTTGCTAAACCAGAGTATCGGGTTAAAAATTGCACAGGTTAAAAATTGCACAGTGTAGTGTGGGGTGCCTGCATCGCTGGAGCAGCTGTGCCCACTGTGAGCTCTGTGCTCAGTTGTGCCCTGGCCATGCTGTGTCCCAGGAGTGAGGGTCCTCACCCATGCTGGTACTGACCTTCACAAATTTCTGGGCTGCTGCCTGAGCTGCAGTGCCTGCCCTTCTATGTGGAGCCACTCCCCTTACTCCTGTGTTAAGGAACACAGAAGAGTGGAGTCTCTGCCCCAGCCAGGCTTTTCTGCTGTTTGAGGGGTATTCAGTTCAGCCCTTCTGTAGCAACCTGTAGATGTCCTAGGCTGACTTGTGGCCGCCAGACTGGGAACACTTTACAGGAAGCATGGAAACATATCTGGGTTTTCTTAGTTTCTCACTGAATACATCCCAAGTCAAATTTGCAAGGGTGTACAGCAATGCCATCAGTGTTCCTGTGTCCTGCAGGGAGGAAGAACTTGCAGGTTCCACATGTGTTTT
Organism: Oreortyx pictus; assembly: GCA_036925125.1. Lineage (NCBI taxonomy): Eukaryota > Metazoa > Chordata > Aves > Galliformes > Odontophoridae > Oreortyx > Oreortyx pictus. The sequence goes on along the minus strand of JAUPFR010000002.1, from coordinate 2,196,177 downwards.
CTTTAGAACTTGGATTAGAAGTTTCTATCTCTTCTTGTTTCTCCAGGCGAGGACACAGCTATTAGTGAATGAATGTTTAATCTGGCCTTGCTTGAGACCTGTTAGCACAGCTTTCAGCCAAAATAAATGAAGTTAGGCTCTCCATTCGGAAGGAGAGGTGTGAAAAAGGGCCAAGTTCAGACCACCAGCAGCCCCTCACAGGTAGTGCCTGCGAACTACTACTACTCCTTCACTCCAGTTTTTCTTCTTATGCCTAATAACAGCTATTTTCTACTGTTTGAAGCACCAGCTGATTTTTCCCACCTCTTGTATTCATCGGAGTATCCAAATGTGTTGCAACTTGGCCATTGGGAGGAAGGGAAACCTCTGCAGTCAGTACCCTAGTTCCTAGGGATCCCTGGGAACCACTTGGTGAAAACCCGGGAAACAGAAGCCATCCACATCCAGTTTGGAAAATAGGGTGTTCTACTGCTTCTTGCAACTAGACAGTTGAGTTTTGCGTTTTGTTTTAATTTAACATTGTTTGAGTAGGGCTCCCTAGGGAATCTGAGGATTTATTCACAAAGAAGCCACACTTCGGCCAGGGTACACACAACCTCCTCTCTCACTGGTGTAATTCAGGAATTCCATGTTGCAATTCCTGCTTTTCCCTCTCTTTGGTGGGTTACGTCTGGTCAGGAGAAAGTGGGAGTGATGTTTTGTTATCAGAACCTTATTGTCTAAGTCAATGTTGTTATTTTTTACAGAGGGAAACGTTAGTTGACATGCAGTTGCAGTAATACCCACTAGTCTCTGAAGGCATTATTAATTCATTTGAAAAAAAGACTGTTGTCCTCTCCAGTTTCACATGGAGTTTCAGAATTTCAAAGACTCTTCTGGTGAGTTTTTCTTGCACTGTATGCAGTATAATTCAGCATTTCCTGTCCCTCTATTACAAAACTAACTGTAACATCATTTATTAAGTCAGGAATTGGGCTATTTCGTATCTCTTTTTAAAATCAGACTTTTTCGCTTATTCTTGACTTCACTGTCTTGTAGCCCAAGTGAGTGTAATTGCAACGCAATGGACTTGCAGGTAATCAATAAAAGCTTTGGAGGTCAGAGATGGCATTTGACAAACTTACACTTGAGATTAAATATTCTGATGAAGAGAACACTGGGATTTTTTTTAAAGGTAAACCTGGAGTTGCCTCGATGACCCTGAATTTAGTGTTTTGTGCTGCCACATAGAGGATTTAGCTCCGGAGTCCACTTTTGGGCCATCAGAGCCAGCACTAGTTTCATAGTCAGTGCCGACAGCCTGCTCCATCGGCAGGCCATGGGAGGCTGCTTTTGACTTCAGTGAGATTAATACCTCAATCGGTTTTAACAATGTTGCCAAGCTACCTAGGCTAATCATCGAATCGTAGAGTGGATTGGGTTGGAAAAGACCCCAAGGATCATCAGTTTCCAACCCCTCTGCCACAGAGCCACCAATCTCCAAATCTGGTCCTAGACCAGGTTGCTCCTAGCCTCATCCAAGCTGGTCTTGAACACCTCCAGGGATGGAGCACTGACAGCCACTCTGGGCAGCCTGTGTCAGCACCTCACCACTCTGAGAAGAACTTCCTCCTGACATTCAATCTAAAACTTCCCTCCTTGAGCTTAAAACCATTCCCCCTTGTCCTATCACTATCTACCCGAGTAAAAAGTTGATTCTTCTGTTCATAATCTCCCTTTTAAATACTGGAAGGCTGTAAGGATGTCTCCTTGCAGCATTCTCTTCTCCAGGCTGAACAAGCCCAGCTCCTTCAGCATGGAGGTGCTCCAGCCCTCTGATCATCTCTGATCTTTCCTCTGGACCCTCTCCAATTGCTCCATATCTTTCCTGTATTAGGGGCCCCAGACCTGGTCACAGTGCTCCAGATGGGGCCTCACGAGGACACAGTAGAGAGAGACAATCACCTTCCTGTCCCTGCTGTGCCAGCAGGCCACCTCTCTTCTGATGGAGCCCAAGATACCATTGCCCTTCCAAGCTGCAAGAGCGCAATGTGGGCTCCGTGTTCAGTATTTAACGCACCAGGTCCTTCTCAGCAGGGCTGCTCTCAAGGAGTTCTTCTCCCTGTCTGTATGCGTATCTGAGATTACTCCAACCCAAGTCCAAAACATTGCGCTTTGCTACCTTGAACCTCATTAGGTTCACATGGGCCCATCCTTTGAGTTTGCTGAGATTCCTCTGAATGTGTGTCAACCACACCACCGAGCTTGGCATCATCAGCAAACTTGCTGAGGGTGCACTCAAGCCCATCATCAGTGTTACTGATGAAGATGTTGAAGAGCACTAGTCCCAAGACAGACCCCTGGGAGACAGTGCTCTTCACCGGCCTCCACCTGGGCATAGTGCCATTCAACACAACCCTCTGTCTATGACCTTCCAACCAATTGTTTATCCACCGAATAGTCCACCCCTCACATCCCGACCTCTCCAATTGAGAGATAAGGATGTGGTGGGGGACCATGTCCAAGGCCTTGCACAAGTGCAGGTAGATGACATCGGTTGCCTTCACTTTGTCCACCAGTGTTGTCACTCCATCATAGAAGGCCACCAGATTGGTCAGACATGACCTTCTCTTGGTAAAGCCATGCTGGCTGCCTCAGATCACCTGCTCATCCCTCGTATGCCTTAGCATGTATTCTAGGAGGATCTGTTCCATGATCTTTGCTAGCACAGAGGTGAGGCTCACTGACCTGTAGTTCCCCAAAGGCTAAGAGACAGTATACCCTGAATTTCCCTATTTACTTCGTGGAGAAAAATATGAAATAAAACCTCTTAGCTATGTGCAGGTAGGACGGGGTTACTGGACTGTAAGAGGCTGCTCTGCTCTAACTGTGTATACATGATTGGAAAGATTTTCTTTTGACTAGATGGGTGTTCAAAATGTTTCCACCAAGCAACAGAAGTTGGAGTAATTCAGAGTATATCTGGAGCAGAAGTTCTGGTTCTGTCTCTCTGCAAGCAGGCTGGTTAATGCACCCCAGAACTGTCTTGTGCCAGCAGGGGATTTGCTGCAAAGTGATATGGCTGCTCTGAAACAAAGCGTGGGTGCAGCTGGAGACCTCCCTGTCAATGCAGAGGCACAACATGATTGCATCACATCTGGGTGTCCTCATGTGCAGTGGTGGAAGTGCTGCTGCTTCAGTGCATGCTACCATCTGGTGGGAATGAGAGGTGCTCTTGTGTGCTGATCTCTCAGCTGAGAAGCTCTACATTCTGTGTATTTGAGTTTTAATTCTGTGAATGAGTAGAGCAACCGTGAGTACACATGGTCTTGCTGGGAGAGTTCCAATAAAGAACTCTGGTTGATGAAGATACTGGAGAAATATCTGAGTATTTCACAAGGTACTGGGCACCATGAAAAGTAACCATCATCTTGTTATCACTGTTATCTGACTGTGGACTTCTCATGGCTAGGAATGATGATGGTTTGCTCCTGAGAATTTCTCTTCATGTGACCCAGATTCCCAAACATATTCCTTTCCAAAGCAACCAGACCTCTGTGACATCCTTCACCATGATAGGTACAAAGGCATAGAGAGAAGATATAGAAATGCAAAGATTGTCTCCAGATTATATAGAAGAAAATGTCTGGGGCAGAACAAGGTTGCTCAAGTTGGAAGGCTAATCAGGACATGGAAAAAATCACAGTAATGGAGGAAGGTAGCATTTTAGCACCAGTAAGAAACAGCAGGAGGAGACGACCTGCAAAACTTACCTGTTCTGTGAATTAACTCCACGAATTTTCTGAAGTGTGTTGTAAGCACTTTGGGAAGTGATATTTGGGTGACAGCAGAACGAGTATATTTGTGGCACAGCATCCCAGTATGCCACCGAGCAGCTTGTCTCAATGGAAGTAAAATGTGAGAGAAGTACATCATTTTGCACTGCAAACATTTCAAAAGGACATGAGCCATCAGAGTGATAAAACTTCTCTCTCCAGATGTTCTCCCCAGAGTCATTAAAATAGGTGGCCTTACTATTTACTTTTTGATCTTCAGTATGCTACCATCCCCAAAGCCATTAACGAAACAATTAAATATGCGCACTGATGAGTCTTCATTCTGGGGCAGCGGGAGTGGAGGGCATAAAGACACTTCATATGGTTTGCCACTCCATTTCCCTCCAACAAAGCTAGCAGGCTACCTGCCATTCCTTATTTGTGACTTGCATGCAGCAGAGGGCTTCAAAGCTCTCAAGGAAATGTATTTCAAGTGTTCTTCCTGTTACAGAGAGTGCAGCCAGCACAGTCATCCAGCCATGTCAGAGAAATCTTAAAAATGAAGATGTAAATCAAAAAGTGAGGGTTAAATCCAGAGAGTTTCACAACCGCACAAAGAGTCACATCTGATAGAATGTCATACATATTGAGTGTATATTGTAGCAGTTAAAAGAGCATGACAAGCGGCCTCAGGAGCACATCAGAGGCTTCATTTAGACTATTTCCCTTTTGAGGCAGGGCGGTAACTCTGTAATGTCTCTATGTTGTTGTTGCACTGGTGAACCTCCTCTGTGTCACTTGGTCTGCTGAGCAGAGGGGTGGCAGAGGTGTTCTGCTCATGTTCTCTCAGGTACAGTATACTAGATCCATAATAATTCAGTTATGTGAGAGCTCGGCTGCGGTGTTTGTTGGAAAGGATTTACTTTGCTTCCATTGGGGTAATTACAGCCACTTCTAAATAAGCACAGATATAAACTCTCGATCTTTGCTCTGGTTTCACAGCTGCAGACGGTAGGTTCTTGGTGTGTTGAGGACAGTTACAATGTAGTTCAAAGACTGGACTCTGAGAAAAGAGTGTGGGGTGATGACTCCATTTTGTAAACTGTAATGTAATACCCTTTCTTCGTTGCTCATAGTTGCTCTGAAAGTTTTACATGTACTACCTGTTTCTGGATTACAGGGCAGTGCAAGTGTACTTTGCAAGACCATGCAGATTTCCCTAGCTCAGAGCATCTTCCTACTGCACAGATAAACGCGCCAACAATGACCTCAAAAGATGGGAACACGTGCCAGGCTTCTGGACCTTCATGGTACATACAAGCCAGGCAATGGGCACAACGAGACCTTAGGAAGGAACACTTTCTGGTAGGCCTGGCACTCCCCAGGGTGTTGGGAATTAACTGGGGTGAGGCATGTCAATCAGTTTATGGAAGGAGCCTGTTATGACCTTTCTGAATTGCACAAATGTGTCTGAGCTGTGGCTCTGGGAGGAGAGGAGGCTCTTTCCTGTGGGGCATTGTCTCAGCTCTCTCTGCTCCCCACATGTCATGGTAGTGTTTATCTTCCAAGAGAAACAACATCCTTCAGGATTTCAGTCCTGGTGTCTGTAACTGCTTTCTGGCAGCCTCTTGCTTCCCCAGATCAGTTGGAATATGACATTCTCTGTTTTTCCTGACGGTGGAAACAAGTTGAAATGATAGATGAAAGGGGAGTGGGACAGAGCTGTTAGTTAGTCCATTAGCCTTTTGCTGCTGGAGTCCAGATCTCAGGTTCTTCCTTTGAGCAGATGTGAAAATGGGCTTAATCATTTCTTTCTGAATCCTTGATGGATATTTGGCAGTACCCATGAACAAACTGGAAGAGCAAAGCCCAAGGCTAGAATGTGAAATCTATCACTGAAAGGAGCTGAGGTAGAAGGCAGAGAGGTGTGGAGAAGCATGCACACCTTTGTCTAGGTGTTTCTAATGAGCTCACTTTCGCTACACACTAAATGCATCCACTAATTAAGGAATAATAAAAGAAAAGACAGCTGAAGAGCTTGACTAGTTTTTCTCTGGGAGATGCATTAGACAACTGGGAAGTACACATAGTCCTATTATTCAAGTTAATTTACACTCACTCCTGGTCTACCACACGAATTTATGAACCTGAGTAAGCTGTAAGTCCCTTAAGAAAGTAAATAAGCTGTAACTCAGTCTTGTATTCTTCCAGAGACCCACTACCTAAGGGTTTGGGGGGTTGACTTTGTTTTTTTTATACCCCGTTTTTTTTTTTTTTGTTTTGTTTTGTTTTGTTTTTTAAACAAAAGGTGAAAAGATGATTAAATGTATAGCGCTGTGTCTCTTTTCTCAGGGGCAAAAAGTTCACATTAGTGGAATTAAGCTATTAGAAGGAACTTCAAATGCACAGTGAACCTCAGCAAATAAAGCCCATCAGACTTCAGCAAGGACTTGTCATTGCATGGGTCCAGAGGCTTGATGGAGGCAGTGGTGGTGGGCTGCACGCTCTGCCAGTGGCCCTCCTGCCCAGCCCTGACAGATTCAGAGCATCAGCAGCCAGGAGATTAAGCAAGTGTAACTAAAACTATTCTTATGTCAGGCCCCTATTTTAATCTCCTCCAAACGATCTGAGGCATACTCGTTAGTTCACGCAATTTATCGTCTCCTTCTGAATGTGTGAGGCACTTAAAGAAAGAAAGTTTTTCGCACTGTACACCAGACGACCTTGATGTGATAGACTGCGGGGTTTTGTGACACTGCACACTCAGTGCTATTCAACACTTTGCCTGAAAGGGAGGAAGGAATGGATTTATTGACTTGTGACTTTGACTCGGGCCTGTGTATCAGGACTGTTATTATGTGGAATGATTAGGCTGCAGTGTCAGGGACAAGTTAAACTAGAACAACAAAGGACCTCCTTAACCTTTACCTGGACACAAGGCCATTCATAATGACTCGTATAGTTTGGAAAACTAAGTATATCCTGCAGCACTCAATACTTCTGCAGCTACAGCAAATGAGCAGAAATGGAAAAGATGGATTGCTGAAGGAGATGAAATGTAATTCAATTCTGCATAGTCCTGTTTAGAATATCGAGCTCAGGTTTCTACCAAAAAGTGGCAAAGGCATCATCATTTTCTTCAGAGCTAAGCAGGAATTTTAGAACTGGATACTATGGATACCACTTGAGAAAGTTTGTTTTTTCAGATGGTGTAACAAACAGTGCTGTCCCCAGAGGAACTCTCCTCAATTGAATTGTGCATGAAAACACTACTAATGCTAGTAATTGTCAGGTGCCCATCATGTAGAGAATGTCCCCAAATGACAAGGTCATTGACACAAAGCCACACAAAAGCAGAGCAAAGACGGTGACGATATCACTGTGCCAGGAGCAGTGGATTTTGTGCAGTTAGTGCTGCACGGGATTCACAGTACTGCAGTCCAGGTGTGCATTTATATGAGGTTCGACGTATTGCTCTCCTGCTCTTAATGGTCCTTCTCAGACCTGAGTGTGAATGAATCCATGTGCTGGGGTGGTTCCTTTGCGAGCCCACGTCCTGGTCTCTCTCCAAACAGGGCTCAACAATGTGAGGCCCTGGCCCCTGCTGTTGCCCTGTGTCTTGTCAATGTTGTTGCTGGTGTCCAGGTATGAGAGCACAGGGAGTATGAGGGGAGCAAGCGGCCTTCTGCCAGGAAGCTGTGATTTGGGTAATTGTAAAATGTCTACAGAAAGAAATTAAAATAAGCAGTACATAATAGGAGAGGTGAAGAAGTAATTCAAAGAAAAGCGTCTTACTGGGAGTATGAAGTAGGCTGCATGGCAGAGAGAGGCCAGTTCCTGATGAGATGCATTTGCTCTCTAGTACTGCATGGCCTTATTGAACCCAGTGCTCTGAAGCATCCCCAAACTGCAAAGCTGGGGCAGATCGCAACTATCTCTGCTCCTGTTTAGCTCGGGCTCCAGAAAGACACAGGATAAAGAGAATTTTCTTCTGTCTTGATGTACATGGTGAGTAGGTGTTTGTGTTTTGAGCTAAACGTACATGCTAGATTTGAAAACAGCTACATCTGACTTTTTTGTTTGTTTTTTTAAGAGTCCAGAAGTGTACTACTTCGATTTGTGTGTAAAATCATTTGCTGGCTTACATGTTTATTGTGAAATTTTTGCTTAGCTTGATGCCCTAAAAGGCAGCCACCTGTTCTCCCTGTATTCTCTCCGCTCTGGTATCCCTCTGAGCAGGCAGAATATAAATGTCTCCCAACACCTTTGGTTAGCCCAGTTCTGCTGAAGCCACCCCCACCAGGGTTCAGCTCAGCCCAACCTGTTGTGTCTGCAGAAGGTTTCTAAATGTCTCAGCTTCTTCCTACAGTGCATAGACCATGTTCTACAGGAATAAATACTGGATCTGCTTTTGCTGTTTGTTTATGAACCAAGTAACAACCATGGAAAACTTGTTTACTCTTGCCTGTGCTGGGCACGTGGCCACACAAGGTGTGGCGATCCTGTTGAAACTCTCTATTTCTCTTTAGACATTTTTCTTTTTTAAATGAATTCAGTTCAACAGTATTGTAGTGTGTCTTCTTATTGTTACATTTCATGGGTGTGAGTTAATAACTGCATTTCACTAGTGCTATTAAAAAATACTGCTTGTTTTTGTGCTGACAGCATTGAGAGTCAGTCATAGGAGGGAGCACTGAGTGCATGCTAGAAATAAAATGAACATCATGAAGTGAAACAATGTCTGGATGAACTAGATTAATATGAGAAGTACACAAAACAGAACATTCGGCACTTATTTGGAGTCCCCCACTGCTTACCTGAATTCCTCAGGTCCACTGAACAAGAAGTTTCAAAGTAGTCATCTTCCTCTTCAGACTGTGCAGGGTCGTCCTTGTACCTGACATCATAGTTACTCTCATGACCTTTTTCTCCACTCTTGGATTTATTTTTGCTACACGTTTTGCTGCTGCTTTTTATCACTCCCAAATTACTTTGTGAAAACATTGCCACTACATGCTGTCTTTGTCTGTTGAGCTGATTTTGTGCAGGTTTTCTAATGTCAGGGAAATAGAAGGGTTTACTGCATAAGCCTTTATTAACTGCTCAGTCCTTTGATTAGGTTGTGAATGACAGTGAAGTTTTCTTTGTCATTCACATACTGCTTTCATTTTGTCATATCAATATTGCAACAAATTAATCAACTTCTCTTCATGTTTTTATTCATTTAAATTAAGGGCAGCTGTCCAGGATTATTTCAGGAGATGGGAGGGAAAGGCACCCTTGTATGTCTCCCAGCTCCTGGGCTAGCTCAGCATGCCTATAGTTAAAACCACCTGAAGCAAGTTTTTCCTCCCAGCTCTCTAGATATGGGCTTTGGATGTGAGTGCCTATTTCTCTAACGGGTAGGATATGAAGGTGCTATGCAGGGCACCAGAGGCCCCTATTGTATGATGAGCTTTCAGTAGCAGAGTCCTCGTTCTCGCAAGACACCAACAACTTGCCCTCTGTTCAATACAGGGCAAAGGAGATTTTATCTGGAACGACTACTGTCTCCTAAAATTACAGGCATTTGAAAAGAGGGTTACAGCTTAACAGCGTGCACAGGAACCACTGCCACTCTTCAAAGAGGATGAGAGAGCTGCAACATATCCAAAATAACACTTTGAAAGAAAAAACTCTGGAAGAAAACCACCAAGTGTTTCTTGCAGATGGAATGGGTTGTTTCTCTCAGGACTATGCAGCTTTTATGGGAAGAAAATGTTAAATGTTTGCAACACATTTTGATTTTTTTTTTTTTCTTTTTGGAATTGTGGAAGGGTAAACCTGTCTTAACATTTTCAGATGAATAATACTTATTACTGAAAGCCCTTCAACTGTGATGATCTCAGAAGGTTTCCAGTGCTGTGAGCGCTGCAGAGAGAGTAGCCAGAAGAGAGGGGAGTTCCTTTGCAGTTCAGATGCTCTTAGGATCAGACATTCACATCTAAAAATGAGCAGTCTCTGCAGACGCCAGAAGATCAGCAACCTCCAAACAATTTCAGACAAATCATCGTTTTGTGTCAGAAGAGGCTAGAGGGGATGTTCAGAGCAGCATATTAAATATAAAGCAGATAAGACATCCAACACTTGACAGTGTTTGGCAGATTCCTTTTTCCTTTTCATTTCTAGTTAAACATTTTATGTGTCTGACTTTCACTCAAAGTCCACTGGATGTACTTTTTGTTTAAAAGAGATTAGGAGAAGAAGCCAACAGAGTGATGGAGAGGAAAGATGTAGTCAAAAGAACTGAAGGAAGCTGAAGGGAAGGGGAAAAGTGAAAAACATGAGGAGCTGCTCAGAGAATAGATCAGGTGGTCAGTTTGAGCCATGGCTGCAGAACGGACTCACTGGGTAGTAGTGCTCCAAAGCTTATTTTGTCTCAGAGTAGCTCGTCTGCCTGACAGTTGGCACAGGACACAGATAGAAGGTCCTTGATAAAAGTCATCACGCATACTCCTCCATCCTAAGGCAACATCTCCTGTATCTCTAGCAAGAAAAACTCCATGTGGTTTTGCTGATCTGTTTCAGAGCTTGTCTGTTCTTGCTGCTGAAAAGATTTTTTGTAATTTTTGACTCAAATTGTCTCTTCTGGCAGGTTTTTCTTGTCCTTTTGGTCATGGACATGGAAAACAGATGTTTCCCTTTGTCTTTGCTGCCGTCTTTTATACACTGTTATCATGTTGCCCCTCTGTCTCCTCTTCAGAGCAAACAGCCTCACTGTGTTCAATCTTCCCTCACAAGTTGTGTTTCTTAGACCTCTAATTGTTCTCCTCTTCGTCTGAACTCTCTCCAATTGGGCCGTGGCTTTTGCAAAGCGTGGTGAATGCAGGAGAACACAATGCCCCAGGTGAAGCCTCCCTGGCACTTCAGCAAAATGCTCATTGCTTTTCGAGTCTTGCAGAATCTACTTCTGCTTAAATATCTCAGTATGGCATTTACCTTTTTCTCAGCTGCATACTATTGTCATTGTACACTGAACCTGTGATCCACAGCCCCCAGTCCTCTGATTTCTTTTCTGTTGAGCTGCTATCCTGCCAATTGTTCCCTCTTCACTGCCTGTGTGAGTTAATGCATGGGGTAGATGGAGCAAACACCTACTCCATCTCTCTGTGCCTCCAAATCCACTTAATGTCAATTTTACACTTTTCTTCTACTTGAGTCCACACATTGAGGGACTGTTGAATATCAAGTGGAAGATTCCTTTACTAAAATATCAAGGATACAATAACAGCAGGAACGCAGAAGCAGGTAGTAGTATGTTAGCTTGGATTTAGATAGTAAAACATTGGAGCACTTAAGCTACAGGGTAGCAGACCCACACTCATACTTTCGCAAATCTGTATGCTTTCATCCAGCTGATCTGTTTCTCACACTTGGTGGGTTTTTTTGTCTTTTCCAAGGTAAGGGATACTCATGTTATTTTTGGGCTGCAGACTCCGTTCCTGATGTTCATCTGTGACAGGATGGTACAAATGATGGGGAGAAAAGAATATTTGTCTACAAATATTTATACCAAAATGGGAATAATAATTTCTAGGTCTCTAAGTGGTTGTGCCTTAGGTCCTCCCCTATAGTTTTACTGAAATAGGTTATTTATCTCAAATTCTTCGCTGATGGTTATGGAATATACTCAGAAACAAAGATACCTCAGTCTATATTGTACCATAAGTGGGGGGATATACTTAAGGGGGAATTTTTTGTGTGTGCTCCCCAGCCTGAGAACATGAAGATTCAGCTTTGAGGTGCCTGTCTGAGGCAATGGCTCCTACAAGGGAGTCAGCTCATCAAAATGTTGCGTTCTCTAGGAGAATAATGGAGATCTGGTATAGTACCTTCTAATTTTTCAAACAGCACAAAGTGCAATTCCAAATTAACCAGCACACCTTCACCTTAATTTTTCATTTTACTTAACCTCTCTGTGTCTGTTTCCCCATCTGTAAAACTGAGATAATACTTACCTACCTCACAGGGATATTATGAGGATTAATTAATTGATGTTTGTACAGTGCTTTGAATATGCAAAACGCTATATGTGCTAAGTATTATTATTTAGTTTAAATGCAGCTGAACAGGTTTCGAACGCTGGGAGAGAGCTCTGTCACTGACACCAATCTATTGCAATATGGCTAATGACACAGCCTGGGGAACCAGGAAGAAAAATATCTTTATCTGTGCCAAAATTAGCCAGTACCAATAACCAAAACTACTCTCTGCTGGAATTGCAGGGATTGACCACTACAGTATCACTGCAGAAATCCCAATTCAAATACTACACATTAGAATCAACCAGGTATAAATGAATAATAAAAAAAGTAAATCAAGCTAGGATGTATTGGTAGGGCTGAAAGAACTTAGAAGCACAAAGAAAATGTTTTAAAAAAGTAGGAAAATAAGAAGAAGCATTGTCTGCCTTAAGTGAGTGAATAAATCTGAAAATACTAAGGGATGTCTCTGTTCAGAGTAGTATCTCATCCAGCTCTTGCAGACATAGCTGATAACAGAATCTGTCCCTTGCATGTATGGAAGAGTTCTTCAGGTCAGTATTTGTTCTTGCTTGTTAATAAGTGTTGATAGCCACAGCAGCAAAGTAGATACAAAAGGCTGGCTAAGACTGGGTAGTGCAAGGTGTGTGTATACACGCTGGGGGAGAGGAACTTCTTCCAAAAAATGCAGGAGACGCTCTGCAATTTTTCTCTGGGATGCAGATTTATTTCAGTTTTAGTAGTTCTTACTCAAATTCATCGGGTATAATCAATGAGAGATTCAGGAAGGCCAGGGCATAGCGAGGATTCTCTGTTTGTAGCTTGAATTATGTTGAGCTGTTTGGTCTATTGGTTCACTACCTCAAGCCTACTGCAGTATTGTCATCCTTTGCTTTACAACACAGTCATTATATCCCTAAACCACATTGTGATACACTGTGGCTTCTGTTTACGACTCCCGAAACTCCCACTCCATATATCACCTGCCATAAAACCCATCAAACTGCTGCTAGTAAAATGGTGCACAGTGGTCTAAGTAGGAGCCAGGCAAATTGTGTGATACCCTACTGTGGTTAATGAGAGTGAAAATGTGGTTAGGATTTTATTCAGGCGATGTTCATTTGCAGGGCCATTGTAGTGTGGTGGCAAAGAAAAGAGTCTTTTGTTAACCTGAATGACAATATATTTTCTATTGTATCAAGTAGCTGAATGAAGATTTTGCCAAGTTATACATCAATTGTAAATAAGTCAAACTGTGACCTTGAATGGCTGCATTTTTATTGCTCAGGGGTCTTGAAAACTAATTAATACACTGGGATGTTATATTGAGCATATGAAACCTGTTACCAGAATTTAAACCACTGCAGAGCAATTCAGACCAGTTGTTGACAACTCCAAAAATACAAAAAGCAATCCTGATGTGTGCCAGGAAGATGCCCATCATTTTCTGCTAGAGGGCTGTTTGAGTGCAGCTGTAAGGGACGAAGTTCTGGTAGAGGCGCTCTTTATGGTGCAGATCCTGAGAGGTGGTACATGAGTGGTGGAGGCTGCTCCACTCCATCCACACTTCTAGCACAAGGCCGAGGTCATGTCCAGTTGCATCCCAGAGCTGTTCTGAGACGAGACCTCTGTACACACCTTTTCCTTACCTCCCTCCCTCTTCCACCCTGATGATGGAGGGAGAAGGCCTGGATGGAGGGAGGCAGCCTTGCTACTAGCCCATGCCCAAGGTGGGAGTGGGGATGCTGATGTAGATGTGGATGGTGGGGTCTGCCTGGGGACCTGGGGCTTCAGGAGCAGGCTCTCTGCCTCCCAGGTGGTGCCAGAAGAATGTGGAGGTCCAAAGGGGGGTCCTAATTTCATGAAATGCTTGAGCACTTTGGCGATCTTCAAGGCATAAACAAACAAAAATGCCACTGAGGTCAGTGAAACTTTTCACACGCTTAAAAGCAAGCGTGTGATGAAAAAAAAAACCCACCTTGTTAAATCGTAATTGTATAAAACTTGTAAAAGCAATTGTCAACTGTTTTGTTTCCACGTTTCTGATTGTGTTCCTCCTTGTAGATGTCTCATTCATTAAAGTGCAATGTAGTTTTTTTTTGTTTGTAGTGTTTTTGTTTGCTATTTTTAATTACAAAACCGCATCTTCAGTGATACATAGCTTGAAGTCAGGGGAGTTGAGTTTTACTTCAGATTGAAGTTTTACATACATTTTGCCTTAGGTTAAAAGTTGATTTCCCCTCTCCAGTCAACAAAGTAAATTAAGGAAGGCATGTACAACAAAAACAAAATTTTGTAGCTGCTCTGTGTGTTTTTTGACTGTTTCTGCTGTTGTACAAAAATTACATTAAATTAAAAAGGCCTATTTATAAAACCAAAATGCAACCATAATAAAATTGTCAGTCTCAGTGGAATGACTGCATTGTACTGGGCTTTCGAAGAAAATCAGGCTGGCTCCTTCAGAGGAAATCTGATTTCAATTTAAGAGTCTTATTGAGGAAAACAGCACCACAAAAGGGGAAATTAAACCATAAAAAGTGCATTAAGATAATGTTAAGGATCTAGCTTTCTACCACAAAACCAAAGCAGCCCAAAGTTGAGTTTGGAGCTGCATCCCTGGCATGTCCTGCAGAGTCTGAGTCTCACAGGTGCTGCTGGAAGTGCCTGAGCTGTGCCAGCCTACCCCTCTGACTGGAAGAAGCTCTTAATGCTTGGTGTCTCCAAGTGCCTCAGGAGAACCCATAGAGCTCCAGAGAGGGAGCTGCATTTTTTTCTGACCCCTGCACCACCTGAAGAACAGCTGCTGAAGGCTCTGCCTGTTCTTACATCACTTTTGAGGGCACTGGAGTCATGTTGTTCTGAAGGAGTAGCAACGAGACTTCCTATCCATAGGGTTCAGACTGAGAGCTCTTCCCAAAAGTTTCTTAAAATAGAAATGGTGTGACAACCTTAAGCTAAAGTGCATCCTGAGTTGGTAGTTTTATGGCATACAAGTGTCTGTAGAAAGGCTTAGTTTATTCAGATGGTGGCTTAGTTTATTCAGATTCCCCAGGCATTTTTCACTCCAGAGGAATGTGGCTTATCAGTGTCACCTGAGTTCACGTTGTGAACTTCCCAGCTCAGGAGGAAAGCATAATTTCCATTTTGTCATGAGGAAGACAAGATGTGGAGAAGTCATGAGGCACATCCCACAAGATGGCAGTGACCATCAGCTAGCTCCAAGTGCTTGCTGTGGTTGAGAAAAGACAAGAGGTCCCCTCAGGAAAGCAGCTGCTGGGAAGGGTTGGGTGTAACCATTCCTGCCATGAAGCAAAGAGGCAGATACTGACTTCTTAAGGTCTCTTCAGACTTCAAAAGGGCTTTCAGTAACATTACATTTTATTCATGTTTTGGCTTGGAGTATACCTGTCCTATCTGGATGTGTCCTACATATATGATGTGAAAAAGGAAACAGGTTTTTGTGAATACATAAAATGTAGAACTCACAGGTGCAGTCTCTTTGGAGTGCAAGATGATGGCAGGGCTTTGCAGAGGTATTGACTCCAGAAATGCTCTCAGGCTATGTGTAATGTGGAAGCTCTGATCCTCTGGGCCTTTCCTACCTTGTTATTGCCAAGGTGCCATGTCTGTAGCAACCCCAATACATCCTGTGCCTGTATACTCTCTGGGCATGTGTTTTCTGCAGCTGAGAAACTGGTGTCCTGTCCCATCCTGTTCCAATGCATTTAGTTATTAAGAAGATGGAGGTACAGCCTGGAGTCACTGTGGGAGTCATGCTCAAGGACACTTGAAAAGGGTGAGAACTGGAGAGCTAGGTAGAATGTTTGTGCATCTAGCAATTGGAGAAAGTTTTGAAGAAAGCAGAAACATAAGCACAAATAAATAAAACATAAGCATAACCCCCTAAACTGAAAGATATTCATGCATTTACAATAGCCAAAATCCCAGGTTAGGCAGATGAAAGAGATTTCAGTGTGCTACAAGCCATAGCAATAATAGCCTTGGGACGTTGGCTGGTCTATTCTATTATGTAAAAGTCTTGTAGCCTTGTAATGGTTCCACAGTTTAAGAAGTGCTATGTACTAGCTCTAAATATTTCTTTAAATTAAGACTTTCTGCTTCTGACTGAAATCTCCACTGAATATGATGGTATAATAGGGTGCCCTGTTCCATCTGTGTAAATAACAGAGAGAGATTTTCTTTTGTTGAAATACCTGCGTTAAAAAAACGCAGCAATAACTTGAGACTTCAAAGGTCTAACTTCAAAAGATTTCTTGCATTCTGCTTGATGGGACAGCATCTTATGCACACATGCTTTTTCACTGCTAAATGCCTTAATAATGAGCTTGGGTTCAGATTTTGTGAATCAGAGCCAAGTAACTCTGTTTTATTATATTTGCTGGGAAATGAACTAGCTCTGGGTAATTAGGAAAGCAATTTTATTAGCGTCTATTTCATAAAGATTGTTTTTTAATCAGAGTCAGAACTTACTAGAAATGATTCTTTTATTTTTATTGTGCGGCCCGCTTGAATGGTATAGGCCTCCGTAGGTCTTAACCCATAGCAAAGTCTGTACACTGAAGGCAGCAGTATCTATTAATGTATAACAATGTTATAAAATAACCCTAGTAGGATAGTCCCATAAATAACGCTGCAGAAGCTGGTAATTACTGTAGTGCGGTTTACTGCATGATGCCACCCTAGGGCTAAATTATAACTGGCCATGCATTAGTGCACCATAAAGAAGACAAGACACAAGGAGCCTGCTTTTCTCTGCATCCCAAGGTATGCCACAGTGAAGCAAGGAGGAACCACTGCAAGACCACTGAACAAGGTAGGAGCAGGGTGTAGAGGTTTAGTGGCAATGTGAGGATTGAAATTCACACTTGATTTTTATGTTCTGTAAGAAAGAATTAAGCAAAGTTAGTGATGGATCTGGAAGGAGTGATAGAGTGAGGGAGAGATGAGAAGATAACCATTCCTCTTCTGGAAGTGTCTTCATACAGGAGGGAAATGCCACTATACACTCCAAAGGACAAATAACTGTGGGTTTCTGCTTCACTGATGTGGAGAGGAGAGGAGAGGAGAGGAGAGGAGAGGAGAGGAAAAAGGAAAGGAAAAAGGAAAGGAAAAAGGAAAGGAGGAAGGGAAGGGAAGGGAAGGGAAGGGAAGGGAAGGGAAGGGAAGGGAAGGGAAGGGAAGGGGAAGGGAAAGGGAAAGGGAAAGGAAAGGGAAAGGGAAAGGGAAAGGGAAAGGGAAAGGGAAAGGGAAAGGGAAAGGGAAAGGGAAAGGGAAAGGGAAAGGGAAAGGGAAAGGGAAAGGGAAAGGGAAAGGGAAAGGGAAAGGGAAAGGGAAAGGGAAAGGGAAAGGGAAAGGGAAAGGGAAAGGGAAAGGGAAAGGGAAAGGGAAAGGGAAAGGGAAAGGGAAAGGGAAAGGGAAAGGGAAAGGGAAAGGGAAAGGGAAGGAAAGGGAAGGAAAGGGAAGGAAAGGGAAGGGGGTTCAGAATTACCAGCATGGGAAAACCCTTGTCAAAATCTCTTGGCCTTCTCAGAGAAACAAGAAGATAGATATTTTTATTTAACTGAATGAAAAGTTTTGCTTTCATTTTGAAACCTTCTTTTATTTTTTGAAAATTCATCTTCTTGGTGAATAAAAAAGCAATGTCAGAATGACTTTAAGGCACGTGTAGCTGCAAATATCGTTTCATTACAGGTTTAGGTGAGTCTTCCAGTGACTTAGGCCTGGAGATCTGTTGTATTTGTGGAGCAGAGAAGGCTTGGCCAATGGACATGAGTTGGGATTCATTCAAACCCAGGACTGTAACGAAGAGATTTCTTCTGGAAAAAAAAAAAGAAAAAAGAGCAAAAAAAAAAAAAAGCCTGTCTTTCAGGGCTACACAGTGATTTCATTCTTCAAGCACAGAAGAAGAACCAAAGTATATTTTCCAACTTGTCTCATTTATACTTTACATAGCTTGTTTCATTTGAGCGAAATAATTTGAACAAAGAAATCAGTGGTATCCAGGTGTCGAAAGCATCATTGCAAGAGAGACTCAAGCAAAATGCCTTAGATAGAGGTGCCTCTTGTCTTCCTCACAGTCGATGGTCTCATGTGGTGGTGTGTGCATTTGTCCATTGTGGGTACACAGCAGGGGCAGCTACTGGTGTCCTCTCCTTGCCTGAAGCTTCAGTGTTTGGCTTTGCATCCCAAATACTAAGGAATTTTGGTTCATATATGCATGCATACGTATATACAAACATATAGGCACACCCACACATGAAGACCAGCAATCAGTTTTATTCCTTCACTTTGCAGTCATCAGTAAATTTAGTACGTGAATTCATGTGAATGAATGTAATGAACACGTCTTGTGATCCAAGCGAAAAGGAAAATATTTCCACAAGATGATGTGTTGCATGTAAAAATAAACAACTTGATTGCTCTTACATGCTCTTCTTTTGTGCAAGCAAAGAGAAATGCAGAAATATTACCACATTTCATCATGCAGGACAGGGGGGCCCAGGTGACACCCTGATCAGGTGTGCATGCATAATCATTCCAAAAATAATCACCCTTTTGAATAATTTCACTCCAAATCTTGCAGTTTCAACTTATTCTCTGCGAGTGACTCATAAATCTTTACTGTGAATGTGAATCAAGTTTCAGAGCTGCAGGCTCAGGAGCTTGTTGGATTTATTCAACTTTTGCCTTTATTTATAGACATAAAAGTGTATTATTGGCTGTAACATCCAAACAAAGGAAAACAGATTGTAAGCATCCATTAACGTTTTCCCAAAAGGGAAATCTGGCATTTCTCCTGGGTCTTTCAGTCTCTCCCTAGTAATATTAAGATGATGTCATAAACTCATAATTACTTTGTGATGCTCTTATGTACTCTGTGCTGATTATTCAGGGATGGTTATTTCCTTTCTGAACAAAAAACAAAACCTGAACAATACAAACAGGTGGAAGGAGGCAGATCACTCTTTGGTGGTTTAAGAATTGTGGGACCCCAACATTTTTATTTCACACTACGAGAATAATCTTCTCTGGTATGCACAAAGACAGGTGTTTTACGTACTGTTGTTGAAAATGGTTTTGTTAATATTCGGATACAAGATGTAAACATTTTATAAACACTTCAAAATGAGTAGAGCAAAGGGCTATTTGGGGAGCATTAATCTTCAGATCATGGGGACTTCACTGCTGAATCAGGCCATAATCTGTTCAGGTTCCTTCCAAGAAAGCCTTTATTTGAATTACTGCTGGACCTCAACCAATGCCTCGAATGTGGTGGAGTCAGTTTCACACTTACTCGTTATTATTAAAATAAGAATCTCAGATTGCCAAAATGTGCACGAGCATTGAGGAGAGAGAGAGGAAGCAGACAGTCCATGAACACAGGGAACTCAGTCCTTGGTGAGCAGGGCAGGGGCCGTGGGTGAACTTTTGGAATGTGGGGCTCTGGGTGTGTGTGATCACTCCTTGTTGGAATGTGAAACAGATTTTTTGGGGGGGGACTGTGTTTGTGCTTTCACTTACAGAGGAGTCAGATGGGATAACCTGAATAATGGATTTGTCTTTCTTTCTCCTTCTCGTGGAATAGCTCTGAGCAGTTTGTGATTTCCTCAGATTCATTTGTTATTCAGAAATATCTTATACATTTTTGCAGATATTTTTTTTTCCCATTCCATTGATGAGGCTTCTGAGTACCTGTGTTCAGCACAGCCAGTCTGGGCTCAGGGCTGTGTGATGGAGTCACAGCACAAGTCCTGCACTGAGATGGGGCTGTAACTCCTGCCTGGACTGCTAGCATTGGATGGGACTTTCTGGGCATCTGGCACAGGTTAGGCATTGGGCTTTGCAGTCCTGTGTTCCTGCTGCTTTGCAGTCCTGTGTTCCTGCTGCTTTCTGCCCTGCCCTGGAGGAAGGTGGGAGAACTTCTTGTGCAGATGTGTAAATTCCCCTCTCTGGGAATAGGCATACTGGTTTCTGCATGCAGGTGTGCTCAGTGGATGCACACAGCTAAGACGAAACCTGCTCAAGAGCTGGGGAGAACATGCAGGAGAATATTGTTCACAGTACTCACTTAAAGATAATTTGATGGAGAAGAGAAAAATCTCTCTCTTCCTCAAATAGGAGCATAAATATCTATTTCGAACAATTCTTTAAGGATATAAGGTTTCTTATTACTCACTGCTAACCATTTTAATTTCTGACCTCTTCTGCTTCACTAGCTGCAGACCCATTCAGCAACCTTTTAGGATTCCAGAGCAGTGATTGATGTCCTGGCCCAAATTTCTGTGAATTACTGCTATATGAAGCCACCGATGGAATGTGGGGCTGGCCTTTTTGTTTTCCCTGTGTAGCTTTCTGTACTTCTCCCTTCCCGGTGCTTCATTTAGCCTTGATGGATACAATTTTTGACTCTACAGAGACATTTGTAATCCAGTCTCCCATCTCTTATATGAACAGAATCAGACTCAGACCTGTCAGGTTTGTTTCATTTCTATCACAGTTTCCGTATGGACTTTTGGATGATGTGTGCCTTTTATTTGGGTTACACAGTAGTTCCTTGGTTAAATGAGAGTCACTACAGTGTGGTTAAAAGCAGCTACTTTAGGCTGTCCGCTGACACCAGCCTACCCTGCTCATCACCAGGCCTCTATCAGAGTCCTACATTCAAGGAGCAGCAGTTCCTTGTGAGCTGGGCAGTAAGTATTGCACAGATCAGAAGAGCAGGACAAGCACGAGGGAATTCGTTTGTCACTACGGTGATGTGCCTACTCTATGGATGTCATTTTACTATTGGAGGTTAAAATATTATTCACAGGTTCCGAGTTGGATTTTTTCTTCCCTGTGTTCATTTAAGATTTAGCCTGAAGTATTAATATAAAATTTAAAATTGTGTCCTCTTTGCTGAAATCCAGTGTGGTTACAAGGTTCTAATAAATATTATGTCGTTCCATCACGCAATTAAAATTTTCCACCTCGTTTCACAATGCAAAACACTTGCATATTGTCAATCATTTTGAAACATGATTTTTTGACATCATGTAATTTCACTTCATTTTTCAGACAGACATCGCACCAGGAAATTATATAAGAAAGGATCCTATTATATCTTTATTTTTCCACCAAATTTCACCTTCAAACACAGACATTTGTGTACATTTCAGTAATTCTGGCAATAAACTTTCAAGGAGAAACGAATGGCATCCACAAAGCCAGAGATCAGCATATGGAGTTTGCTGCTCTTCAGAGACCACAGCTCCAGCGCCGGCACCTGGTGAGGAATCGCTGCTGGAGCCACGGGAAGTGTGCGAGTCCTGATGCAGAGAGCAAAAAGGTTGCTGCCTGGAACAGCGACCACCTGGGAGGCAGGGAGGGAAACATATGCGTGCTTCTGAACTTTCCTGTGTTTAACAGTTAGCAGACACTAATGAATTGCCAAACAGCGCTGATTTAAAACGCGATAGTCAAAAGCAAGGCTACCTGCTGCTTGTCAGGTGGTCCACCTGCTCGGGAAACCAGAGTGCTCCTGCCCTGTGCCAAGAGCAAAGCTGCTGCCGATCAAACCACTGCTCCGCTGTGTGCATGCGTGCACCTCCTCAGGATGCTTCATACTACATGAGTTAGGATTCCAGCAGGCGGGAGAACATCCCAGGCTCATGACTACGGCCTTTATTAAGCACACAGCACACTGTGAGACAGTTCTGGATCTCTGTGCTGCTCCTGGACGGAAGTGTAGTGATGAGGATGCTGCTGACCTGCTCAGCTGTAGAGCTGCTGGACAAGCAGCTGTTGTCCTGCCACCTAAACCCACTGCGAGTGGCTGTCAGCTAGCAGACAGGGTGTCAGCAGAAGCTGGATATGAAACTGCCTGGGGAACACAGTGCTCCAGCACAGCTCTTCCCCTTCTTGTTCAGGGCAGACATGTGGAAGAGTTGCGTATGCAGAGACAAACCAGCAGAGCTTGCTGTGGTGAGCACCTTGGCAATGGGAGGCTGCTGGGGGTGGGAGATGGAAGGGAGTTTCATGGGCAGCCGTGACTGAACGGTGGGAAAACCTTGCTTTACAACCCCAGCTGTGGCTGGTGCCGTGGAAGGGCGAGGGGACAGTGCTCTGGTTTCCCATGTCACTCAGCTCAGCCTTGTCCCTCATGGGTTTAACACAAGATGTCCTTACCCAAAACTGAGAGTGGGTCAGGGTGTGGAGCTCCTCACAGGCACTGTGGGACCTGTGCAGTGCTGTGATGAGGTGAGAGAACTTCTGTATATTGAGCATAGATGTGTGCTCACATAAATATAGATGAGACTATTCAAATGCAACATGAATAAATTTGGCCTAATCCACACAGAGTTTTATCAATATATTTTTTTTGTTTATTCTCTTTCATGCCAGCTGCTTTCTTTATATATTTCCATTTTGTGCATTTTTCAGAGCGATTGGATCATGTTGCACACACTTCTCTTGAAATATTAAGTATTTGCAATCCCCATTCATAGGCACCAGCTCTGCTATTATGATCCATCATTTCAAAATCCACATATCTGCAAAAAGAGAGCTTAGCTAGCCCCTGACTAGCAGGGAGCATTAGGCTGAAGAAATCTCATTTGTCTTGTCAATAATCGATGGATTAACACCACCCAATAGTTTGTTTCGTTGTCACATCCTTGCCATGTAGTTTTAAGGGAAAGAGAAAGCAGGTGAAACCTGGGGCTGACTTATACCCAAACAGAGTGGTCACATAGAAAGGTACATCTTTATTTTGTCAGAGTGAGTATTTCCACAGTGAGTCAGACTGGGGTGCAGGGGCACTTTGCCTCGTTCCCTGTGGCTGCCCCACAGGACAGGGCAGCCTGGAGAGCTGCAGCTCCCTGCTCATGTTGGCCAGGAGCAGCGTTGAATCTGGCACTGGGAGATTGCCTTACCCAGTGATTTTTTCTCCCTCTGATGTGCTATAAAAAATAATGTAGTTAAATTGCAGCCTGAGCTTTTTTTAATGTAGCTTCCAATTCCAAGGCTGAATTTCAGGTGTAATTTTTTTTTTTTTTTTCGCTAGGAGAAAAAGTCAAAGAAGTATATAAGCACAGATTGTTCTTTTCCCACTCTTTTAAAGCATCTTTAAGATTCTGGTAATCTCCTGTACTCTATATTGGCAATTCATGGTGCGGCAACTCTTTGTGAAATACGCTCATTCATTTTCACTGATTGAATTTACTGATTGTTAATGTGTGTAAAAGGGTTATGTACTTTTGAAGTAATCTTCTGCAAGAGGATTTATAGGAAACTCTATTTAAATGTCATAGCATTTTCCTTATTGTTATGACAGCATTATTGAGTAAATAGTTTAATTTTAGAGCCCTCATTAAAAGCAATCTATAATGACCACCACATAAATCGTTTGCTTTTTAAAAAATTTCTATATTTAGTTTCCTCCACAGAGATTGGAGTTGAAAATAGCCTGATACCTAGGACATGAATTCTGTTAAATATTAAAGAGATCTCATCAATGATTTTATTAGTCTCAGCACTCAGTGAAGGCCGTGCTGACATCTGAAGCCTAATGATTTTTTTCATATATTTAAAGCCTTGTACTGCACCTTTAAATATTGAACAATATTGAAAAATATAGAAGTACTTTTTTGTATATTAGCTTTAGGCAGAACTGTTGTATGATTTCCACTCCTTTCATGACATTGTAATGATGTTACCACATACAACTTTATCTTGCATGAAAAGGTGAAGTCATGAGTGATTTCTCCAATTTAAAAGCACTCAACCCTCACAGTGCTAGAAATGAATATTTTGCATATATTCATGCAACAATGATTCAATTTAAGATTTCTATTTTCAAACATTGCTTGAAACCTTCAGTATGTTAGTAGTAAAATTGCCAAAATGTGTAATAAGATTTATTATAGATGAGTAGCATTTTGTTTAGTATTTCACGTTAACATGCTTTTAGGGTTACCCTGGTTTAGCAGAAAAATTCATCTTTCTCTTCTAATCATAGCTAACACTTTATTGTATGATTAAGATGCACTTACTGTGCCATTGTGCATCACTGCAGGAGCAGAGCACTCTGGCTGGCAGAGCTGCACCTGTGCCATGCGCGGTGCACGACTCCTGCCCCTGCCTCTGCTGCTGGTAGCTTCTCCTTGCTGCCCTTCTGTCCCTCGGTTCCTAGTTCTGCTCGTGAATGGCCATCCTTAGCTCCTGGGATTGGGCTGGGGCTGTGCCTGGGGCTGACTCTGCCCTTGAACCACCACCAGTGGCTTTTGCCATGGTGGCAAAACACTTCTCTGTTCGCTGCTGGTCCGCTAATCAAAATGTGGAGTGAGGCAGTAGGTGACTTTGTTGGGAGGCAGGTTTGGATGGCTCTTTGCTGCTGCGGGACAGCTCATTCTGTTCCTGGGTATGCCCTCCCCCTGCAGCTGCAGCAGCTCCTCAGGCCACCTTTGGTCAGCTGGATGTGAGGGAGGGCTCAGCCCCATCCGAAGCCGTGTATCAGTCAGGGCTGCCTCTGGGCTTCCATGGCCAATGCTGGCAAATGGCATTCCCAGCTCTGTGTGGCAGCCACACACTTGCTTCTGTGCAGAGCACAGGGGTGAATACGCTCAGCTAAATGCAGCTGTGCCATGCTTTTCCTGCATGTATTAGAGGAAAACTTGCCTGTGTGAACTTCTCTTTCTGTAGTATTCACCAAGCCCAGCCACGTTACTCGGCAAATTATGGGGTGGGGTATTAACAGCTGTACTGTGGGAGGCCTTGAAGGCCACAGAGTGTTGATTTAGAGGCTCTGCATATAGAGGGTGTTGGGGTGCTGGGGCTTTGTGAACCTCAGTGGGAGATAAAACGACAGAGTAGACGCTTAACTTTTTGTTCCTGCTACCTCACTGCCTTTTCCATGGCCAGGGCAAGTCACACCCCTGTCTGAATCCTGAACCTGACACCAGCTATGGAGCTGCATATGTGAGTGTGACACTTTCTCGGCTTGGATGATTAAGGAGTGGTAAGACCAGGCCTGAAAAATTCCTGCCTCTTTGATCCATTATCCAGGGTCCAAATGCTGGTCCCTTTCTGCCTGCGGTAATCGTGTCTTGCTCGGCTTGTGCACAGGGAAAATGCTGTTAGAGAGAAAGCAAGAGGGACCTGCGGTGCTGGGCTGCTGTGCTGCGTGGTGGAAATGTTTACATCTCTGCGAGTTGTAACTCAGCATGGCTGAGCTGGCATCCTCCTCTTCATGTTCACGTTCAATTCGCAAACAGAAAGAGATGATCCGCTATTAGGGAAGCTTTCTCTTTGAGTGGAGAGCGGGAGATGGCAGTGAGAGTGGCTTTCATAGATGAAAATAATTGTACACTTTTTGTATTATTATTTTTGGCAAAGAGCGTTTCAGCTTTCCAGTGTATTACATCATTACATTGTATAATGCATCATAATGATAGAGTGAATGGGAACGAAGAAACGCCAGCTTCTGTTGCAAGTTTAAAGACAGACACATTTTCAGCTGGGAAAGCTGCTGTTCAGCTAAGTGTTTTCCTAGATGAAACAAAGCTGCAATCCCACTTGGCATTCACATTAATTGTGGACTTGCCAACAGGCTAGTTTCACTGGTGTATAAATTAGTGGAGAATTATTCAACTCATCTCAATAACTAAGAGAGTATCCTCGTAAAGCTTGCTGAGCTATAAGACACTCCCCATCCCCCTTGTTTTCCAGGGTATTTTGCACCCTATACTTAGAAAAATCACAGAATTTGCACCCTGTTCCTGAAAAAAAAAAAAAAGAAAAGAAAAAAAAACATACAAAAACAGACATCTAATATACTGATACCACAGCAGAGCAATATGGTGACTATCTGCATAAAATAGTGAGTTTGTATTGGTCAGAATCTGTCCAAATTTAGAGGGAATTTTCTGACTTGTGGTTTTTTGACTTTTGAGTTCGGGCGGTGGTGTTTTCTTTTTCGTTTTTGAAATTCAGCTGAAAGTGCAACGTGTGAGTGGCTGTGAAATGTGCCTTGCTGCCAGCAGCCTGGGCAGTGCGAACTTCCCTGCACTGTCCTGCCAACAGGCCCTCCCAGCCCAAAGGGGATCACCTTTGTGGTGACAGCATAATTTGATCTCTGTGCCATCTAATCCTAGTTTTCTGTGTAGACGCTGCCAGCAAGGGTGCCAATTAGTGCCAATTGTGACGGTGGCTTTTGTGATGCAGACACCTGCCCACTAGGAATTGGACTGGTACCACCAACACACATATGCCACTAAACAGCTGTCAGATGGTAATGACTTCTTGGAGTCAAAGAAAAAGGGCAGAATTTCATACTGAGGCAATTATCCGACAAAACTTTACCATTTTCCAACTTTTTTTTTTCTTTTCTTTTCTTTTGGTTTCTGATTTCCAGACTTCTACTGATTAAACAAAACGTGAATTTTAAATATAGCACCAACTTCATGCCATAAGATGTGTGGCCCATATGGGCAAACAGTGTGAGAAATGGTATTAACGGTATTATTATTATTCTAAATCAGATTTTAAACTTTTTTGCTGAAGTTCATTCCTTATTTGTATTATTTATCCTAGCGATGGACAAACGAAATGCTGTTTTCTCTTACTGCTCTTCCGAGACGTGGCCCCTGGTTTCCTGTCTAAATTAAAAGAATGAGTTAAACACCAAACAATCTCAGCAGTTCCTTTTCGCTTTCTCTGATGACAGATGACATGCTTTGCTGCAGCGTGCTCATGCCATCACAGATGCAACAGCTCAGGATCTCTTCCATGATTTCATTAAATTTCTGATTGCTGGTCAAAGCAACAATCCCTCCTGCGATGCTGAGACAGGGGAAGATGGCAAGCCTGCTTTCAGTAATTCCATGTGCTTGTGTAAATAGATATACTTGGACACATGGCCTGTTACCTGCCCCTTTTTCATAGTCGAGGTGTCAGAGTAGAACTAGATGATCTTCAAGGTCCCTTGTAACTCTACTACTGTGATGCAGGGAGCTCAGAAGGGCTCAGAGGACCTCATTGAGCCAGGTGGTCATTGCATGGCATGTGAAACCAGTGGCTTGTGTGGCAGCTCCAGCAGCAAGGTGCTGAGCTCTGCTCAGTGCTGGGAAGCTTAGGGTGTACAGGGAGGGACTCACAGGAGGCACTCGATGCCAGGTATGAAGGAAACCTTATGCTGCAGGGAGATTCCTGTATCTTCTCCAAGCCATGTGAATCGCTGCCGAGAGCTCCTGATGCCCCATGGAGCAGCCAGTGGCCAGCCACTGCAATTAATGGGATCTCTCAGTGCTCAGCCAACACATACTGCTGGTTCAGCCTTTGCCCTGGCAGGTGCTGCACCTTTATTAGTGCAATTTCTTATTGGCATCTGCCAGTAAACGGGGCTTCCGCCAGATGTAAAAGGAAATGATCCTGCATAAACACAGCCAGGGGTGTTGTGCAACAATAAGAAACAGGCCAATGCTTTGAGGAAGATGTTGGCATTGCCCCTGCTACTGATCTTTAGTGAACACAATTGCATTTGGAGAAAGATGCTGCTGCCATATAAGTATGCATATGTATAAAAGTTTGTAGGAGGACTTTGAAGTGGAAGTAGAGCGAGTAGCTCAGGGTCCAGCTGTAACTGGCTGTGGCCTCCACCACAGGACAGAGAGAGTCTGCAGACTGACTTGCAGCAATTTTTAGACTTGTTTGTGGAAAACTCTCCCATTTTGCCTCCACAGCTGTGATGCACAAGGAATGTTTGTGTCCTAAATGGAGCTGTGACAGGAATGGGAGCCAGCTCCCATTGGGAGGTGGCAACAAACCTACAGAGGTAGAGGCGATCAGTGTCTTTTTTTGGCTGATATCTTCAGACCGTATTTATTACCCACATTCTTCAAACTGTTTTCAGAACATTTTCTCTGCACCCTGCTTTGTGCATTGTTCCAAGGCTTCTTGGTAAGGACAACAGTGGGTCTTGGGGTTTTGAAACTCAGCCCCTGCTAAGGCACTTAAGCTAAGGGTCATCTTTGCAAAGGCCCCAAGTTCCAGTGGTTCCTTTCATGATATTAATGGACAGATTTTAAAAGGACACATCAGTTTTGTTGAACTCCCAAGTCACGTTGTTCTTGCATATGATAATGCTCTCTACTAGACTGTACCACCATTTTTTTTTGGCAGGTAAGTAATCCTATGGCTGAGTGAGGAGTAAGCCCACTGTTCTAGGTTCTGCCCTCAAATACAAGCCCAGGAATTTGTTGAACTCAACAGATCCAGCTACTGGGACTGAAGAAGTAATACGGTCCCCTACTAGCATCTGTTTTTTGAGGTGTTTTCCATGATACAAACATGTTTTAAACAGTGTTACAGTGTATTTCTTGCACCTCTTAACATATATACCTCCTGATGAACATGTAACGCGGTTTTTAATATACACTAATCTTCAAAACATATGTAATATTAAAGGAAAACGTGGTAATTCTTTAAACGCCCTATCATTGTGAATTCATAGCATATTCATTGTAATAGCATTGATCAAAATGAATTCATTTGGTATTCATATAGATGTCACATGTACTTCCATAGGTGTTTCATTGTAAATTAGCATTTCTCAGAGGACACTTAAAATAAAGTGTTACTGAAAGTTCTCATTACACATATTGCTGAGATTAGTACATTAAGGATCATGTACTTACATAGTACTAATGCGTTTCTGCCACTTAAAATGCTGCATTACCCATTTCTGATATCCAGCAAATATCTGAAGCAATTTTGAGAATTACTGACATCCTGAAGGAAGTGGTACTTTTGTGATTAAATTGGTCTTGTGTATTTCACATCGATTTAAGAGAAAAGCCTGTGCACGATATATTAAAATGATTTTTTGATTTAAATGACTTTAACATTAGATAAAAAGAAAAAAGAAAAAAGTGGAAGACACATCTAGTTAGGAAAACAAACTCAAATGTTATACATGCTTTTTGGGTCTCCAAACCCATCTCACAGAGCCAGACAAGCTGGCTCTTTGGTATACTGCACAACATGCTTCCTGATGTGCTTGCCTTTAGATGATTACTTTCTAAGGAAAGACAAAGTTTTGTGGTCTCAGTCAGGTGCATTTCTGGTGTCTTGAATCATCTGTTGCAGCTTGTTTGCTCTGAAGTTATTCCTGAAAAGATGAAGTATAAGGAAGAGCACAGAGCATTCTAGAAATAGCTTACAAAAGGCATGCTACCATCACGAATAGAGAGAACACTGAGTCACGAGATGCTCAAAACCTGCTGGCAATGTTGAAGATTCTCTCTTCTGAAAAGAACTTACGTGATTATTTTCAGGTTTTTTTTCTTTTTTTTTTTTTTTTGGTAGCATTGGTGATCAAGGTTTAACTGGGATCAACCCTAGCTGAGAACAAGACTGAGAATAATACAAAAAGGCAAAATTTTGGCATCTGCTCTGGAAAGGAGGAGTCAGATTTGGGACCTATCTCACTGCAGCTTCTTGGCATATCTTTGCTGGCTCCTCTGGTTTCATCTACATGTGTTTGGGTAGCACTGGCGTGCAGCAGGCACTGGTGGGCTGTGCAAGTTGTACGCTTCCCAGACCTGCAAAAAAACCAAAGAGGATATTGCACCTGGTCTGCGATATGGGAGATGCCCAGGCACCTTCACATAGCCTTACCACTGTCTTGACACCTCCATTGCCACTCTACCCACTTTGCAGCCAGATCCTGGCTTTTCCCAATCCTGAGCTGAGCAGTGAGCTGAGCTGTCTCTCCAGACCCAAGGACGTCAGACCTGCAGGGGCATGGTCCCACGGGGGCAGCTCCCAGGCAGCTCCCTCTCGCTCCTGTCTGGCTATTTCTGCAGGTCCAGAAGTATTTCCTGGTTTGTAGTACTGGCTGTGTTGGCTTGGGAGTGCATGGTATGGCACACCGCAGTGTAGAGTATGCAATCCAGAAATCCATTTCAGGTTAGGGCCATGATTAGCTAATGTAAGATAATAAATAGCTTCTGGAATCACGCAAAAAATACGGTAGTGGTAAAAGCCTGTTTTTGTAACCCTGCTCCTCCCCTTTTCTGCCTCCTCTTCCTCCTCTTTAGCATAACAAGGGCCCTAATAGGCTTCATGTGTAAGTGACTATTTTTATTAAAGACAAGTGT
Organism: Oreortyx pictus; assembly: GCA_036925125.1. Classification (NCBI taxonomy): domain Eukaryota; kingdom Metazoa; phylum Chordata; class Aves; order Galliformes; family Odontophoridae; genus Oreortyx; species Oreortyx pictus. Next base: position 2,166,243 of record JAUPFR010000002.1, on the reverse strand, counting down.
AATCTTTTGTAGTCCATATGTCCCTATCATAAATGCTAACCGAGGAAAATATTAGGACTCATTTATTTATGAACCCGTTAATAATGAGGTGCAGTTATGAAAAAAGCTTTCTCAGCACAAAGCCTACTGAACAAACAATGCACGCTGGGGAAAAAGAGCTAGTTAGCCTTCCTGACTTAGATAAAGCTATGGAGAAATGACAAGTGCCAGTAATTAGCAAAGCCTCTTCAACAAGATAACCCTATACATCTTTGTCTATTTCAATCACCAAAGACTCCGATTCAGTGTAAAATTAAAGCTGGGATGCCATCAATTTCTGTTAACCTCTTTATATTGTTCTGTGTTCATGCATATGTGATAGATAGTTTTTGTCATTTTATTAAATGGTGACATCTCAGTATGCATGTGACTAAAAGTGTTTTCTCCTTAGCCAAGTATTTTTAATCATCTCTCCGTTGCCTTTATTAACTCAGTGCTGAGTCCTAATTGCTTTATCCTGCGATACTGCAGCCGTTGTGCGGGCGCAAACATTTGTGCTGGTGACTTTCACAAGCAGTGTCTGTGGTTCCAAAGGTTGTGCTCTTTTTTGTGCTTGTGTGAGCTCATACAGCAGCTCTGTGTACATCTGCCAACTGTCTACAGCGTGTCCCCCTTTGTTTGTACTGGAACAGGGCAAGATGTGATGGTTGCAGAGATCGGGGGGTCACATGCAGATTCAGGTTGTTGGGAGCGTGGCCTTCCCTCCCTACATATGTCCCTTTCCCAGATGGACAGTCTGCATTCAGTGCGGTGCTACAACTGCTGTTCACCTGCTCAGGGCACAAGCCAAAGCCCTGAGTTCAGCTGAGGAACTCTCACTGACTTCATGGTGCTTTGTCAACACAGACTGCTTGCGTCCACCACACATGGCAACCCTTGTTTTTGTAAGGCCTCCAGTGTCTGTGAGAGTGTGCTCCCCACATTTCTTTTAGCTAAGTCAGAAAACATGCTCATCTGAAACTTTGTAGGAAAAAAATCACAAATTATCTCTGTTTCCTTGACATCAGGGCTGGTTCACAGGGAGTGTTCATGGCCTGAAAAGTTGTGTGTGGCTTTGGGTACCATAACAGAAGTTCCCTGGCTCTGTTCTCTTGCTCCATAACATCTTGTTAATGGTTTCAAGTATTCTGGGCTCTGAGTTCTGAGGTTATTAATCTTCATCTGTGCTCTTTTTAATCTTTACTACTTGCACTTATTTGCCTTAGATATGCTTTTGTTCATTCTTTTCAGCAGCAATAACCTCTCATATTGGCCAAATTAGGAAATAATTGCAAATAATAGAGAATCTTTTTCCAGCACTACAATAAGAGATTACATATGTACTGTGCGAGACGGATGGCACAGAATGTAAATACCAAAACAAGGGTAAGTAGGCAGAGAAGTACAATGTGCTGGTTAGCTGCTGTTTTGCACTTGTGTTTGGCTGAGATGCCCCTGTGTCAGAGCTGCAGAGGCATCACTTAGAGCTTTGCAGGGGAGGCAGCCATGCTGCATATCAGGTCATGGTAATGCCTGCAGGACTTCAGGTCTTCATGACAGCCTGCATGGGGTCTTGTCATCTTCTATGGGGGAAGCAGAGGTGTATGAATCAAGTTGCAAGTTCTTTTCCTTTTTTAAACAGAAACAGCTGATCACCTTGCTTCTGTTTATGGGCCATTGTAGCCCCGTTCTGTCAGTGGAAGGGAACTTTGTGCATTCTAGGAATTCTACCCCACTTTTCCTGTCTGTTATTTCAGTGGTGGATTTTTATCCACTGCTGTGAAGCTCTTGGTGGTTGAGGAACCAACACTGTCTGCCTGACCTGGATCACAAGCAATGTGTTACCAGTGGCTGGCAATCCCATGCAGACATTTGCAAGCCAGAAAAACTGTCCAATTCAGTTTCGTGTTAATAACTACTTTTCAGTGAAGAATGTATCTGTCATATTTCGGGATGTGTGGGTGTGATAAGAAAAGTCCTGCTCTCAGGTGTCTAGTTGCTCTCATGCACAGGCATTTTCAGGATCAAAGCTCCTGTGAATTTTATTCACAACAAATAATTCTGTCAGCTCTTGGGAAGAAAATATGGAGAACATTCATGTAACGCTGCCATCTCGGTTGGGATGCAAGGAAATCTGTTGACTGTAGGAGAGAGCAAAGCTCTCTCTGCACTCTCATCACATTAACACTTACCTCCCTTCCTTCCAGTCAGAGTTCTCTGTGTGCAGCTTCCCATTGTTTTTTATTGTTCACGTGAATCAGAAAATAATATTTTTTCTCTCTGATTTAGGAGGAATTGTCATTGCCCACCTCCCGCTGAGTGAAAAAAGTGCTAGAGCCCATCTCCTATGAGCTCCTTCTCACTTCAAATGCAGTCTGCAGCAGCTCCTTTGGAAATGTAACAGGCTATTATAGAAATATGTATTTACACAGTATTTTAAGATGCACATTATCCACCTGATAGACCATAACAGCTCACCATTACAGCCTACTGAATAAAACCTCTTTGCACCATTTTTTTTTAAAAGCAGATACTTCTTACATGATAAATCATGACTCTATTGTGTAAGAGTGCACTTTGGTGGTGTAGGATCATCGGTGGACATAATTTATCTTTATCCTGCTGTGACAGGGACTTCTTGCTCTGACCTTGCCCTGTAGAACAAATTATTCTGACCAGGGAGATGCAAATAAAAAATGACAAAAATGCTTTTCGAACAGAAAAGGAAAAGTTATAATGTTTCTTTAATGGAACACTTTTGACCATGGAAGAGCTCACATTGCTGGAAGCAGATGAGTGAGTAGCATGGCTCAGCTGAACATATCTTCCAGCTACTTAGTGAGTGTTCTCAGGGTGTCCTAGGGCATCCTAGTTTGGGATTCTCCTTTCCCCTGCATAGTTTTCTTTCTTCTTTGGCTGGTGCCAATATGAAAAGGGACCCTTCAGTTCTGAAAACATCTGTGTTCACCATTTCTGCCCACACTTTCCCTACTCACTCTGGCTAATTCAGACTTCCACAGATTCTCTCTTCTGGGAATTCACATTAGGGGCTGTGCTGTCTTGAGCTGCCATCTCTCTTTTTGTCCAAGGATGCTCATTTTGAATAGATAATAATAAAAAATTAACAAGTCTCCTTTATTGCCCTGGAGCTAGGGGTAAGGACTCCTTCTGTTATCTCCTGCAAGCCCTGACTTACTAAGAAACAAAAGACAACAGAGAAGGCCATGAGACCCTGGCTTCAAAATGAAGCTTGAAGCCAAAGACAAGGTCTCTCTGATATCAAATGGACTGAATAAGCTGCAAATAGGCAAGATTCCCAACCTGTTATAAGATGAAATAAAGCCCAACTTCTGTTATGAAACAATTTTACATTACAGGATGTTCATGAATGGAAAATGTGGCGACTTCCAGTTTTTCCTTCCCTATCTTCAGCATGTCGAAACACTTCTTTTAAGAAATGCTGTAATAGTTAAGGTTGACTCCTGAGAAGAGACTTGCATTTCTGGAACACCAGAAGTCTTCCAGCCAGCTAAACATCACTGCCTGCTTCCCTCCCACCATTCAAATTATGTATACACCACACAAATACCAAACAGGAATGCGTTTTACGTATCGTACCAATTCTGATCTGAAACAGCTTATTAATTTAAATCACCTCCAAAAACGGGCAACATTTTAAAGGGAAATGAATAGCTGCCAAAAAGGCTTTCAGAGACACTGCCTAAAACTAAACCTAGTGGAAATTTCCAGTCTTCACAAACCAAGCGGTTGGGAGTCAGTTCTTTGAACCAGGCATGGGACACATGCTGTGCCTCCACACTGGAAAGCACATGGCTTGGGAGGAAACAGGAACACTGTCCAAAAACATGCTGATCTATAACCAGCAGTTCTTTGATAATCTAAGCCCACAGCTCACTTTGAGGATCAGGGAGCCCTGTCCCGTCCAGCTGTCCCTGCCAGGGGCACCCCACCAGGATGGCTGCTCTGTGCCTCCCAGGCCCAAAGGAGATGATTTTGGGGGGCTTGTTTCATTCTGTGTGCACAGGGATGGCTGCAGTCATGCCACCAGTGGTGCTCCTGCAGCATGAGTGCTGACCCTCCTGTTAGTGCCGAGCCTCCTGTTCTTTCACAGCATGGGTGCCTCTGTGCTTCCCCTGTGTGGTCTTCTCATGCTGGCTCAGCCCTTGGGCCAGGACTGGCCTTGTATCTGTGGTTTCCTCTCAAGCATCCCCTCCTTCACCCTTCTCTCTTAACTTGTTTGAGCGGAAAGACTAAACTGTCTGATGTTGTGGTTTACTGTGTTTCCTAGGTGTTTGGGAAAACCATCCACACTTTTAAAATAGTACGTTTGGTTTAATTTTCATTATTTTTAGATGTTAAATTTTAGATCAGTACAGTATGTCTTAAACTACTGTATTAGAATGCTGCTTGACTCGCTTCCAAATTGAAGACCTTTTAAAAAAATTGAAGCAGTCCAATAATTTTAAATCACTCTGCACTGTGCATTGCAATTTAAAATTATTGGAGTGCTTCAAATTTTTATAAGCCCTTGAATTTGGAAGTGATCAAGGTTCTGGGCATACTCAGTGTAGAGCAATTTAAAATTATAAGAGCTGTCAAATTTTTATATAAGCACTTCAGTTAGAGAAGGGATTTGGGTTCTGGGCATGTGCAAAGGGGAACAATTTAAATTATTATACTGCTTCAATTTTTTTCTAAGCACCTGATTTTGGAAGGGTTTGGGTTTGTGCAGCCTAAAATGACAACTTCCTTTGAGAGTTTCTTCTTAAAAAGAATTTCAATCTTGCAAACTAAAGTATTCTTTAAAATGTGAATTCACTGATACTTTAAAAACTGATCTGTACAGACCTTGGAGCCCAGGACATCTATTTTATTTTTTTTTCCCACTCATTTTATCGTTTCATTCTTTAAGGGACAAACTGATGTTATAGAAATAGCTGCCATTTCTGAATTTTACATTTTTTCCAACTGTTGCACTTGTGGTGCAAAAAGAGTCAGAGAAGGAAAAATTAATCAGGGAGAAACAAGTGTTTTGTTCCAAAGGTGGGTGTTGGGGTACTTAGTGAACATGTAGGGGGTACCCTGCACCCTAAGCTCAGGGTCTTGGTGCATTTGGGGTATAGTGGGGCACTGCATTCATCACCAGTTGGGCAATCTTTTCCACCTGAGTGCTTCTTTCACTTCTCACCACAGAGGTGATTGATGACTATTTACAGATACATTTTGCTTTGGAAAACTAAGTTTTTTAATAGAAGCCAACGATCACATGAAATCATGACACAGATGCACCTTTCTTTCTGCTTGAGTGTGGTGTGCCCACGGACTTGGTTGAAGGATGGGCAAAGAGCAAGGCTTCCTTGAAGTTCCCACCTTGCCCACTTGTGGCAGCCTCCACAAGACCAAGTCCCACTTCGGGCTCCACTGTGCCAATGCTGACTGCTTTTCCTCCTTTGTTACACTATGCAAACCAAATAGAAGGTGAGGCAAGTTGTCTGGGAGATGAGAGATGGGGAGGAATGGGCGCTGGGGGACCGGCGTCGTGGTGACATCGACTCCGCAGTCCTTTCTCTCTCTCTGGCTTCCCCTCTCCCTCCCTCTCTCTCCTCAATGGTCTGTGCCTCCCGTAATTTACATAATACTCTTCTGACACCTTTACTTTAGTCATCAATCACAGTACCTTCTCTCAGTCTATCTTTTGTCTGAGCATGTCTCTTCTTTATCAGGCCATGCACAAAAGATTAATTTCACAGTTTTTCTCCCTTCTTTCTTTCCTTGCAAGATACAAAGCTCATGAAATGACAGAAGCAAGATAATGAAAACAACAATGCAAGCAATTTTTTTTTTGTTCTTGCTGGTTGGATCTCGAGATACTTTTTTTAAACTCATTGTGTGCCATCTGTCTTAGGAAAGGTCTGCTCTGTATTTTTTAATACAATTCGGATACTGTTCTGAAGTCTACGGAGGAAAAAAAATACATATTCTAAACAGGGCATGGGTGTTGACTTGAAAAAAAAAAAGAGAATCTGCTGAACAATTAAAGCAAGGGGTCCATTTCTAATGGTGGCATGGGCTACTGCACAGTACCCATGCCCCAATTAATATTAATGATCTCTTGTGCACAACAAATTTATGGCATTTGATTGACTCATGCAACTACACTTCAAGCTGTCGTGTAAAGTGAAATATATGGGCACCGTGGCCTAATTTGCATATGCATATGTTCTTAATATTAATTAGTCTAATGGATCTCAGGACCTGGAGGTAATTTGAGTACTGGGAGGAGAGAAGCAAACAAAACAAAACAAAACACACTGACACTGCCCTGGTAGGATTTGGTCCTGCAGTCAAATAACTCCCAAACACAGTCACTGGTGTGAGTTTCTCCTTCCCCATGCCTCTCACAGGACTGCCTGAATTAAAGTCTTATCCCTACAATTCATTCTTTTGTCTCTAACCCTGATGTTGTACAAATTTGAAATGTTTAACGTAGCAAATTGCTTGTACAGAGTTACATGCAGCACTGTTTGAATGAGAGCACCAGTCTGGGCCATAAGGACCAGAGAGGTCTCTGAGAGGACCATTCCCCACCCATCCGTGTGTTTGCCATTGGTGTCCACGGTAGCAATGAGTCTGTCTCTCCCGCAGCCTGGTGTTGTGCTTGCACTGCTTGGTAGCAATGGTGCAGGTTTCCATTCTGACTCCTGGGCTTAAGTCTTCCAGCATCAGTGACAGCTTGTCTTTTTCAGTGCAATAAGCCTCTAACAAATCACCAGCTCAAACTGCGTCTTCTTGTCCCCTACACATTCACAGTATGTGGGGAGCTGGCTTTCCTGAGTGCTTTGGCCATCCTACAGGCTGGTACCTTTCCCTGAAGGAGAAGCAGTGGACCCAGCTCAGCTCCAGCAGTGGAGCCGACAGAGTCCTCTGCCCACAGATGGACTGCTTCAGGGCCAGGAGCAGCTTATGCCGCTCTCAGACCTGGGACACACTGGATCCTGCTCACGTGTCCTGCCATGCCATGCAGAATGTGCCCTGCGCTGCTTCAGCCCAATGCCAGCTTGCAAAACCTCAGTGAGTCTGCCTGAGTGGCTGACAGTGAGGTGCTGGCACTGCCTGCTGCCTCACACTCCAGAGAAGATCAGGTCTGCGTGTGTTGTTCTATAGAAAGAAATGGTTTTCCAGCAGGAAGGCATCACTTATCCACTGAAAATATATAACAAAACCTGGAAAGCCTCTAGTCACTCATTTTAGCTGCTGAAATGCCTTTAGGCCAACATTCCTGTTGTGAAAGGGGTTATGGACATGTCATATGGGGGTCATCAGTGAAAAATATACCCAACTTTTGTTATTCTTAAGACTAAATCAAAAACCTCTTCTTGCAATCCACTGAGGGACGATTTACTAGAGAGGAGAATGTGGTATCAATTATTTCTGTGGGCATCCTTTTTGTTATAAGAAGCAAAGAGGATTGCTTGAGAGTCAATAGCATGACTCCATCTCAGATTACTAAATAATGAAATGCTAAACTTGGCCTAGAGTGAGAACTATTGCCGTCTCAAAGGGGCCAGAGGCTTCAATTAAATCAGAGGACAGTGTTCAATGAATGAGAAAAGGATGCTTAAGGTACGATGACATATTACTGGATTTTACATTTAATTGCAGTGCTTTGTTCTTTTAATAAAAGCACGAGAGCACTGGATCTCCATTATGGTCATCTGGTGGCATTGTTCACCGTGGACAGTTTATTATAATTTATTGGCTATGTTTAATCCCTCTATTTTTCACATAAATGAATTCTGTCTGCTTTATTTTATGAATTTTCTTTGCTTAAAAAAAAAAAAAAAGCAAGTATCTAATAGTTATTTACACACAAAAGAGCTTTTCCCATGCAGTGCTCAACAACGAATGAAGAAAGCAGCTCAGAGTGGTGTGAACAAAACGGGCATTCTTGGCTGTCCATCTGTGACCCCACATCACCAGCACAGGGTATGGTCGGGGGGGGGGGGGGGGGGGGTAAGTGCCTGCCACAAAACAGAATGCTCTGCGGGGCTCAGTGCTGCTTGGCTTTCCCCTTCTCGGGCCATGGGGTGGCCCTATTGGATGTTCTGTTGAGGACCCCAGGCAGTAGAAGTTTAGCTTGGATAATCACAGGAGCATGGGTATGTAATCACGTGTACACACGTAGGTGCATTTATTGCCACACGTGGCCACGCATGTATTTATTTGCAATGTAAATGTGTAATTTTTTTTAAATGTTGGCCATGCAAATTCCTCCTTTTCAATTTCTTGCTCCAGCATATCATCACATCAATCATACCTCTTTATATATGCACGTGTACATACAGACAGATAGATAAAAATAAATGTGTGTGCAACAAAATCATTGATGACTTAACTGATGTAAACTGATGCATCACGGGAGCACCACAGTCATTGTCAGCTTAGGAAAACACAAGTTGAGAGAATGGATAAATTCAGACTCTTGTGCATATCTTTAGAGGGAAAATGCCCGTAAGAAGGTGCTGCAGGTCTAAGCCTCACCAGCACCCAGTGGCTCAGCTTTGGGAATGTGCCTTTCGGTCACCACCTGTCATCACTCTTGTGGGGATGGAGTTGGGGAATGTGGCCATGGGGTGCTACCCCTCCCATGCATGCCCTGCATGTGTCAGAGTTGCTTCTGTCCAGAGCTGATGCAATGTGATACTGCTGTATGCATACCTGTATATTACCAGATGATGAATACGGCTCTGCCCCACAGCAAGACCTTCCTCCTGACAAAGTGCTGTGCCTACTCCTAGCTCTCCCCAACCTGTTTTTGTTAATTTCGCACTGAGGGATCAACAAGCCTGCGTGCATCCATCTCTTTCCCTCTCAAAGGAAATTAGTGCCTTCATGTCACCGCAGGTGATGTGAGCAGGGGAGGAAGTACACAAACTGATTTATCTGGGGCTGTCAGCCCTTCTGAGGATGTTGACTACTAAGGGTGTCAGCTCCTCCTCAGTAGTTGGATGACTCCAAAGAAGACCCCATTCCTCATTAAAGAGCACTGAGCTGTGCTTGAAAGTGACTTTCCCCCTTGTTTGCCTCTCACAAACATCACAATAACAGATTCGCTATTTAAAGTGCCATGATCTTCATGCCAGGCCCAGGCAGCTTTGTGAAATAAATTTCTGCAGTGCTTGGTAGCATCGGTATCATCCCTGCAAAATTCCTTTGAGGTATAAACTAGAGCCTATCATCACAGATCACAGTTAGAGCAAACCAGCATGCTGCATATGGTTTCATCCTTTATTCACATTATGTATCGTAACAAATATTGTTCTAGGAATGTGGTTTGGTGAGAGTAAAGCACAACATCCTGTGGTGTCTTGCCATTGCAAATGCAATGGATGGTGTCTGGAAGGGCCCTATGCATCTTGGGGACATATTGGAACCCCCTGCCCACGTTTGGAGGGCTCTGTCCCCTCCACTACCATGGGCAAGACATGGGGAGCCTGGGTGCATGGGATGCACCTGTGTACCAAACCCACAGTGCTGGGAGCAAGTGCGCCATGGCTCCAACTGGGATGCTGCAGGCAGAAGAGGAAGGAGCACGTGAAGATTGAGAAATAGTGGTGGAGAGTTATTACCCAAGTACAAGACTACATCTTCCTTCGTTTTAATAACTGCTTAGTGAAAAAGCACTACCCATGCATTGGAAATTGAAAGAAAAAAAATATTAATTTTAAAATATGTGTCTTTGGTATAGGATTTCACTGAAAGAGATGTTTCCTGAGTGGAACCCAGTACAATTCATATAACATTTTTCCATCCCCTGGGGAACGCCGTCTCCTTTTGATATCTCCATTTCTAGGAAGTGTTTCCCTGCAGGTACAGCACCACTGCATAGGGCTGCTTCAGACCTTGATATGCACTTGCTCTGTGGATGTGGCAGCCTATTTACTCTGGCCCTGGAAGTGACCGCTGTGATGTCATATGCTCTCCCTTACCCCTGGGCACAGCAGCTCTTGCTTGTGTGAGTTGGATGTGAGTTGGGTTAGGACATTTCTGGTCTCTAAGTAGCCTCTCTTTTTTGGTGGAGTGGAAAAGGGCAGAAAGTCCTGGTTTGCTCCACTTGATGTCAACAGTTGTGCAACCACAGTAATCTCAGCAAGATGGACTGTTAATACAAGCAACAAGTCTTCAACCAATCCTTTTAGCTTCTAAAGCACATTTTCCACTTTTTGGAACATTTTTTGTGCATTTTTCTCCTTAGGAGAGGAGGTATCGCAGATACCACATGGGTTCAGCCTTTACACAAAGCAAAGTGTCACTTGAAGCAAAGGCCTAAAATAGTGACCCCAAACCCAACAGAGCCTTTCCAGCCTGTAGAGAGGTTCACATACTACCTTGAGTTGCCAAAACCTGAGACCATCCATGAGTCATCCTCAAAGCTTAAATCTGGCACAAAATAAGTCGGGATCTGGTTTAGGGCTATGCACTGCATAAGTGACTGTTGTGGAGCAGTCCCATAAGACAAAACAATTTATCCCATTCTGTAAAGTGCATGTGGGTTTTGGTGCTACAGATGAAAAGACAGCTGGGGTCCTGGGGGTGGGAATTTGGAGGAAAACTGAAAAAAATGACACTCTGGTTATTAATCAGAATTTTGAATACTTTTCAATGTGCTTCTCCAGGACTGATTCCTCTGCACCATAATTAAAAAGAACCCACGTCTACAGCCGTGCCCCCCCCGCCAGTGGAGCGGTGCCTAGTTGATCCCATTATCTGCACCCTGAATGCTGAGCCTCCAGTTAATAATTAGTTAGCAGCACCGAAATGAAATTGCACCACTGATTCTCTGGTGCACTGGCAGAGGTGGTGGCTGTGGCAGCCAGGACCCTCTCATCTTGGCAGGAGTGGGAGCGCTCGGTGCCATCCTACAGCCATGCTGTGGGATGCTGTGCCATTCCCATCCCTGCACCACGCAGGGAAACTTGTGCAGTCAATGCAGGCTGAGCCCAGAGAGGGTAGACAGGAGGGGAAGGGAAGGCTTTTGCCATCTTCTAGGCAAAAAAAAAAAAAAAAAAAGAAAGAAAATGGACTCATTTTTGGAAGGGTGGTTTCCTGGAGATGTCTCTCAGGTTCATATTTATTGTTTATTGCCCGTAAAACGGTGTTGCTATGCTTCACAAAGCCATCATTTCAATGCAGTCTGCCTAGCCTGAAATGATAAATGAAAGCAATGAAGGGAGAGGAAGGGTGTAAGGGTGATTAAAACTCTGGGTTTGACTCGAGAAAGAAGCTTTCATCTCCACCTCTGCCACCAACTTTTGGGTGACTCTGGACTAATCATTTAATCTCTTTGGGTTTACATGAGATAGAGAGAATGACAATTTCTTTTTCAGTGCTTTCTTTCTTCATTTATTTAGTCCTTGTCTTGTTTGGCTGTCAAAATCTTTCTATTGGAGATCCTTTTTACCATGGTCACAGAGTATGACCAACATGGGACACCATTATAATTTAAATATTGCCAGTATTTTAACAACACGTTTGTGGATATACAGCAGGAAAACAGTATTTAGAAAGGATGTGAGCGGTGAGAGTTCCTATGGTGGCAAACACTGAGCCTCAGACAAATCCATTTCTGATTGGTGCGGGCTTATTTCCCTCACTGGTGATAGAAATTAATATGGGCTGTTATTTTACGGAGGTACTCATAAGCTGAAGGAAATCTGTGGCCTCTAGATGTAAAAGGTCAGAACAGATGATCTAATAGTCCTTGTTAGCCTTAAAATTGTGAGGGAAAACGAAGGCCTCTTTTTATTACTTTCCACCACCGTTAGATGGAAATGGAATGACGGATGGTTAAGCCCCAGACTCAGATGCTACCTGTCTCTGTCCCTGTCCCTGTGCTCATTCTTTGCCTGCAGGCTTCCAGCTGTGGGCCGTGTGCCCTAGAGCATCTCTGAGACACCTTTCTAAAAAGTAATGGAAAGACAACTGAGAAAGGCCTTTCTCCAGAAGGCTTTAATTCCCTGTTTCATGCAAGCATGTATCCACTGCAAGTGTAAGGGTTCATAAATCAAAAAACAGCTGAAATCTTCAGCTCTGGTTTTGGCCACAGTTAAAGACAGCTCCAGTCAGATGTGTTCATGTGCCCACCTTGATTTCCCAAGCCTATTCCTGCAGCTGAACAGGAAATCCTGAAACACAGAAGAAACGCCGACCATCACCTGAATAAAAAAATGAAGTTCTAGACTATTTAAAAAGAAAGGATAAACAAAACTTTAGAAGGCTGGTTCGACATTCAATATTGCTTTCAGAGTTTTATTTCCATGTTGAACTCTTTTGGTTTTATGCCAGCCAGTAATTAAAGGATCTCACAGTAGAAGAGATTTCATAGGAAAAGCTTAAGACAGTCTGGCTTTGAAAGTTTCAGAATGTTTGTGTACTCTGAAATTTCCCTTCTAAACTTGTTCATTCAGTCAAATTAAAATTCAAGCTATTGACAAGTCTGAGCATTTTTCACCCCAAAGTCTCATTTTTACTCAAGTGTTAAGAGAAGCTTGCTTGAAAAATCTGATCTAAAACCATATATTAAGAATTATCCTAACATTAATTCATCAAAGATCTGGTGCTAGACAGATTTTCCACAGATTTTATTTTGTCCACAAAACAAAGCCCAACCAGAAATGTGATTCTGGGGCCTGTGTAGCACTGTAGATTTTCCTTTTGTATAACAATTATGTAAACAGCCATGCTAACTGACATCGGATGTGACACAGTGAATATGTGAGTGCTGTTTGACTGCCACCATAATTTCTCATTTTGCTGCTTTTGATCGTATGGGCTGCTAGTCACACGTGGTAGGACAGAGTACAAAGCACAGGTGTAGCAGCTCCAAGCTACCTGGTGTTTATTGTGTTTACCTACTGGCAAAATATGTGTTGATTTTCTCACCTATTCAAGCTCAGGTCTTTGTTTCTTTACGTTTTATAACAGGAACAAACTAATTAATCTCTTTGCCAAAGGAATGCAGGCGTGTGGTTGTTCCCACCTGAGGTTTGCTGAGGGTGTGCATTCCTCTCTGTGGTGGTGAGTCCTTGGCAGAGAGCAGCAGTGGGTCAGCTGGAGCTGTGTTGTCCATCTGCCTTGAGGTCTTTCAGGCAGCCCTGGAAGGCAGAGCTCGCTGATTGCTGACTGGCACTTTGTGTGTGCCTGCCAGACCCTAGATGCCAGGTAGATATCTGCTCTGTAGCACAACATTGTCTGGGATAGTTTTATGGTTGACCGCAACTGCATGTTCGTTCTAGCTGATCTAAACAAGCCTTTGTTTCTTTCCCATCGCTATAGTACTGGATTCAATCCTAGACTCTGTTATGAATCTGCCTGAGCCCTGATTTTTTGAGTTTACACAAAAATCAATTCAAAATAAATATATAGACTTCACTGAAACATGCTGTACTCAGTAGGAAATGCCCTACATTGTCTACTTGGTTTATTTGGAGTAAATCTATTTAGATAAAGGCACATTTTAATATACAAATTATATTTGTGTTTAAGCTACCGTATTCTATCTGGACTCTGCCTGCTTCCATTTTTTTATCCATTAATCTTGCTTTTGCCCCTAATCTTTTCTTTGCTACAATGAGCTTTCAGTGTGTGCGTGTGTGTGTGTGTGTGTGTGTGGAGAGAAGGCCCTATTAGATTATAACATTTTATGAGTTGTCAATGATATAATGATATTAGCCACCTGGCTGAGAAGTAAAATCCTTTGTGGTGTCACATAAGAGGTTAGAGTGGGCTGGTAAGCGTATGTGAAATAAACAACACAAAAAAAAAAATGCCTCCAAGAGGTGTATTTAAACGGGTGGATATAGCCCCTCCCTGCTTATTAGACCACTGAGGGCACTTTAAATATTTTATACATATATATCTTTATCTATATATAGAATAGACACAGATACACACAAATACATAAGTACACATGCACAGACACACAAGTCTTTCAAAATCAGAAAGGTCTCAAATTTAATTGGAATGGAAAATGCTAACTAATTGGCTTCTAAATTTGATTTGCTGTAGAAACCTCATATTTGTTTGAAACACAACACTGTGTCTTGGAACACAAGCCCAGTCCTTCAAAAATCATACATGAGAACTGTGGAAGAATCAATTAAAGTTGATTTGGCAGATCTGCTTTTGACAAATATAAAGAAATCTCTGATTAGGCTGAGAAGAAAAGAATCCCTCTTTCGTGCTCTCTCTATTCTCTCCCTCTTTAAAGGCAGTAGATGTCAGAAGGGGGTGGGTAGTGATATGCAAAACACGGCCTCCATAACCAAAGTAGCCTGCAAAATTAGGTGTCAGCATGCAAAGCTTATTGATGTATGAATGCGGAAAATGAAAGCCGGCAGTAGACAGACAGGGCTAAAGGTGAGACAGCCACAGTGAAAGCAGCTGTACATCTACGTCAAGGTGTTGCTATATGAGCCTGCTTTTTTCTGGAGGGCCACAGCCTAACAAGCTGTGCCTGGCCATAAAATGATGAAACAATACAATGTAGGCACACACTGTGTGAATACCAAATAAATTGACTTGGACCCCTCCCACACCCCTTCAAAGTAGGCCTGTGTATTCATTAATAAATTCATATTCTGAGTTTTCAATAAAAGAAGAAAATGCAGTGTAAACTGGAGTTACTTAGTGATACCCAGCTCATTGCTTTTTATTGTTGCTTGCAGCTACGAAGCCTTCGCTGTGCACTAGTAGAATTTATTACTGTCTGTCTTTGTGGCAAGTTGGCGAAGTGAGCCTTTTGAAGAAAATTGACCCACACTTCATGAATATGATGAAAAATGCCAATAACACTACAAAGACAAAGCTCTTGACATTAGCGTGCGTAGAACTTAGAGGCAGTAATGAAAGTATCATAATTACAAATCACATCCCTCCTCCCGAGCCGAGGGGTGTGGGTGATGGGGGACCGCTCAGGAGTCCCTGCGTCCACTGAATGTGGGGTGGCCCCCTTCCATCCTCTGTACTTTGAAGGATAAGAGGAGTGAGAAGAGAAAGGCAAGCAAAGTGCTCTACCCAGCAAGGATTTCCCTCTTAGGAAGATGTCCCTTCTCTCTGAGCTTGCACGTAGAGGCTGTGTGATCACATTGCTAAGGCACAAGACTGGGAGCTTCAGTGGCTGTGTGACATTTTCCCTCTGCCACTCTACTATTTCCTGTGGACACAGACCACTGTAAGGCTCTGTGCCTCAGTTTCTCTCTGTGTAAAATAGTTTTTTTCTTCTATTTAGCCTACTTTGACTGGAATTTGTCCCAAGTCATCTTGCTCTACTTGACCCTCCTATCTTTTGGTGGTTCAATAATAGTAATAATTGGGATTAAAATTACCAATTTGCTTGCAGGAAGGTCTGCCTCACAGGCTTAGTCTCAGTGAAGTTAAAGAGAAAGCAAGAAGCAGTGTGACCATGCAGAAGTTCTCTGTCTTTTCCAGGCAATAAGCAACCCAGTCAGTGAAAGAAACCCAATCGGTGAAAGGAATGAGCGTAAGGAACAAATAGGACAGTTCTTTTCCCAGCAACTAATGAAGTACTAGAGCAAAGGAACTTAAAGACAAGAAAAGTGAAGTCTAAGACAAACTGAACCAGAAAAAAAAAAAAAAATGCAGTAAAGGGTTATTTAGGCTGATGTTGAACATTTGCCATTTTCTGAACTTACTATTCATCAATCAAATTTTCCCTCACTGAGATAAATTCTAAGTGCCAAGTGCCTTGTTTATGCACTCCACTCTTACATGTATTGTGGAGAGACCTGCTAAAAATCAAACAAACAGAAAGCATCCGATCTACTACATTTGTATGCAACAGTCTTAGGTATCTCTTGCCACACTGTAGTGCTGGAGACAGCACAAATCAGCTCAGTTTTGCTGCTCCTATTCTCCTCTTTCCCCTTGTAGGAAAATTATGGCAAACTGTGACTGAGTTCCCACAGTGACATGTGGCCACTGAAGAGATAATCCTGAAGTCAGTTGGAGCAGTTCTGCAGGTCTGTATGAACTGCACCCAAATACAAGCTGGCTGGGATCTGTCTGTAGATTGGTGTGACTCCATTGGACTGGTGCCACCTGTGGATCCAGGCTGTCTTGGGAAAGTGCTGGGCTTCAGAAATGAAGACACAATGTTGGTTCTCATGCAAGGCCCTTCTGCTTTGGATATTGAATGCAGCACTGTGTACAAGATGTCTGCTATGTTTGCCAGTGTCCTTGCATCACTCATTCTGAGACACAAAAGGGTCTCTTGGGATTGCTGTTAGCTGTCTGCAGAGCATGACAGTGGAGTGAAGAGTAAGCCCTTATTTTCAAAACTAGCTGTTTTGTTGCCAGCCTGTCACATGTAATTTCTCCTGCTTGTTCACATTGTCAACAAGGCCATGGCAAGACCCCAAGGGCTCTGTTTCTAGCCATGGGCCTTTAACACCCATGACTTGAAGCCAGCCTTTGGACAGAGTAGAAGACAACCGATTGAACCAAATTACAATTGTATGACAATGAGGAGCTGAACCAGTGCTGGTTCCCCATTTACAAGTCTGTTATTTCTATATTAATTCCTTGAACTAAATGAGCAGAAATTCAGATGTGTCTCACTGTCTCTCCCTTCTCCTTCCCCATGCTGTGGTTTCTGAAATGGTATTCCCAGGTACAACACGCAACAGTTTTCAGCAAATTGACAGACACTGTTTGGGTATGTGTGGGAATCTAGATGCAGCCAGGAAGCACTCAGGTCACTCAATGCCTATCAGTTGTCTTTAGCATCTGGACCATCCCTTTTCTCATGATGTGATGTTATTTTCTGTTCTGGTGATGGGTAAGACCCACCATGCCCAAGGAGCAGTAGCAGTGGCTGCACCCAATTCCCCCAGTGGCAGATACATCCATGGACTATCCTGGTTTGAGGCACCAGGAACCCGGTAGGAGGAAGTGACTGCTTCAGGAGACCTAAGTTGGACATAATACAGTTTTCCATGTTTCATGAATAAGTTAAAGTTTTATAGTATGCTATGAGGAGAAAAGAGACAAAAAGAGTAAAGAAGCTTCCAAACAGGAGAAGAAGCTACTGTATAATAGGCAAAAAAATAACGAAATGGACTGATTATGTCTGAGCATTCATCCTTCTGAGGCAATTACAGATTATAAATAATTACTTGTGTTATTTGGCTTTGAAAACAAGTCAGATAGAGAAACCTCAAGAGGAAAATGAAAAACCACCACACAGATCAGAATGATACCAGTATAAAGAACAAAGAAAAGGACACAGAGAGTGAATAGACAGCCCGGCTATAAAAAGCAGTGTTGAAATCCAGAGTAAAGTTTCATCAAAGGCTGGCTTAAGTGCAAAGGTTCAGACCTGACTATGGAGCAGCTCATTTTTTTGCTGCTCCAGAGCAAGACCTGTCCGCTAAGATTTAAGCAAAGGGATGAATGTTGTTCGCTTGCTGAGCTGAATGAGGCAGTGGCACAGTCTGGCCACAGATGGGGAATCTCACAACTAAAGATGAAGCCATTAGATAACATATTGGAGTGACTCTACTGAACAGGCTGAATGCCTGTTTGTTAAAAGAAATGAAAAAAAAAAAAAAAAAGGAAAAAGAAAAAAGAGAGGAGAAGAATACACCATGTAAATACACAGCCTCCCAGTTCTTATCTTCTCAGTCCTCTTTTCTGTGGCCATCAATATTAGGCTTCCACACTTTTCAGAGCATTTTGTGGCTTACCACTCTGACAAATGGGTGCTGTTCTACATGCATCAAATAACTGTCCATTGTAAGCACCATGAGTTCAGGTTTCACTTTGGGTTGTTGGGGCATCCTTTCCTACCGCTGGAAGAGTGGGCCAGGCCTGAGGTGAGCCAGTCCCCAGATCCAAGCCATTCATGCACCATATCTGTGTAGCTTGCCAAAAGCACCAGTAGATAATGGGATTATTTATTTGGCATAATTGATTAAGGCTACGATGGGAAATTCAATTGTGACACTGCTGGACTTACCTGCAATTTAGATAAAAAGAGATATATTTTTCAGTTGTTGGCATGTTTAGCATTTTCGGAAGAACAATTTATCTACCTGGGCTCATTCTGCTGCTCCCAGAACTGGTTGTATATTAACACGTCTCATGAAAATCATGCGTGACATTACTCTTGCATCTATATATTGAAAAGAAATGGAATGGGACAGAAAAGCCCTTTGAAGTCAGTGGAAATGTCTCCCATCAACTTCAGTATGAACACATGAACGTAGAAATACAGGATTGAAAGGACTCCCTGGGTCACTGAGTCAGTCCTCTGCTATCACCTGCACTACCTCGTATCATCCCTTCTCCATCAGCTGTTTCCCTCTAGTCTGTCTACAAGCTGATTATGTGCTCAGCATATTGCTGAAAATGTTGTTGATCATGAGATTTTTGCATTACAGGTATCCAATGGGTTTGATTTGTCAGCTCGTACAGGCACAAACAATTCCCAGCACGTCAACTTAAAAAATGCAGGTAGGTGAATGAATGCAGGTACCGGGAAGATGGAAAGAGTTACAGTTATCTATATTTAGTCTACATGTTTGTCACAACTCTGGATAGTCATGACAGGATTTCCAAAACATAACAGATGGGATTCTTCAGTGATCCTTGCAGCAGATAGCAAGAGCTGATAACAACAAAATGAAAGGGGCCCAGTTTTCTGACAATAATTTTGGTCTTTAAGCGTTAATAATGATAAGTAAAGAAGGCCCAGGACTATTTTTTAAAAACAATGTATTAAATGCTGAAAGTGAAAAGAAATTACTGAACAGTACGACCAGGAAGATTTTATGCAATTTTATTCAATGCCAATCATACGAAAAGAAGATAGTTGAGAGGGCTGGAATGGGTTAAAATTAAAAGCTGTTTCTGAAGCCTGCAATAATAATACAATAGACTGGTGGTAGCCACAGGCAGAATTTACTGTCCTTGGTCTAGTGAACCAGTATTAACCCTTCAAGTGTCCTGGATGGCTCTGCGCACAGTGTCACTTTCTGCTCTAGTGTATGGATGTACGCTTTCTGTCAGATTGCTCAATTAATTATAATTGTCCTACCTTTAAAGGGATGGCCCTGGGCATACTAGGGGGTGTGGCCCTCATGGGGTTTTATTTCAAGCCGTATCCTACTGTCTCCAACTCAGTCAATGAGTCTTGCTCATCCATATTTAATGACACAAGTGTACCTGCTTTTTTTTTCTTTGTTTTTAATTTATTCTCCCCCACAACTAGACAGGTGCATGGTCTTCCTGCTTCATTTGGGCAGCACTGCTTAGCTCCGTGTTAGCATCTAAGAAACAAGTGGGAAGACCCACAAAAAAATGTTGGTGGGCACTGCTTGCATATTTGAGAAATGGGTGTTACAGACCTCTTCTCACCTCTGAGATGCAACAGTAGGTGTCTTGATGCATATTCAGTACCAAACAGGTACTGACCAGCTTCAAAGAAGCTTTCAGCAACTGCAGTACAGAGGACAAAATTCACTTTAAGAAATAGGGCAGGAGAGGCACCTCAGAAACTGCTAATTTTATACTTTGAGGGCAACTTCTGCTGTTCTGAGAGATACCAGTGACACATTTCGTGCTGTTTGCACCTTGGTACAGTCTTGGACAAGAACCACATCCTGTGTATTATTGCTATTTTATGACAATAGGTAAAGCAATTTTAAAACATCAGACTGCCCATCTGCTATGAACTACTTTTCACAATATTCAAAATGTATGTGTTTCCCTTTCCTGTTTTGATACGAGTGAAATGCAGACCACAGTTAGGTTATGAGACTGGGGGCCAGGAATTTTTCTACTTTTAATCCTGTCTCTGACATTGATTCCTTCATTAGCCTTGGGCAAGTCATTTCACTTGGATATATTCGAATCACCACATCTATAAAATGGAGATGCAGTGAGGTGTCTTGGAGATTTATTAGGCTGTGTCTGCAGCATACTTTGAAGAAGTCAAACCATATACACCTGTTAATGAATGGAATTTTAAAATATGAATGAAAACATCTCGTTTCAGAAGCTCTGGTTCTGAGTAAGCATCCTGCAAACCTGTGACTACTACTGCAGCGATTTTACATCCATAATGTAAACTCATTAAAAAAATTAGCTGACATTTAGCATAATGGCAACAGAACACCAGACAGCTTACCAGTGAGAAATGTGTTGTTACTGCTGGACATTATATTGGCCATGTGAAACTGAAATGCAGTTTTTGCAGTTAAGCATTTCCGTGGGTAATTTAGAGAGTACTTGCGTTGTGACTGGTAGATATGTAGGGAAATTAGACACTCTCATCATTTCATCACTACAGAGTAGAACTGTAGCTTTGCAGGAGCATTCTGCCGCAGACTCAGTAAAGCCAAGATTGTCACCTAACTTCTAATTTTGCTTTGGCTAGAGACTTCGAAGCTTCAACAGGACACACAGCATTCCATGCACCAGTTGTGTGTGATTGATGGGGATCTGTTCAGCAGTTGGTCTGTAGAAAGGCATCTGAGATGAGCCAGTCCCATTCTGCCTTGGTGGTGGTAAAGTCCTTGGTGTCAGCAGAACAGCACGGAGCTGGCTGTGTGCCCTTCCCTCCCAGATGCTGCACGCTGGGGCGCGTGAGATGTCATTGGCCTCAGCTGAAATAGGCTGGTGCTGCTCCTGCATTGTCCTTACTCATGCTGGACTTTCTGTAGGCAAGAATAAATCTCCCCTGTGACTAATCTGTTTCTGACTCACCAACTGTATCAGAATGCAGACCTCAAAGAGCTGTGAGAAAGAGCAGTGCTCTGAGAAGTATGCTAAATGAACGCTGACCCCAGCAGTAGGCAGAGGGATCACACTCACCTGTCATGGGAGGTGGGTTTGGCAAAGCTGGGGTGACAGAAACACAGCTTGCTACCAGCTTGTGGCTGCATCTCTGCGCTGCCTCTCTGCTCGCTGCTCCCAGTCAGCATGGGGCTGCAAGTACCACGTGGGAACAGACACCCTTTGTCCCACCTTGATCAGGGGTAGGTGGTACTGAGCAACTGAGTGGGAAACAGAGGCACCTGCAGTGCAGTGGGGTTGCAAGGAGAGCAAGGCCAAGAAGGACAGGTCTCCAGAGAAACAAAGGAACGTTAAAAAGACATGGTACCATTATGAGAACAGATTAGTCTGAAATTAGTCACTCAAGGCAGCCTGAATGCAGCTCTCCTCACTCAGACATTGCTGTAATCACACATGAGTCAGTGCACAGGTGCTGAACTGAGCTGCGTGTTCTGGCTGCTTACAGTCACACCGTCACCTACAGACCTGTGGGAAAGGCATGCAAGGGACAGTGCCAGGCTGCGTGCTGCAGGGCACAGTGCTGGCAACGAGTGGGAGAAGTGAGCAGAGATCACCCACGACAGTGCCGTGCAGCCACGCATGTGGGAGCAGCAGCAGTGGCTTTTAGCTGGAGAGCTTAAAGAACTTAAAGCTCCCAGGGACACTGCAGATGGACACTGAGAATCCTTTCCCCATGTGGGGGAAGATTCAGCACAGGTTGTCCCCCTCACTAGGTGTAGCATCCCTCCTGCAGGGGACCACAGCCCATCTCACATCTCTGGCTGTGTGCACGCAGCCTTATGAGGAAGGCTCCTTGACCAGTCACAGCTACCTTCCAGGACCTGGTGGGAGAAATTATCCTCCGGGAGCTGGGAAGGGGCATAGCCCTCAGAGCATTTCTGACCTCTGCTGTCTGGTGCACTATTCAGCACACAGAGCGCAGCAGTGGCTGCTTGCTACGTGGGCTAACAGTTTGCTTCTCTAGTCCCTGCTCCACTTGGGAGTCAGAACGGAGCCCGTAACTTGTGCTAGCATGTAGTATTACAAAAAGGACTTTATAAAAGTCAAGAATTTCCCTGCACAGGAATGTGTTTTAGGAGACTGTGGCGTTCCTGCTCTCTGAGCCACATTCAGGTGGGACTGTGGCAGAGGGAGCAGCTCAGCCTCGGGATGGGCACAGTTGCAATTCCCATAACTACTTTGAGGAGAGGCCCCAGGGATTTTACACAGTCATGTAGGTCCCTTCTGAGTTGGAAAGATGGATTCTGCCGGGTTTGGATGAAAACGAGAGAAGAGGCCATGTTCAAGTGCTAAGTTTTGCTGGTTTAGCAATAAAATGCTGAAATCACAGTTCACTACCGCTTTTGCCATGCCCTTCTGCACTTGCCCTGAATAAATAAAGAAGCCAGTGAATGAACATAAGTTCGGCTGTATTGTGGGCCACAGCATTAGGCACAGACCCATGGTACTGTGAGTGCATGGGGTTCCAAAGGCAGAAGGGGATACAGAAAGCATGAGATAAACCAAAAGGGCTCTGCAGCTGTAGTCCTGCCCTGTGGCACATGGTGATCCCAGCCTGGCCCTTGGACTATATAGGAGGGACATCACACGGACAAAAGTGGATGTTCCCACTTTGTTCAGCATCCCACTGGGTCCCAAGCTGCTGCTCGTTCGGTAAGTGTCAGGTTTTTTTTGCTGTTGTTGTTATTTCTTTTATGACACTGGTGGTGTCATTTTCACACTGAAGCCTGTTTCACCGTGTTTCTGGCCAACCTCGTTGGTTAAACTTGTTCAACCACATCAGGATCTTTTTTATAGCTCACATCTGCCAGGAAAAGTTTGCCATTCATCATCTTCCTTTCTGCTGTGTTCACTTTCAGCTGCTCATGAAATATGCTGGTTATTTCCAAAGTAACACAAAGCTCAGGGGGCAGGGTGGGAGGAACAGGCCAGGACAGTCCCAGCACTATGGCGTGTGTTGTGATCAGAAGTGGGGAGGAGCAGAAAACAGTGACCCTGAGATAAAGGAAACGGGATAAAGGGAAATGGGACTTGTAGCCCTTTCCCTGCAAAGCCCTGCCAGTGTATGCAGATCAGCCTTCCCCACAGCAGTGCTATGCTGTCTGCCTGCAATTCAGGGCCATGTTCTTCCTCCCTTTTTGCATTATGCATCCTGGTACAGATGAGAACCACGTCTGTGCTGGCAGATGTGTTTGGGCATGCCCAAAAACAGCTGTGGAAGTACAGCTGTGTCCGTGTTGCTATACCTGCACTCTCAGTGTTCTAGAAATGTGTTGTCATGCGTACAAAGTGGTTCAGTCACTGTTTTGTTAACCAGGTGACATTACCAGTGGCAGAATTCATGGATGCGTTGCAGATCTGGGACAAAGTCTGGGATGGGTAGCAGTTTGGGGAGAAAATTAGGGTTTCACATAGTTCATAGTCAACCATCTCCGAGGTCCGAGGACTCAGAGAACTGAGGCCGTGCCCTCAGAACACAGCATTGGGACCATCTCTGCTTTTCAGCAACTTGGGCATAAGTGGCCCAAGGTCAGAATGTTAATAATATACAAGCAACAGTCAAGTCAACGTTTATTTTGTCTGCTGGAAGTGGGTTTGGATGTTGGGGTTGTAAGCACTCACTTCTGAAGTCCTTGCAGCTGTGTGAATGCCTTGAAAGCAGTGGGCAGGTTCCTTTGGCTCACGGGCTGCAGAGGAGGAACCCAGCTGAGGAAACCTGCTCTGCCACCGGCGTCGGACTCCTGCTCAGTATCTCACCCAGACACAGATAAGCAAAAACGCAGGGGCTTGTGTCACGCTTCTTTCATAGTACGTGTATATAAATGTTCGCATGCCGCAGCGGTTCAAAGAGCCTGAAGATACAATCTTAACTGTGGTGCTTTCCCAGCCCATGGCCATGCTTTGCCTCTGTGAATAAAGGCAGCAGTGTCTGCAGCCAGGAGATCTCTCCTACAGATCTCATTGGGCTGTTTTCCTCCCTCGGGAGTAGAGCTGGGGATAGCAAAGTTCAGGGTAGCACGTGTTGGAGAATTGATGGGGAAATTTGAAGCCTAAATGGCACTTTCTGGCCTTCTTGCAGAGATGAGGAGTGAAGAGGAAGCAGAGCTGGGATATGGAATATGCGCCAATTCTGAAATACACATGTAGGCATACAAGGAGCGTGCTATGAAAGCTGCATATGTGTGCACACAATTGTACATTCACATGCCTATGTTTGTAAACAGCTCCTCGTATCTCTCTGAGTAGGGATTCTATTGATGATTGCTTATTTGTCTTGTGGCAGACAAATTCAAATGAAAATATTTTCCCCGTCTCCCTGTTACTATAAATTCCGTGCTATGGGGAAGTAGTGAAGTGTACTAGCTATACACCCATGGAGAAATGCCCTGTTGAGAAGTATTACACAGGGAACAACTGACAGCCCTTCACTTCAGTGGGTACATTTCTCTGTACAGCTGCATCACCACTAATGATAAATGAGCAACATTTGATAGCCGGCTCCGTTGCCTGACAGCTACAGTTTTGGCCAGAGGGCCACGACAGGCTTTAGACTTCTGTTCAAAATGAGTTAAACATATTAGGTATTGCGAAGCCACAGAAGCCTCGAGAATGAGTGCTGAAATGAGTTATCAAGGTATGCTCCTGGGTACACAACTTGCAAAGCAGATGTCATTCTAATAATGTGTGATATAGAACATGTCTGGCCTAAACCCTGCTGGATGAAATATGAAGCCCCGTTGGTGATATTTAATATCATTTTATGAGGTGCCATCTTATAAAGACAATGCCCGCCTTATGTGGAATGCTTAAGGTATTTTGCCAAAGGCACAGGGAGGTATCTGAACTAAGTAGAATTTTTATTATTTTATAAGCCTTTACTTTGTAATATTTCTGTTTCTACATTATTGTGGTACTAGCTGCACTAACCCTTTGTCTGGTGAACCTCACAAGCAGGTTATTGACTGACTGATGGCCACAGCTCTCCGCGGGGTAACGGCCAGGGTCTGCCTAAATATATTCTCAACTACAACAACTAAAAAGACAAAAAAAAACACCCCAAAACAAAAACCAAACAGCAACACAACAGAAACTGGTCTTCAAAGGGAAATAAAGCTTCACGGGAGGTACGCATGGAAAGGAGGTCCTCGGAGCTCCAGGACCCAGAGCTTTAGGTGTTTTATAAAGGAGCGAGGCCCAGGAAGATGGTGAGCTGTGCATTACAGCTACAGCATTTCTTTCCTCCTGAATTCCTCTCGTCGACTGTGCCTTCCTACTGAGACTGCTGGATCCCTTTGCTGACATCCCAAGGACATGTGTGGAGTTACTTAATTTGAGAAGGGTGATGGGTGTTTTCATTCTCCAATTCTCAATTTATTTATTTATTTATGCTGCTTTGGTGGAACAAGGCAGTCTCCTAGCATGGACCTGTTGGCAGGCAGAGGCAGATTACTGTCAGAATATCATGTGTTTCCTCCTCAGGGTGCAAGGTTGGTACCAGTGCTGAATCGGGCACCTTGATCCATGCTTCTGTGGCAATGGTGCTTAGTTGGGGCACAGAGACTCAGCTCCATACCCCATTTGTCCCCATGCTGCAAGGAAAGTTTCCTTGTGTCAGCTCCTGCCCATCTGCCTGTCCAATGCATCATCCACACTGTGGTCATTACTCACCTAGCTATTCCAGAGGCCGCTGCATGCAGCTTTTAGCTTGGAAGATGTCCCTGCACTGAAATAGGTGGTGTTTCCTGCTTATAATCCCATCACTCTCCCGTCTTTCTTGCTAAGTGGTCTCTCAATGTGCAGTAGCTCTGGTATTAGGAGTTATTAATTCCCTTTGACAAAACCCTACTAACTTTCTTTTTTTCATTTGTTTGTTTGCTTTGCCCTTGAACAACTTGCTTTCCTCCCAAAGTCATCATCCTGTGAGCCCAAGGTTTGTGATATTCAGATTCATCTTTCTTTATACCATAAACATGCCATAGATATAATGCATTGGGACGCAGGCAAGCAATGACTATTGGAGGCAGAATGGGTGCTGAGGGGCCCATCGCTGCGCAGTTGCAGAGTTCAGCAGCAGCTCATCCATCGCATTGTGCTACATGACCTGCCCGTCTCCATGCCTGTGACGTGCAGCACATAACACAGACATGGAGCCAGAACTCTGCAAGTGCAACCAGTCCCTCTGGCCTTGGTGCTACTGGACTCAGTACTACCTGCAAGCAGCACCATGCAAGGTTGGGATGCTGCTGTTTGGAAGAAGCCTGTCTCAGACATTCCTGAAAGCCGCTGCTCAGTGTGTGACGTGTCGAGTGACATCTGCTGTGCCACAAAGCACAAAGCGTGTTGCAAAATACCGTAATGAAAGGTGACAAGACACACTGCAAGCTGTTTGGCCAATATTTTCATTTGTCCTGGGGCGAATTACATGTAGTACCACAGCATGGTACCTTTGCCTGGGGCGGCCAGCCAAACACCTCAACATTTGGGGATCTTCAAGCCAAGCAAAGCGCTCAAAGCTGCCCCTGGCCCAATGCAGGCAATGGTGGGCAGAGCTCGGTGCCCTGGCACCCCCAGCCCACCCACGTCCCCCAGCTGTAGTACTTCCCATGGGTGTGGCCATGGCAGGGCACTGAGGGCTTCCCTTGCCTCTCAGACAGAGCTCCTGAACTCCTGTGCAGTTCCCCCATCCCCACCGTACGAGTGACTCTTGTTTATATAGGTTTTCCGCTTGGAGCTCATTTCCTTCAAGTCTGTCTTCGTACTCACTGAAATCCCTGCTCTGAGCTGCAGGAGGCTTTTAGCTCCTCTTTCTGCTTACACTGTTGCAGGAGTTGAGTGGGAAAATGCGCAGAGCTGGGAGATTAAAGATGTAAATTTTATAAACAGAAATCAAAGGTCCTAAATCCTTAGCAAAGAAAAGCCAACGTAAGTATGAACATTAAAAAACATACATAAATAGTACTTCAAGGCTGAATGTGTTAAATTATTCAACGGTTAAGTCGTAAGTGTTCTTAAACTTAAGTATAAAAATGCCCTTGACAATATTTCATAGCTGTGCATTTCTTTAAAATATTTAGCATTCTCATTAAAGAGAATGACTTTATTTTATATATTAGTTACACTCCCGCTTGTTAATATGAGGAATTTAGTAGCAAAGAGCATTCTTATGCATATAAGCCAAAGACAATTTACATATAAAGTTGGACAACTATTCACTTTTTATTTATTCCTGCATCATCTGCATCCACGCAGAGCCACAGAATATTTAAACAAATTTGTTCCTTAATGTGGAGTATTAATATTTCCTTGCCCAAAATATCATTTGCTAATGCCACCACGAAGACAGGTTCATTCAGAGCTACACGGAGGTTCTCGCCTCGGAAAGGCTTAATGAACCTTACATTTTTGGTATACTGCACCGTGTAATGCCTATTACATATTCATTGCCAGGATGGAAGATTTCCTTTAACTCTGAGACTCCTGGCCTAGTTCACTGTAAAACATTGTCAAAAATCACCAGAGACTTTCACTGAGAATTGTGACTCTTGATAGCAAGATGTAATGGGAAGCTTTAGAATAGAAGAACCGCTGCTATATGGGCCCGGGGGGAATAGTTCTGACAGACAAATGGATGGGTAATACAGTTTTTGACATAATGGGATGAAAAAGTTTATGCCAGAAAGAACTGAATTAAAGTTCATACTTTGAGGAAATTCTGAAGTTCTCCCAACCAGCGGCATTACATATGTGTGCTTCGTGCCACAGCATGTGTGCCACAGATTTTTTCTTGGTTTTGAACTCACCAAGAAGCCGCAGTAACAGTGTTAGTCACTGTCCTGGATGTAACTCTGGTGCTGTTGCTGCACAGGACAGTCTCAGGGATCCGGAGCTGTTTGCTCTGTCTGTCTGAAAGCCACCCATCATCAGTCTGTCTCTCAACCCCCTTTTGTAGGAAGAGCAAAAGAAAAAAGACCACCATTCAGAGTTTTGCTCTGGAATACTAGATTGCAGAAAACTTCGCTGTTTTAGACTTTTTCTCCTTATCGTTTTGTGAACTTCGGGCATTGGCAGCTCCGTTAACATCGCCTCCATTAACATCTGAGAAGCGTTGCTTGCTGTTCTCTGCGTTATTTTTGGTGATGGCAGCCTGCACTATGACCAGATGTGCTTCTAGGCGGTGTGCATGCATGCACGCACTGACCGCAGGTCTCTGGGGAGGTGATGGTGCAGTAACGGTCTCTCCTCTAGAGCTGCTGTCCAAGCTGCGTGTCCTGTGAGCCAGCTGTGACAGAGGCAGTGGCTGAACTGCAGAAGTGAGAGCGATGCAGAAAGACCTCGTAATGGCCAAGATGAAAAATGTGTTAGCGCAGAACAATGAAGTGACGGTAAATCTGAGATGTAGGCACCAGTCACTACTTGTACCACGCCGCTGTCAGAAGGGTGCTGAGATATCTGAGAGAGCAGGCTGAGAAAGCGAGCTAATTATACCACATTATTCACTTCTGCTCATTAGCTATAGTACAAAGGCTCTGCTTTTTATGTATATATTAAAGTGCCTAGGAGTACAGGAATAGATAACTTAATGTTCCTTTTGTCTCACTACTTGGTTTGGTTTAGACAGAAAAAAAATGTATTTTCATGGTCCTGCAGTTTCCCATCCTGCAGAATTAAGGATGTCATCACGTCACCCCAAGCAAACAGCAAAAAGCCGCTCTCTCCCTAATGCCCTGCCAAGCTGAGCTCAAGCAAAGCTTCTGTGCTGTGTGACAGGTCCTGACCTGTGTCTGTACAAGGGGTGTGAAGGGCACCTGCCTTCCCCAGTGCTCAGCACAAGCATCACTGTCATGGGAGAGGCTTCCCCAGCCCCTGGTTCCTCTCCGCACGCACTCCAAATAGCTGCAGAGCCATTTGGCAGCCTCAAGTCAAAGCCCTGCTGCCATCTCCCCGGGTGCACTGTGCCCTCTCACTGCCATTCACTGCTCCTTCATTTCAGGAGCACAGGTCCCTCCTGCTCCCCACTGAGCTTCACTGCCACAGATTCATCTGCTTGATAAACTTGGGGTGGTGGGTATAACACGTCTGCTTGTACAGTCCCGGTATCGCATTTTGATCTGAGAATGAGCCATTAGGAAAAGACAAGAGGGAAAGCAGAAAGTTAGTTTGTCAAAATTATTTATATATGAGAAATTCCTCACTTCAGACTTCATGGAACTCCAGTGCACAAGTTGCAGGGCACGCACATAGCCGAGTAAAGAGGAACAGGTAAAGCACTACTCTGCTCAGATGACGGAAATCAGATTTGAGCATTGAAATCTTCTCTTTCCCATGATGACAATTGCTTTGCTGTTCTAATTATGTGCATCACAAAAGCCACTGCTTCAGTAGAACACCCTGCAGCTACACAAAGGGATAGGCTGGAGAAGCACACATCACCAATAAGTGGCACTGAGCATCTACTCTGTTTCTCACACAGGTTGGCATATCTCTCAGTGGTCCATCTGGTAGAATTGGATGGCATTTATCAGGAAATAATCCAATTGTGGCATGCCAAAACCTGAACATGAAAAGTACTTGTGCCTTGTGTCAATCATTCACCCTCTGACAGTTAAATAAACATCCTTTCTGTGATAGTTTTCAGGAACACTGACACCCAAAATGCTGGAAACAATGCCAGAGCTGGAAACGACAATGCTTCTGTGAAACATCATGAGAGACCCACACAACCTGGCATGCATTTTGCCAAGTGTTGCTTAGCAATACAGCGTCTGTGGGCCTCTGGTAGGGCAGGATTAGCTGCAGAGGGAGAGGCATTCACACCTTTGATGAAAATACATCATTCCCAAATAAAGGAGTGCAAAGAAGGGAAGTACAGCGTGGAGCAGGGGATGCCGCAGCCACAACACACAAATTGGAGGCTTCCAAGAAGCCATCTAACCACTCTACTTTTCTTCCCCAGGCATGGAAAGAAAAACCAGCAAGGTGCCAAGATGTATGCAGCACGTGTCTTGCCCCAACACAGTGGGGACACAGTGTGGCCAGTGATCGCCTGGCAGCAGGACCCTATGTGGCAGGGTTCCCCCCAGGCAGCAGTTGCTCCGCTGTGCTGTGAGGGGCTCCAGCAGAAGGTACGTGAAGGCAGGGTCTCGTGTGGGCTGGGCTGGGCTGGGCTGAGGATGATGGCATATGCACAGAGCCCAGACCTGGAGCTGGGACATAAATAACCAGTATTGCTTGCAAGGGAGTGTGAAACAGGGGCAGTCTTTTGATGGCATAGGTGTTGGTAATAATAGGATCACACCAGGAGTGTGTGGTAAGATAAAAGAAAACTTGCTCACTGCCAAAATTCTCGGGTGAGTCCCTCTCCCCAAATGACTCGGTTTACTGTTTGCCTCTCGAGCTCTCCTGTCCCACCCTGAAAGGTAAAAGCAGCATTTCCAGAACAGCAAACAAAGCTCTGTGGCTGGGAAGAGAGAGCACTACTTTATATTGCAAGCAGCACTTTGCCACTGACAAGGAAACGGAATTGAGGAAAGTGAAATAACTTGCCTGAAGACACTGACAGACCTGGGAACTAAGCTCAGGACTCCTTAATGCGCCAAATCCTGAAGCAGAGGCTCATGAGATCTCACCAAATCACCTTTTATGTGCATGCTTGGTAAACAGGAGTGAGAGAAACTCATGCATATCAGATAAGGGGGTTTTGTTTGTCTCATATTCAGGGTTTTCAGATCCAGGAATCAGCTGATAACCTGGAGCATGCAACCTGCCCTTCCAGCATTGTGAAGGTAGACCCAATACAGACACGCCTGCCTAGCCCACCCAGACAGAGGTGATGGGAGGATGAAGAGGCAGCTCCTGGGGAGGGAGCTTTTGGGGCACTGGGGCTGCCATTTCCCCTCTGGCTCAGGGCTGCCTGGCCAAGGCTGCAGACAGCATTGACAGGGCTCTTTCCAACAGGCATAGCTCCACACCAAAACCCAGAGGTGTGCAAATTCCTGTATATACTTATGACAGTTTTCCAGGGAGAAGTGCAAGCTAACTCCATCAGTGCCTTTGAGCCTTGACTTGTTAATTGGCATTACTTCTAATTCCCAGCTATATTTTAAGGTATGAACCTAAGGAATTTTAAAGTCATTATGTGGGTGAGGGACTGATAAAAATAAATCCTTCAGGTTTACAAGTGGCAGAGAGGGAATAAAAGGTGTTAAGAAATCCACGAGTTTTCAGCCAATTGGTTCAAAAAAGTATCCGGGTGGACTGCAGCTTCTGGAGAAAGGTCATTGATACTACTCTGGGTACCTCTTTTTATGAACTTTATGCATCACATAAAATAAATTTAAAGCAGTTTAATTTAACAGTCTAATTAGTCATGGCTTTTTCATCTTGTCTATTTAACTATACACAGAACAAAGAGAAAGGCACAATGCCAAATTTGGAGCTGGCACAAATCATCTCTATGAGTCAAAGAAGCCGTTCCTGCTCATCCAGGCTGGATGTAGATGCAGTTGGCCAAATTTATCCCCAAGGATAACACCCCTAATGTCTGGAGAGTTGCACCGCGTATGGATTAGGCTGCCAGGCATTAACTCCCTGTGGAGCAGATCTCTTGGTCTCCATGTTCAGAGCCTGAACCAGGCTAGTGAAAATGTGAGTTAAATACTCTGGAGAAATGACTTGAAAATTCCAGAGTTTGGAACACAGCATGTTGGCTTCACATGCGTGCAAGCATTCCCCATCACTTCTGTGTTTGATTTCCATCCCCTTTCACTAAATTTCAGTGTTCATATAACCACACAATCTCAAGCAAATGACAATCACACGAATGCATCCCCCACTGGAAAAGTGTTTCTCTACTCCTTTGATGTAAGTTGTGCCTTGTTCTTCAGCTCCTCTGTGTAAACCAACAACAGTAGGTAGATCGTGGTGCAAAGGCATGAATCAACTCACAATGACAAAGGTGATATTTCTAAGCAGATTTCCAGCTAACACAGTCTTTAGGCTAGCTAAAACCTAGAGTTCCATGTCCATAATTAGAGGCTGTTTTTTTGGGGGGAGGGTTGTGATTCTGCTGCTGGTTTTTTTTTTTTTTTTAATCTAAAGAAGTAATTATTTGTTTCAGGTTTCAGATTTTGTTGATTTCAGCAGAAATTTATTTGCTATCTGTTGAGGCATGGGTCTCATCTACTTTATGTTGCACTTTTGCAAGATCAAGTACTAGGGGCAGGTTGCCATCCTGAAAAGCCCTCAGGGCTCTTCTCCCATGCCAGCAGGCAATGAAGAGGTTGGAAGTGACTGAGGTGGCAAAGCCATGGGTCATCTCAGCCCCTGGATGACACAAGAATCCCTGCCCAATGGCTCTTTTCAGTTTCTGTAAGTTATCATTACCTTAGCCAGAAGCAACTACAACAAACAAACGCAGTAAAGAAATGCAAATGCATCTTAAACCACCTAATAATTAACGGTGTTCAATTAGTCTCTGAGGTGCTCTGTGCTGCTGTGTGGTCTCCCTGAAGGGACTGGCAGCACCATAGTGGTGAGTTAATGAGTTCTGGTTGTATCTTGTCCACACTCGACTGCCTCACCACACTCCTCCTCTGGCCCTGTTTTCTGAGGAAGAACACCCACTTCTGAGGATGTTATCTGTCTTCCTGCTGGAAGCCAATGAAACGACCAGTCTTCCCATTTAAAGCATTTCCGAGGCTCTGCTTCAACGGAGCTCATAAAGCTGCTACTCTTAGTCCCATTCCTGGGTGCAGCAGTGGCCAATCTGCACACCTTGACCAAGCTGAGTTCTCATGTGTT
The DNA here is from genome assembly GCA_036925125.1 of Oreortyx pictus. Classification (NCBI taxonomy): domain Eukaryota; kingdom Metazoa; phylum Chordata; class Aves; order Galliformes; family Odontophoridae; genus Oreortyx; species Oreortyx pictus. The sequence goes on along the minus strand of JAUPFR010000002.1, from coordinate 2,133,528 downwards.
AGGGGGTGTGGGTCCCTGAGGTTGCTGGTATCTGCTTGGCAATGCACAGCTCTCTCTCCATGTTAGCACTGGTGACTAAAGCAGCAACATTTGTCTCAGTGGATGATGAGACCTAAAGAATAGTCTTTTCTGTCTCAATAAACATTGTGTTTTTCTTAGCTGAATGAAGGCCAGGACTCAGTTTTGGCATTATGGTTTGAAAAGAATGAGTTTCTCTGCTCTTTTCTGGGATCTGTAGACCTTAGAGTTAAATAGTACATCTGTAATCTGTTCAAACTCCTGTTTCTTCTGCAGCTTAGTGTCACTGGGTCATCAGGCACAGATGCAGCCATCACCTGTGCAAAACCTTTTCCATGAAATGCTGCAGGAGCTAAACACAATTCAAACAACACTGCAGGAAAGAGTTCCCCAGGGAGTCCTAAGCATGAGTTAAAGGAACAGTCTGGACATGGAACAGTCTGGACATGCCCAACACAAGAACATGCTCAGTATTAGCCCAATATCTAGGAGTATTTCTGTAGGTCATATGAATTGGTCTCCTTTTGCACCTCTACAGAAACACCCGTTCATAAGGAGGTTCATGTCACCTTCTTCAGATGTACTTTCCCACATCTTGGAGTTTTCTGCATTCTTCTTGGAGTTGTCTCTCCTGCACTATAGAAGAGTGTTGTGTATGTGCTTGCTAGAAGTCCATAAATGCTGTATCTTTTGAGATTTAACATTTGATTTTCATATTGCTTATGTTTTGTTTTTTTTCCTCTTTTTTCTTTTTCTTTTTTTCTTCCCTAATACTGCTGGAATTGGCCTCACACTGCCTTATGCACCACTGCTGGACTCACTAATGCTCTTTTTCTCTCCCTATGCACATCCACACACTATCACGTGACAGTGTTGGTTGATGCCAGCAGGGTCCCCAGAGCTGACACCGCTGCTGATGCCTTTTACTTTTCCCTTTGTACTTCCATTGACTCTGGTCTCCACTGCGTGTTTCCTCACATCTATCAATTGCCATGCTGTGGACAGTGTTATGTGCCATTTTCTGTGGTTTCCAGAGTTTGGTTCTTTATGGCTTCCTGACTTGGGACTTTTCCTTGCAGTAGTTTGTATAAATCATCTCACAGTGCTGCTTTTCAGGAACTCCGTTGTGGACAGGTTTAATTCCTTTGTGTGGTACATTTTAATTGTTTTATCAAGGTTTTTTTTCCTGAGTTTTCCAACCCCTTTCCCTGGTGTTTTACCCCAAATCCCAGCCATAATATATTCTTTCTAATGAGAGAACATAATTGTAAGATTGGTACTTCAATCTTCCATTACTCACAGACTCTTTTATAGTTTAATCCTGAGTTTGTATCAATGTTTTTTTTTTTTTTTTTTGCTATTGAAAAATAAGAGGTTGATGTGTTTAATCTCTCCTGGAGGGCCACAGTTCTTGCACTATTTTATCACAGTTTTGTGTACTTTGTTCCTCTGCTGCAGTTAAAGAAAAGTTATAAAAAGGCGCTGGTTCCAAAATCAGCCATCATTAAGAGGGCAGCTGCTGAATCATTTTATTCACGACAAGTGTCAACAGATGCTTTCAGCTGTTGTATGTATTTCTAAAGGGCTTCACCTTTCTCTTGTATTAAAGAAATTATGAGGCAATGTCTTATCCAAGTCTTCCAGCAGCATCAGTGACACAGTAATGGTCTAGCAAGTGAAAGGCCTAGAAGGTAGAAGCCCAGAGGGTGGTGGCTGAGAGAATGAAAGACTAGCACTGGGAGCTCATGAGAGTGGACACTGAGAGAGTGGGAGAAGAAAAGAAATGAAAGAAGTTGGAAGAGGAACTGAGAGGACCTGTGAATGTAGGCTGAGAGTTAGGAGCTGAATGGAAGGTCTGGAGTAAGAAGCCCAGCAAGTGGAGGCTGAGATGGTGGGATGCCAAGAGTGTTTAGGCTGAGAGAGCTGGGGGTCCAGCGATAGCGGTCCAGAGAATGCAAGGCTTACAGAATTGAAAGCTAAAACTGGAAGGCTGAGGGAGCACAAGGTTCTAGAGAACAAGAGGCCAAGAAGGGAAGGCCTAAGCTATGGAGATCCAGTGAGTGGAACTGCAAGAGAATGTGCTTAATACTTGGAGGCTTATAGAGAGTAGGCACAGAGGGTGAGGCTACGTGATTCACAGGCTGGTGAGTGGGAGGGCTAAAGACTGCGATGCCAGAGGGTGAAGGTTCTAGAGAGGGATTCAAGAGTCCAGTGAGGGATTCAAGAGTCCAGTGATTAAGATGCCCAAAGAGCATAAGCAGAGCAAGTGAGAAGTGGCAGAGGGGATGGAGAATCAGCCCCAGGGCCTATGCTTTTCTTCAGCAATCCCGCATGTGAGGCATACCTGAGAACTGACACCTGGGCCTGGCTATGCATGGCTACCATGCAGCCTGTATATACTCCTGATATAAATGATGTTATAAATAACAGAGCATTGCTCTGATTCCCTCTTTTCAAGTGCCTTTGAGACCCACAGCTGGATTTTCTTTCAGCTCTCCTGGTACCAGAAAGAACAGGGCCACCATTTCAGCCATCTCTCTTCAGCCAGATCTGCCTGTAAAGAGACGTGATGATGATGATGCTGTGGGTGGAACCATCTTCCAGATGCAGGGCACTCTTGTTTGGTTTTGGTAATGCACAACATCTGCAGGTTAGCCTGGGATGTGAGTCACCCTGTCATCCAGGAAACTGTTGTAAACATAGAAAGAAGAGACAGGGTAGGAGTGGAGATGCAGTTTGAACTCGGTCTGTACTGGTGGCTGTGGGTAGGAACAGAGAGAAAAACAGCATTGGCACCTGTTAGTGGCCATTGAAAACTCCCATGTTCTGCTAATCTGTGCTCGTAAAAAGGCCATCTGCTAATGCTCAAAGGTCATTAATTTACCAGCCCTGTTTACTCCTCCCTCATTGGCTGGGCTGAGCCTTTCTGAGAAAAGAGGGCTTAAATGGTTATTATGGTGGCGCCTGCTAGTGCTGCTGTATAGTTAAGGGTCTGTCAGTATTTTCATTAGAAACCCAGACTTGCAGGACTTTTTAAACTTGGCCATTAAAGTATGTGTTTCCTGCTGCCTGCTCAGGCTCTGGTATAGCCTGTCAGGTTTCATGAACAGAAATAATTCTTGTAGGCACATTTTTTAGTTTTAAGAAATCAATCTGGCTTCTGTTTGAATGTAGGGAATTCAGAAGTTAGGAAAGATTTGGTCTGGAATGTTTTGGCAGTGTTTCTATAACTTGGCTGTGGCTGAGCTTTGGGAAGGGAAGGTCTATGGTGGAATTGTCGATGGAGAAATTGTTTATTGCTTTTATATTTTCATGAATTTAAAATAAAAATTAAAAAATAAAATAAAAAAAAAACAAAATTTAGAGCTGTTTGCAGCTCTAAGGGCTGTTTCTGTCCTGGTGAACAGCACAATGACATGCATCTTATGCTGCAGACTTATTTGCACCCTGTTATGGCACCAGAAATTATATTAATGTTCTTCTGGCCCTGTTAGTCATCGCCTTCTCCTTCATATGCTTTTTTTCAGTATCTTCTCTTTCATCTTTCTCACCCATTAAGAACCTAAGATGGCCATTTTAATAATTAATTCAACTGAGCTGCTGAGATTTGCACATTCCCTGTATTGGGTCACTGTGGAAGTTGGTTTTGCCCTCCTAATGCAATGCATTGTGTTTGCAACTTAGACTGCAGTCTCCTTGGCATGAGGCTGACACTGGGTCTCTTTACTTCAATAAAATTCTAATGTTTCAGGTTTTTTTGCTGTTTGTTTGTTTGTTCGTTTGTTTGAATGTGAACCACATTTTGGTGTGCTTTAGTAGAGAGGCAAGGCTTTGCTGGGTGCTCTTGGGTCAGCATAATGTTCTGCCCTAATGGATGCATCTCTCTGCATTGAGGAAGATCTTATACACACAAAAAACTATGACTGCCCAAAATGGCTGTACAGAAGACACAGCAGACGTGTAACTTCAAAATACAGATGCAAAATTAATGTGGTTGTGAAAGTCCATCCAGCCCTCTTCTGTTGTGTCCTCGTGAGATGATGTCCCCAAGCAGGCAGCATCTGTGGCCTGCACAGTCCACGGTCTGCATGTAGCTTAGGGAAGAAGCAGACACCTGAACTCTGAACTGCATTGATTTCGGAGTTTAAGGTTACATTAACATAGTTCTCTTTCAATTAAATGTAACTATCAAAAACTTCGGTCATTCTTTTTTTCCTTCTGAGACTTCCCAGTGATAAAATGAGATACTACTGCTCAAGTTTCTATCCTTCATTTCTGATAATGACAGAGACTGTCTCATAAAAACCAGCCTTTTATCTCCTCCAATTAACTGAGTAGCAGTCCCCTTGTACTGCAAGGTTCTGAGTCTGTCACATCCTCTTCCCACACATGGTCAAAAAGCACTCCCTGCACCTCTGCAAGATGAGCCTGTCTGCAGCACTCACCTGCAAATCTTGGCTCCTAATGCATCAGTTTGGTATTTTGCTTTCTGCATAACATGGAGAAAAAAACTCAGGTCATGAAATAATGAAAGCATATTGAAAACCTGGACTCTCAAGGTTCAGTCTCTGTTGCTTTTTATTTGAAATTGAACTTTTATCACTTTTTTCAACAATGTTTTAGTTAATGCATTCAGATTTTCCCTTGTGGATTTCACAAGGGTTTTCATCCAGGATTTAGGAAGAGTACATGCTGATGTCTGTGATTCACTTGTCCTCTGGACTGTTTTGTTCTGATTGAGCTCCAAGGCCAGCTAGGAACAGGATGCTGTCATTCTAGCCACTGTGTGTAAAGAAGGAACATGGACTGCCTTGGAGACTTAGGAGTCTTTTTTTAAGACTAAGGGCATGCAAAAATGTAGAGGGAAGAAGTATCTTAGTTTTCAAAAATATGATGTTGAAGTTCAGAGTAAAGTAAATCCACAAATTTCCTTCATGTGACAAAGGCGGTTTTGCCAGAGCCCTCTTCTAATCTATCAGTCCTTCTTAATCTCATCACAATCCAACAGGTAGTTAAAATAGTCCCAGCTAATTGTAACCAGAACTGCTGGTTTCTTCTGAGATATTGTTCTGATCATCCACCACAGCCAAAACCTTCAGGAGGTATATAGACAAACTCAAAGCAAGAACAACTACAGGCCTGTTTTTTTAATTATTAATATTATATTTTATTGTTATTAAACTGCTATAAAAGCAAGTCTTGGGCCTCTGTTGCAGATATGTCACAGTCCTCTGCTCCAGTGCTTCCTATCAAGCTATTTTTAACCTTATTAAGTAGCAGAGACGGTTTCTGGCTGTTGTGGCGGAGTTCAGCCACCTCTTGTTATAAATTTTCTTCTGTTTATATCTTCATCTCTGAAGTTAAAATCTGTGACATGGTAGATCTCAGCTGAATATAATTCCTGTACAGATCCATGTTGCTATAAAGGAGTATGAAGCTGGTGGTAGGTCTCCAAGTGGAGCGGATGGAAAGAAGTTGTTGCCTTGTTGTCCTTTCCATGCTGCTTGGACTTCAGTTTAATCTTCTAAAAATTCTAATTTCCTGAAACCGAGCTTTACCATTATACTTGGGTCACGTAAACTGTTCCTTTTGACCACTCTGTTATCTTGGTCTCTGGCATGACTTGGGACAGCCCACTGCCAAGCCTCTGTTTGGAGGTTGTGCTGTAAAGATTAGTCTTACCTGGTGCATGCAGAATAGTTTGACCTGGTAAAAGCTAGGCATTATCTGCTTTATTATGAAATAGACAATAATTAGAAGTGACCAGGGGAGGATGGTGAACGAAGGGATATTTTTGATCCACATCTTGAGACATGGCTTTTTGTGACATGGGAGAAGTAAGTACTGCAGTGTGTGAGGCAGCGATGGTAGTCCAAAGAACTCAGCTCGGAGCTCTTGGGTGGATTTGCATGGGATGGGCAGACTCAGTGATCAGTGGAGTAAGAGGATTCCCATCAGTTGGTCTAACTCATTGCTCCACTGACTTCATGTGAACGTGAAACTACAGCATGTTTGATGATTTGAGATGCTTCATTCAAGTTTACTGGAAACACTCAGGCGTGATATAATTTGCGCAACTTCACACCACTGTTCTTTCCCCAAACAATAAATGGTAGGCCTACTTTTTATTTTTTATAAGGATTGTCATGTCAACATGAGCAAGTCAAACCTGTTGCCTCTGGGACAACAGGCTTTGGGAAAATTGTGGTAATATTGTAAGAAATTTTGAAAGGGAATGATGCCATAAACAGTCATCTACATCTCTGAAGGTGTGGGAAGTGGCTGGGTATGCCTCATTCTCCTTTCCTCTATCCTTCTGTTTGAATCAAGTACTAAAAGAGGTGTTTCATATTTTTGCAGTAGTCATTACTTGAAATATTTTTGTTCTTTATAGATACAGACACAATCTGCTTGTGTAGTACACAGGAAAGCAAACAAGTAAAGAAACAGAAAGCACAGGCAGTTCCTTGGATGTCATGTTTCACTGAGGCTATAAAAGGGACTAGGTAGCAATTTGCTGAGATTCTTTCTCAGTACACAGACAAATTCATGGTGAGTCTTAGAACCGAAAGAAAAAAACTGCCCAGGGAAAGGTGAGGGATTTTACTTTGCAGATATACTTCTATTTTACTGTATTTATTTATTTATCTACCTCTTGCTTAGGAGTGTTGAATAGGTTTGTTCCATAGGATTAAATCACATCCCAAACCTTCTTGGCTTTGTGACAGTACAAACATTACTGGATTTTGTTCCCTTCTGCTTATCCACTTCCTCTCTTCCAAGATCCCCAATATTATAATAGCCACAAAACTCCTGCTCTGAGTTCAGAGGGGTTTTCAAGTGCCAAAGCAACCAGTAAAACATACCACCTACCCCTTTTAACCTCCATTAATCCCATCACTTGGGACTATGACTACCCCAGTAAATGATCACGTATCAAAAAATTATTTTTGTGTAAAGACTTGAATTTTAGCTCACATTTTTTAGGAAATGTTCTCTGATATGAAAGAAGATATACTGGAACCTTCTAGTGCCATCAATAAAATAAAAGTTTGGGTTAAAGAAATGTCTTATGGAACAAAACAGAACAACAAAAATCATCATTATCTGTGTTTCAGAAAGGATTGTGCTTTGTTTAGCATTTTAGTTAGAAACAATGTATGACTACTTCATAAAACACACTTTTTAGGGATTCTCACTCTGGATCAAAATACATATTGTACTCTCTTATCCTGTCATTTTAGAGTGATAGTTAAAGATGCTCATCCTGTGGTAGTAGTTGCTGGTACTATATCTTGTAAGTGACACATTGTCCTAATACTTTTACTTAAAAGTCTTATCACTCAGTTCTTGCGAGTGTAGACATTTGTTGATGAAAATGCAAATGCTGCAGATAGTATTTTTGTATTTAGATCACCATTTGCATTTTTTCCTGGGTTGCTGAAGGTCAACCCAACTCATTTTCGAGACTCTGTGACAAGGAGCAGTCACTAGACTTCTCCTTCCCTGTATCCACCCCAACTCTGGATACAGCCCTAAAGCCATATGGCTCCTGATCACTTTTTTTTTTTTTTGTCAGAGGAGGTGCCAGTGCCCTTACCTTACAGGTGCCCCTGTACTTCCCAGTCAAAAGAACAAAAGCATACTGTCTTATCTGCTAGCACTTCATACCAGTTTTGCCTGTGTCTGTAGATGTAGATGTAGCTGTACAGCGGAAACCTGGGTCACGTCTGAGTGCCTCACTGGTGTGGTGGCAGCCCCTCAATGGAATAAGAGGCAAAGGAGACTGGGACTTCACATTATTTTACTTTGCAAATGCCAAGATATGGCCTAAGCTTTCTATTTTTTTTTTTTTTTCGGTGCACATATATGGAAAGCCAATAAATTTAAAGAAAACTAGGAATTGTCAGAATAAAGGGTGCCCCATGCAGTGGTTCAAAGTTTTGAATGCTTCAGCTATCCAGGTGTTTTCCTACATAAATCCCTTGTGGGGAACAGGCAATATGATAAGAAGCAGGACTTCTCAACATGCTAGTTTGATGTTTTGCAGGTGAGGTTCCTTCTGCACAAAGGATGAATGCTGTCTTACCATGAGAGAGCCTAAACCCTAAGTCAAAGGCACAGGGATCCTAGGGTTCAAATTCATGTTGTGTCTGAAACATGCAGAGCAGAGACTGATATCTAACTTTATTGTGTTGCAAGCGGAGGCTCTCTCCACTGAAAACCAACTGTTGGAAGGAGAGACAGGAGAGGGAAGGTGGGCTATTTGCCCATTTTTGTTTTCTCCTGAAAGAACCCAGATCTATGCAGAGCATGGGTATCTCTGAAATCTCAGACTTTCACAGGGATGGGATAAAACCTCTACCCACAAGTTCGATAAGGAATTTGAACTTGGGAAGGGTTTTGCTGAAGTGGAAGGAAAGTGTCCAGCACTAGCTCTTAGTTAGAACAGGGTGAAGTCAGGGAAGTAAGTTCTGTAGAAAGAGGGGAGTTGGCAAAGTAACTAACCTGAACACTCCTCTCTGGCCTGCACAACAATTTACTGGAGGGGCAGCTAAATGGCACAGATTAAGCTCATTAATGTTTCAGATATTTGCTTGGTTTACACAGTGCTGTCCAGCAAATTATATTGATGCTTGACAGAATTATTGTCATTATTTACTTTGCTATAAACCAGATTTATAGATATTTGTGGCTTTTGTAAGGCTAAACATAAGAAACATTAATAGCTTTACTAATTATATCACTGCTTTAGAGATATAAATAGTGATAAAAATGCCATGTAAAGTGAGATAATAAAACATTTTTAAAGAGAATTTTAAAGTGAGTTACTGATTGATGATCCCTTGGGTGAGCCTTAACTTTTGAATGTGAGAGCAGGGCTTCCTGCTCGGGTGTGAGTGCCTTTACCTCCATCAGCTGATCTGGGAGAGGAGAAGAAGAATAATAGCTATACTGAATGAGTGATTATTAAATCAGATTGCATAATCTGAAAAATATTGAAATCCTATAATAGTATATATGGAGGCTGAACTTATTACAGCAGAACAGGCTTGTTTTCACTTTTCCTTCGTCCTCAGCCCCTCTTGCAGTTAGTCTTTTCTCCTTTGTCTCTGAATGCTGAAATTGCACCCTTCTCAGAGCAGGAGCTGTCTGTTTCCATCTAATGACAGGTATGTGCAGGCCCCAGCACAGCACAGCTCTGCTGAGGAATTCTGGGTCCTATCAACAGTGTGAATAATGATTTTTTTGATAAAGTTTTAAAATTCTTTATTTGCTAATACTTGCTCTGTGCAGGGCTATATACAAATTAAAGTATGTTTTTTACACAACCATCAAATGAAAAATCTGTTTTCCTAACTATTGATTCTAGTTTTGCTGTGAACATCCTTTTAAGGAGGGAGATAATGTGTGAAAAAAAAAAAGAAGAGTTAATAAATGTTCAGCTGTTGCTGCCAGCGTGAATGGGAATTCATCATTGGTTTAAGTGCTAGCTGGACTCCAGACAATAATCCAAGCCTGTTTGACCACCATCAGTGCCATCGAGAACAAACCGGCAGGGCTCTGGGAGCTGCAGTCCCTGGGGATAGTGCAGTCTCTGCTTTTCTCTGATACACAGCACTGTGAGGCTCTGCGAGTTTTATTTTTTACCGAGTATAATAATGACCTGGTTGAAACTCCCTGAAAGCCCATGGAAAGGCTTGAAGTCTCTAGTGGCCTTTGGATCACAATTGCTGCGGTGCTGTCTTGGAGGGAACCACCACGGGAAATTCTCCCAGGTGGGAAAAAAAGAAACAGTTTTCTTACTTTTGCTTGTGATTTCTAATTAACTGGTCTTCTTAATGCAGTTGTGGGCAGTGTATTGTGAAGACGGGCGTAGCTAGAAGAAGAAAGTTGAGGCCACCACATCTGTGGTGACATCTCATTGCTGTCAGATGGGATGAGCACGAGGCAGTGGATTACAGGCAAACCTTCAGGGGAGAGCTTGCCAAGCTTGTAACAAGGGTGGGGAATGTAATGCTCAATCCACTGAAATCCTCTGCCTTTGGACTGATTCTTTGCAGTCTGAGAACAAGTCAAGCTGACTGTGTGGCTTGAAATCCTCCTTGAGAAAACAGGGTGGGGAGAGCCAGATGCATAGCACCCACAAGCTTGCCCAGCTCGTACAGTGTCCCAGCTGCAAAGAACAACTAGTGACCACCACAGGAATACCTTTCAGTGGAAGGATTCTGGAGTTTCTTTCTAGTCGTACAGCAAATATTGCAGGGGCTATTCTCTCTTTGATTTCAATCTAGAGATGGAAGGAACAATTCACAAACAGTTTTGAACCATAAATAACCTGTGTGTCTTGACGCTGGTTCCAGAACCAGGCCATGCCATAAAGTATTCTTATCCTTTTCTGAAGGGTTTTTCTGAGATATTAGAACTGTCTCAGCTGACCATGTCATGAATCTGTGCCATAGTCTTAGAAAATAATTCCACTGCACATTTTTAAAATCTAATTCTCAAAACGTGGTCAAAAAGATGAGTATTTGCCTTAGGTTGGCAGAATTTTATAGTCAATATTAAAACTCAAAGTCAAATCGCTGTACATTGCTCCCTTATTTCTGTCTTCTCTAATATACTCCATAGGGCAGTGTGTAAAGTTAGCATATTTGAAGGTGAGAATATTTAAACTTTTTATTGGCTTTGAATTAGGAGGAGAAAAGGTTGAGTGCGGTTCTGGCTTGGAAAAAGACGAGCTAAGAAGTACTCTTGATACATAGCCCTGTTGTAGGTGAATTTCTGGTTGAAACCTAGTCACTGCAAAATTAAAACCATCCTTTTTATAGCCCTTTTCTCCCTGGATGTGTAAACATATTTGTGGTGCCTGCAATGGCTTCTTTTCCTCTTTGTGCATAGGGTACTATGCTGGTACACAGCTGGTCAGTGAACAGAGTGCAGTGGCTGAGTGAAAGCAGCAGTGCCCACGTTGGGAGAAGACTTCCAGGTCCTTCTCTAGTATCTCTTATGTAAGAGCTCACCTCGTGCACAAATTAGCTAATCAGAGGTAATGGCAGATAGAAACTAGGCAAGACTATTTCATTCACTGTAGCAGACATAGCATACCCTACATTTTTCAACTTGTTTGGGACCATTGCTCTCCACCTGCACTCTTGTTTATTGGTTTCCTGCACTTTCCAAGATGGCTCTTAGACCTATAGGTGTTTTAAAATTCTTGGAGAAGCTTGCATCTCCCCCAGAACCTGGTCAGTTATCCTGAAAAAATGCTATCCATCAGTCTGAGTGGGGTCTTTCTGACTTATAGTAAAATAGCCCTGCTACTTGCTGTTTTAAAGATGACGCTGAGAGTTTACTGGGGGAGAGAATCAGAGACGGAATAAAAGGGGAGAAATGTTCTTCGGCAAAGGCGTTAAGGATTGGGTGAGACTTCTTATCCGGGTGAGATCAGAAATTGTTTGCCTTAGTTGATCTGTGAAAGAATTTATGAAAAAACACAGGTTTTATGGTTGACAAGAACTTGAAGTTTCAGAAATTTAATGGCCATTTGTATTGACAAAGAATATAACCCCATCTAATTGTCTTCCACCAGTGAGGATAAAGGCTCAGCAGTTGAGTGAGATTGTCAGGATGAGCTGAAGAATGTTGATTTTTTTTTTTTTTACCTCCATTCTTTTTCCAAAAAAAGGGGACATTGCATTTTTAATTAAATGTTATATGAATACATTTCAGATAGACCCAAACACAGGGCAACTATGTTTCAGAAATGCTGTTTCTACATTTAAAATGTATTTGAAATGTAATTTAAGAAAAAAGATAATGGAAAAAAAAAAACAAAAAAACAACCCTAAAATAACTCGAAACAAGCCAGAATATAGTAGCTCATCATTACACTAATATATCAAACAATGTGAGCTTAGCTTAATTATCCCCTTTGAGAGTTGAGAAAACTAAGCACAACCTTCAATTTACAGCTGTTTGGTGCCGGGAACCTGAATTATTATTTAAGAAGAAGAGAAAAAAAAAGTTTATTTATTGTGACCTACACTCAGTTTTTATTCATCATGGAAAATCTGTATATTCACAAATGAGGGCTATTCATCTGCAGACTACAGCATTCTTCAGCTGTCCGGGGCTGCATCAGCCGCACTTCTTCAGCTTTTGTGTTCATCTCGAAGCCTCTTCATCCAAATTGTTCATCATCTTGATGGCGGAGCTTTATCTTGCTCTAGTGCAGCTGCATTCCCCTTATCCAAAGTGCTGAGAGATACAAGGGAGAGAGAGAGAAGGAGAAAGAGAGGCAGAATAGAAGAGAAAAAGGAATGGCCAGTGCTCATATGAGGATAATTTGTAGTTTCTCAATAATAATAATAAAAAAAAAAAAAAAAAAAAAAGGAGGACAGGCTAATTACTGGCTTAACTAGGGCAGCCTGTGGATCCTCATGTCAAAAGGACTAGCGTAATTATTTGCCATCAAAGCACATTCATATTGTGGTACAAAAGAAGGGCTTTTCGCAAATGGATCTCACTAATAAACAGGGCTGAGAGGAGCATTATGTGTCTCCCTGGATGCAAGCGCATTAACACAGTGACATGGAGCATAACTCTCAGCCTCGAGAGAGAGAGAGGGAGAGGAGGGGGAAGAATGATAATTATCCCCCCTCCCCATCCTTCCTCTCCTTTTCCTTTGTGTCGGGCTAGGAAGCTGAACACGACCCGCTGGAAGGCCCAAGGCAGGCTATTAGTGACCTCTGAGCATTGACAAGGTGGCTACACTCTTAAAAGCCCGGCTCTCCATGTCAGGAGGGTCGCCAGAGCCTGCGAGAGGAGCTTTAAATGGTCCAGCAAACACTTCAACCTTAAAGACACCTGGAAGGTCATGACCAATTCAATGTAGATGAATCTGGCATAAAGAGGGCTCTTTTGAATCCGCAGACAAAAGTTTTTTTTCTTTTCTTTTTTTCCTTTCCACGTTGTTTTTTCACAGATCTTAGCATAAGAGATACCAGAGAAAGAGGCATGATTCTAGAGACCACTTCTGCACTCACTGAGCAGATGTGGAGCCAGGCGCCCTCGAAGACTCTGGGCTTTCACTGGCGAAAGTAAACAGGCTTGGAAAGAAAAGGAAGGAGCAAGTAAGGATCTTCAAGGGAAGCCTGCCAGCATCAGTGTGCTATAGCACGTTTCAAATCCATACAACAAAACACGTGTATATGTAGATATATATGCATTTATAGGTTATGTAAGGAGACTTTTTTGTCTTATCTTTCACTGTTCTATCCTCGAGCTCCATGGAGCTCTCTGCTATCAACACAGGCTAACAGAGGTGACCCTGCTCCCCCCCTGCTGCCCCATGAGTGTGTCTGTGGGCTGCCATCCCCCAATGGAGTGCTGCTGCTGGTTACATGGCTACTACTGGGCAATGCCAGGCGGTGACATGTGTTCCCCAGCTCTCCTTTACTTGCTCTGTTTTCATGTGTGACCTCAGCCTTGGGTGTTCTGAGTGCCATCAGGTCAAGGGATGCCAAGGACATCCCTTCCACCCCACTGTCCCCAGCCCCTCTGAAACCTTTCAGGCAGTGCTTGGATCCTGGAAGGAGCAGACAGTTGGTTACAGGAGGCAGCTGCAGTAGTGTTTCTGGTAGGATGCTTCTGTGGCCAGAGAGGAAGGAGGAAGAGAGGCAAGCAGGCAGCAGGAACAAAGCCTTGGGCCGTGAGGTGCCCAGCTACCCTGAGATGATGGAGAGAATCCACCCATTCCTGCTGCTGTTCTGCTCAGGAGGAATTTATAGAACTTTTTGGGGGAATTGCTATGTTTTTTATTTGTAAAGTTTTTAAAAACACCTACTCTGAGCTCAGGGTGCATTCACTGTAACTTTTTAATAAAAGTAATCTGGGTCTGTGTGAGTACGTCCGACAGAGAACATCTGCTGGTCCTTGAAACATAAATAAAGCTTGTTCTTTCTTTCTTGTGACATCCCTTCTGACATTCAGAACATGGCACACAACTGGAAGAAAGAAGGTATTGGTACCAGCAGGGAATGTATAGCACACGGTGACAGGAATCTGTGCAAACAACCTGAATGGAATGAAAGAACTTTTAACACCAACTCATGTTTTCAAGGAACTGAAAACTAAGTTGTTTCCTCTCCAGCACTCTTCTGGGTCACATTCAGGTCACAGTGCAGAGTGGAGCCCTCTCGTCGTAGTGTGACACACGGGCACTTGCTGCACACAGCACATCGATGGTCTGCACGTAGCTGTTAGCATCACATTCATCAGGAGCAGCTCACTGAGCTGTTGCCTTAGGAGGAGAGCTGCAGATCTGTCATCTTTTGTGCACTTGATCATGAATTGGACTTGGAAAACCAGGAGATGGGTTTAAATTGGTGGAGTTAAACTTGTGGTAGACCTTACATTTTCCTGTTTTTTTTTTTTTTGTTGTTGTTGTTTGTTTGTTTGTTTGTTTCTATCCTCACTTGGTACCTTTAGAAAAGAATTGGGTGCTTTGTACATATTTTACTCTGCAGTCAAGAAGGGCAACAAAATGGATTTGGGATAAGAAAGGTAATTCAGGAGGAGACCCTTCAGTGCAAATCATAAAAAACCTGTTGCAGCTCATACTAAAATAGCAAACGCTGGCAACATGAGACTACTGGTGAACCTGTGCAGACAGGGCATTGGGGCTAGTCAACAGCCCTAGGGAATGAACCACAACAGCAAATATCCACTCATCTGGAAGCTGTTCCCCAGAAAGGGACGCTGGAGTGACAAGAGACCTGCTGCGCAGGGAGCTGAAGCTGCTTGTGGTCTGCTCCTGGATGTTTCCTTGCCTCTTCAACCCCGTGGTTCCTTTTGATCACATTTCCCTGGATTTTAGCAAATTCTGTATAGCCCTTTTAACCTTAGTTTACATGAAACTATAGCCAGAGACTTCATGGCAGAGCTGGACCCACTGTTGTATAGATACAGTGGACTGTGAAGACGATAATTAATTTCACCTTAAAATAAATACCTCTATAAACAGAGTGAGAGAAGTTAGCTTTTTAGATGGAGAGATGGGGAGAGCTGGGTCTTAGTGGTGTTTTTAAATTAATCCCAGTGAACTTTCTGGCTTAGTTGCATCGAGCCATGCCAAAGTCTCAGTGCTGATATTAGCAATAAGGACAATATCATTAATATAGTTACATCAGACTAAAGAAAGTTATAGAGTTAGTATTCATTTAAAAAAAAAATCCCGTGTTAATGGTGACTTTTTTTGCCATTAACTGGGGCTTTTGCAGTATTTTAAGCACTTACACAGTGTTTATGAACCTGGATAAGTATTTCTAGTGTTGCCAAGAATAATCAAAGACAAATAGAACAGTTGCAGCACTTTTTTCCCTGATGAAATGATATTGCTTCTAAACCCCTCACTGGCCTCCAGCAAGGGACTGCGTCCTCTTAAAGCAGGAGTGTGCTGCTTGAACTTTGCTATCGCCTAATGCTTTCAAGGTTGCTTGTCTGAAGTGACTTAATTTGTAGAGCAGAGCCAACCTTGTACAAACGCTCCAAAAGCCACAGTGAGCCAGGGCAGCAGGGCTATTACTAATTTTTTATTAAAATCCCTTAGGCACACACACAGAAGGCCCAAAAGCAGCTTTAATAATAGACAACATACAGCACATTTTTCTTGTATTCCCATGTAATCAAATCTAAAGCTTCTGTGCACTTTCTTTGTTTTACCTAGAGGACCAGCTTCCAATTTAGTTGTGGCCTGCACTAAACTGATTTTTCATTGTAATTAATGCCTACTTTGGCCTCACCACTTACACAACTTTCCATTAGAGGTTTGCAGCCATCCACAGAGTGTTTGCTGAGTTACCCTCCCATCCTACTACAGTTGCAATTTTTGTTAAACTGCTTTTTTTTCTTCTTCTTCTTCTTTATTTTTCTGCAAGGAATGTTTAAATTATGCAGCCCAGTTGGTTTTGTTACCCTTTTATTTTTTCTCTCCTTTCTCCCCCCCCCCCCCCCCCCACTCCCTCTCTTCCCCCCGCCTGCTGCACCTATTAAAGTGGTTGGGCAGGAGTCCAACTGGAAGGAAAGCCTTTAAGTGATTTCAGAGAGGGCCAGTGGAACTTATTTAGGCCTGGGGTCTGCTGCGGTTAATTTTCAGTCTGTGTTTTGTGCTGTCCATTTCCTCTGAAATACTACCTGGGGTTTAAGGTTCCTCGGCACAGGATGTTAATAGGCCTCTGCAAACATTCAAAAGGCAGCTTTCCCACCACTAACCTTAAAAAGATTGTGGCACCGGGCCCGGGGTCAGATTGAATAGATGAAAAAGTATACGCTGCGCTTTTGCTTGCTCTTGGACCTTTCCCTGTTGGCTCGCCTGACATTTTCAGTGACTTTTCTTAGTACCTTATTTTCAGCGTGCTTCCTAGAAAATTCTGCTTATTACCTTCTCCCGTCCCCCCAACAACGCCGCTAAGCCAGGTAGCACAACAGTCTGTGATTACAGCTTGCTGGCTTCACAACTCTCCTCCTTCAGCCTCAAGGTGCTGCCTCCTCATGGCCCCAAGGGCCAGCTGGACCCCTAGGTGTAACCTACCCACACTGCTGCTGTCACTGAGCCCACAGGGCTGAAGCAGGGAGCTAATCACCAATCTATGTGCCTCTGCCTTGCCAGCTTTGCCGCCATAAGGAGTACAACCCCACGTGGGGTGCTGGGTGCTGCGGTTCCTTTTGCAGTGCTTAGATCTAGGCACTAGATCCGGGTGTTTGGGGTTACTCAAAAGGAGCAAAATGAAGTTGACCCCACATGCACACTCCTTACATAGCCATAGAATCGTAGAATTGTTAAAGTTGGAAAAGACCTCTAAGATCACCCCATCCCCATCATGTCATTAAACCATGTCTTCCAATGCCACATCTCCACAGTTCTTGTGTCCTCCAGGCTGCAGCAGGCAAGTGCTGACAGTATTTCAAAGTACTAGGCAACGGTCTCTGTGTTGAAGGGACTGGCTGTTCTGATCTCCTTTGTGGAGGTGCAGTTCCCACTAGGACAGGAGATGGATGCTTTGAACTGAAGGGTTTGCTTGATTGCAGTGTGTGGACTTCTAGAGATCTCCTGTTAAATTTCCTTGGACCAAAGAAGGAAGGTGCATGTGATACCCCAGATCACACAGGTCTGCTCTTCACTGTCCCCATGTTGTGTCTCACCACTGTACAAAGAAGCAGATCTCTTCATACTTTTTTCTCCAGAATGCAGTGTTTTTCCATATTGTCAGGGAACCAGGGAGGTGTGTGAGAGGCCCATGTCCAGCTGTCCCAGATGTGCAGGTGCTGGGCCACAGTTGCACCATGTGCCCCGAGCAACAGATGCACATACCAACCCAATTCCCTTCTGGCCTCTGACCCTCCTCCAACACTATTCCTGTTCACCTCTAGCTCACTGGGATGGGAGGGAGCCACCTCCCACCTCTGCGAAGCAGGAGCCTTTCAGGTGAAGGTGTGTTTCATGCTGGTGTTGGAAAAGAGCCTGGTGTTCAGGCTATCCCGTGGTGCAGACATAATGGCACGTAGTTTAGATGCTGAGAGCATTTCACTGCTGCCTAGTGAGGTGAGCAGCAACTGGGCAGAGCTTCACAATGTATTGCTTGCAAGATGTTGACTCATCATCCCCTGGCTTTTTCTCAAAGACTTGAGCACCAACAGTGGGTATGCATGGTACTGTTCTGCTGCAGGGATCTGGCCCTGCATGATTCCCAGGGCTGCCTTCTCTGAGAATGACCCACAGCACCGCATCTGCTCTGCCTGTGCAGCAGTGGGTTGTGGGCAGTACCAGTGCCCACGGAGCATCCCGCAGGGCAGCACCCGGTACCGCTCTAAACACATTTGTGTATCTCTCCCTGACATTTGCTCTGCTAAAAGGTCAGTGCTCTGCAGCAGAGATGGAAACAACCTTCCTCATTATCACGTATTACTGTGAATTGCCATCTCTGACTCCAAAGCTTCCAGTGATTTCTGCTGCGGCAATTGGAGTGATCCAACACAAAGCCTTCTGGGCTGTGAGCTCTGCCTGGACAATGCTCCTGATGCTCAGAGGAGGAAGCAATGACTGTTTGGGGACTGAGAAAACCCAGTAAATTTCTAACTGCAGTAAGTTACACATTTGCAGTGATGGGGAAAAATATGATGACAAGACAAATTTAATAAGAAGCACAACTCTGCAGAAAGAAAGGGCCATTCTGCTACAAGGCTTTCTTATTTTTCAGCCTTCCTGCAGAACTGCCACTGAGATTTTGTAATCTCCAATGTTAGAGGTGGTGCTGGCAGAGGAAGAGACCAAGGCTGAGTCCCAGTCAGTGTTCCAGCTCAGGAAAAGTGAGTGCTGGGAGGAAAGTGGAGACTTAGGTTGGATATAAGAAAAAAGTTCATAACAAGAAGGGTGGTTACAGGTTGCCCAGAAAGGTGGTGGATGCTATGTCCCTGGAGATACTCAAGGTCAGGAAGGACAGGACTCTGAGCACCTGATGGAACTGCAGGTGTCCCTGTTCATTGCAGGAGAGTTGGACTGGATGGCCTTTAAGGGTCGCTTCCAACTCAAACAATTCCACGCCTCTGTGATTCTGCCTCTGAGTTTTGAGTGTCAAGGGGCTGAAGAAGGAAGCAGAGGGATGGAAAGCAGGCTGGTTTTCCTTGCTGAGCTGAGACCTTGGTGAGGCAGAGAAGTAGTTTCCAAAATAAGTACGTGTCACATTGGAGCTGGGCAGGCTTCTAGGGAGAGTCCATTTTGCAGACATGTCTGCTCTCTGCTTCTCACACTAGCCCCCAGTACAGCCTCAGGAACACGTAAACATATAGAAGGGACTGAAATGTTCATGGAGTGATGACATTGCTGCAGAATAACTGGGTGTTTCATTCTCTCTGTTTGCATGTGTTTGGTTAGTTGGAAAACAGGCACGTGGCTGACCGCTGGGCAACCTGGCTGGGAACGGTGAGCACTGTGCTGGCACTCCTCCAGGTCCAACATGCTGCCTGCGTGGCTGCAGGCTGGCTTTCCCCTTCTGCTGACTGTGAGTGTGCTGCGAGGTGACCACTCAACGATGGTGTTTGGAGAAGT
Source organism: Oreortyx pictus (assembly GCA_036925125.1). Taxonomy (NCBI): domain Eukaryota; kingdom Metazoa; phylum Chordata; class Aves; order Galliformes; family Odontophoridae; genus Oreortyx; species Oreortyx pictus. The sequence goes on along the minus strand of JAUPFR010000002.1, from coordinate 2,114,402 downwards.
GATGATAATCTGCCTATTTTGTAATGCAAGAGTTTGGGGACAAGAAGGACCTTTGGCCTCAGCTATGGGTGAGAGCTGGGGAGCCCTTCTGCAAAATCAAAGCCAGAAGAACAAACACCACACAACTTGGTTTTAACACACAACCTTTATTTTTATTTTTATTTTTTCCCAGTAACAGCCATAAAAAAAATACACTTTGGAAGCAAGATATTTTTTTCACATTCTTCCCCTTAGTTTTCTTCCTTAGTGTGGTGGTGGTGATAGGCTTCAGAGATGCACTTGGGCAAAGTCTATGGGGCTATGAGAGAAAAGCGTTATCTAACATTTTGTGAGGCATCCCGCAAACAGCAAGGAACCTCAGCCATGAGCACAAGAGAAAATGTCTGATTCTACCGAGTGTTTCTTGCCTGGATTTCAGAATGATGCAGGCAAAGTCTGTAGCAGTATCTGCTTGTTGGCTATGCAGATATTAAAGGTAATAGTAACTACCTGAGCTCCAATGCCAGGCTTTCTGACAAGCCATCTTTCAGTGAGCAATATGCCTTTCCTCTTGGCAGTTGGGTCTCCACAAGGATGTCCCACCACTGAAGCAGGATGCAGGATGCTTCCTATCCTGATAACCTGTAATTTGTACCCCTCTGTAGATCTGGAGCAATAGAAGGACCAGATCAGGAAAGAGTGTTTCACACAATTTCCTTGTGCTTGTATTTTTGCCTTATAGAAAACCTTACTGGGCCTTAAGTTTTTAGATTCTTAGACGATCTCTACCTTTGTATTTGTAGGTGCTCCTAACACAACACTTGAGCAAGTTTTTATTTTGAATTATTTGCCTTTGAGGCTGTGACTGAAGACTGTTGCAGAGTAACAAGATGAGTTTGACCTCTTTTTATCTGTTCTTCTGTCTTGCTGCTGTAGAAAGTTAGTAACAAAGTCTAACTTAAACTACAGTTGCCATTAAGGAAAAAATCCACTATTTTTATTAAATTTCAGAATCACCTCAGGTTGCATGAAAAACAATGGTATTGGATTTCTTTTTAAAATTAACAATGTATGTAGCGCAGTAAAAAAAGCTGACATTTACTTAGAGCCTGGAAGTAAAGAGACTCTGAGGTGGATGGCAAATGGCAGCGCTTCTCTCTTCCATCCCACAGTCTACGTGGGATGTGGGATGACGTGGGGCAATGGGGCCATGGATTTAGGAGAAAAGCCAAGGAACACCATCACCATTGCTACCTGTTGCCAGTAGGAGAGTTCACAGGGAAAAGAAAGATTTATTTTAGCAGCTGGCCTGAATGACTGCCAAAAGGGGAGGGATCTTTGAAGTGAAGCTGAAGATTTGATTCAAGGGTGCAGAAGACAGGAACTAAGACTGGACAGTCACTAGCTCCAATGTGTGCTGTGGTCAGGTCCCATTCAAATTTCAAAGGGACATTTGTCTCCCAGCTGATGAAGGAGTTGGAAGTGATGCACTGGGGTTGCAGAGCAGGGAGCTGGCTGATGAGGAGCAGGGGAACTGATAGGAGACGTTACTCAGTTTGACTTCAGGTCTTTAATGTGTGTTTATTTATTATTTATTATATAAAAATATGGCATCGGTGTATTTCCTTAGGCTCCTTTGAAATTCTCTTTAGGACGTTTCTACCACATTCAGCAAGATCCCTTACTGAAGCAGAGATTTGCTTCATACCTATAGATCACCAGGAACCTCTTGTAGAGCAGCATCGTCATTGCCTTCCTAATTGATCCCTTCCTGCACTATTCAATGACCACAGCTATGGAATTATTGGCTGCGTGATTTCTTTTCTTGATGGGATCCACAATGGAAAAAGTAATACTGTATAAGACAGGGAAATAAAGCACGACTGCGTTACTGTTGGCAATACTGAGGATGGTTGGTACATGGCACACTCATTCCTATTTTGGACCTGATCTCCACCTTCTTCTGTGGCTTAGAGGATGCTCTGGTTATGTTGAGCAAATGCAGAACCAGATACTTCTTCCATATTCTCCCTCTGTCCTCATGGCTCTTTGCTGTAGGACTCTGTGATACAGAAATCACCCAGGGCTGGTGGGGGTGAGGGTGTAGCTCATCGCTACAAGCTAGAAGGTGCAACAGGCCCTTGGGCTTCAGTTTGAGTGATTTGCCTGGAAAAGTCATCCCACCTGCACTTAAGGGAGCCTGTGCAGGAAGTGTCTGTAAAGGTCTGTGCACAACTGAAACATCAGTGACACACGTCTCCTGCTCACAGCACTAGGGTGACTGTAAATAGACATGTTTCCTTCCACTGCAGCTCCCCAGCTGCCAGTCAGGAGCAGGATTTCACCATATCATGTGTCAGGTTCACATTCCTGCTTTACAATGAGCACTTGTGAGAAGGTACTGCAGGTTTCTCCCGTTTCCTACTGTCAAAGGTTCCTGGCCTGGTTCCGCCTGGTTCTGTGACTAAAAGGGGCAGAGGGTGGACCCACAGACCCACATCCTAGGAAGAGGGTGGAAGAGGGAAAAGATAAAAGGTGGGAGACGGACCTAAAAACAAAACAGTGGCAATGAACTAAGGGAGAAAACTAATTTACTAAATATGATTACGGAATGCAAGATAACACAATGTAATGCAATTGGAATTGAAGCTAATTAATCAAATAAAATGAGAGAGAGAGTGTCCAGAACCAAAGGTCTTACTCTAATGCAGAAGGTGAGATGGCTAGGGAGCTCACGCTACAGAGATGAGCAGTAAACAAAGGGGCAGTCAAATGACTCCCAAGCAATCTTTTTCTTTCCCTCTAAACAGAAAATGGAAACAGAACAGTGAAGTCTTCTGGGATAACGTAGTTCTTCTCTTCTGAGAACCAGGTACCTGGAAATATCGACAACCCACAGAACTGGAGCATTAACTCTTTAACTTCCACTGCACCACATGATGCTAGGATGTGGAATACCGATGAGAAAAATCACAAAACCATGTCACCTACCTTGGCTGCTTCCAGTCCTGGTTCATCATACTCCCTGCTCTTGACTCCCACGTGTGCTAAGAACAAGGCATCTTGCTCAGGGCTGCAAGATTTTCTCCCCCCTAAACTGTAACTGCAATGGCCTCCCTGGCATCCCAGAACTGTAAGTGTCCTCTTGCTATCTCTGTTAACTCTGTGACCTGTCATTTGCAGGGCTCTCTGATGCTGCTTCAGGTGCTCGCAGCCTTACCTAGGACTCTGCAGCTGGACTGATTCATAGAACTTTACCTAACAGGTCTGTTTATCCCATGTTGAGAGACCTCGCCCAGCCTTCAACAAAGTCAGTCAGCTGAAGAACGATTTTACTAACACAAAAGGCTACATAGGGTATGGCAGTATTATTTTGAGGCCTTTTTAAAAAAACTCTGCCCCTCCTATTCATTTCTAAATGGTCTCTCAAATTCCATTTCTTTTTCATTATAAGCTATATGCTCTAAACTGAATATCCATTTCTAGTGCTGGGTGAAATGTTTGAAACATGATAATTTGGTGATGGATTGATGTCTGAAAATGGTTCGGTTAGGAAAAGAATCAATAATCTTCATGTTTTATTGTGTGATCAGCTTGGTGGTCAGCCAGAATGAGCCCAATAGTGGGCAGAATAGTACTGGTTCTTTGGGAAGGATTCTCTTCATCTTCCCAGAAATCTTGTATTTTCTGCTAACAGATTCCAGGCGCTGGACCAGATGGAACTGTTCAACAGGTATTGTCTCAGTGGGGGTCCTCTTGCCTCCATCGTTATGAAATCCAGGCAAGGAACACTATCTGTAGGATCAGACCTTTTCTTTTATGCTCATGGCTGAGGTTTCTGGGTGTTTGCAGGATACCACGCAAAATGTTAGATAATGCTCTTCTCACTGCACTGGGTTTGTGGGGTTTCAATGAGATATAAGGGTATGACCCCAACACATTTAAGAAAAAAACTGCCACGTAGGTCAGAAGCTAGTGAAGAACTTAGCCTAGGCGTACCTATGAATGCTATGTTACTTCATGTAACTTTGTTTGGCCCTATCTTGGACAAAGCATTTTGAGATACCTGCAGAAAGCGTGCCGTGTCAGTATATACGATCAGCTGATCAGTTCAGATCAGCAGCCAGGAGTTACAAATAGCCACAAGGCAGCCAACTGATCTCCTCATGCTTTGTCACCATAGTAATAGTAAGAAGTGCGTATTTTTGAAAGGCTTTTACATCTTTGAAGGAAGAGAAAAAGATATAATAGTTTTTTTTTTTTTTTTTAAATTCACGTGATTTATTCTGACAAACAGATATATTTTGTTGTTTCCATCATCATTTGATGAAATACTTTAAAGCTGGTCCAGGGTAGTGCATTTTCGAATATAATATATACAGTACATCTAGCAGTTAACAAAATTTGGATGTGCAGCACAGAATGGTCATTATTTTTACTGAAAAAAAAAATAAAGACACTAATTACTTACAGACAAGATACTTAGCACAAACAGATAAGCTTCAAAATGAAAAATTCTTCGTTTATGATAATTATGTTCTCTGCTTTGTTTTCAGAGACTGATAATTTGAGGCTTTAAAATCACCAGGAAGCCATTAATTGGAATTCTTCAATAAAAAATAAATTACATAGAAGTTCATGATGAGTTGTAAAAGCACAGAGACTGTATTATGCAGTGAGCAACACTGCTCTACTATTTATAGGCACGCACAGCTATGTCTAACAGCAAAACTGTAAAGAATTTGAGATGTGCAGATAGCAATTATTAATGGATCCCAGAGATCTGCAGATATTTCAAATAACTGCTTTTAGCAGATCAGTTATCCAGTAAAAGCAGGGCTTTATTTCCAACTGGCACTCTTTTAACATGTTGCTTCTTGTTTTTGACATCTTAACATGACATTACTCTCCTAGAGACTATTATAATAAGAATCCATGTACAGGAGGAGACACTTTGCTGCATGCATGTGCTGATCAACAGGCTTTGAGGAGATTGCTCTTGTGGAGGGTCACTATGCTTCTCTTTCCTACACCAGGCTTGGATCCTGAAATCTGTAGCAAGTGACCAAAGGACAGCATTCAATTTCTCTTCCTGCACTGCTTTTCTGCTCTCTATTCGATCCCCAGTTTCACTTGGGACCAAATCCTTGGTAGATGAGTAGGACCAGGATGAGGTCCTGTTAGAGCTGATAGGGCAGGTTCAGGCCTAAGGATCTGCTCGGTGGCACCAGGCACAACATTCCTCTTTGACTTCTGTAGGAGCTAGGCTGAGCCCTTGGAGCAATGCAAGCTCTGTGGGGAGACCTAAGAGCCTCCAGCCACTCCCTCAATAGGACCACTGCTGTCCTTTCGAACACATGCCATAGTGGAGCCACCGGCCTTCAGCAGTCTTCCACTGGATGCAAGACTCAGAAGAGTGGCATATGCAGTGAAGCACCGTGCTATATTCAACTTGTTCTTCTACTTTCTGTCTCTGTCTCATAGGCCTGCCGATGCCATGAAGAAATGGGGCTTTCCCCTTTCCTTACTGAGAACTGCCCAACTTTGCCATTGCTTGGGATCTTGGCCTAAGACTTGAGATGGAAATGCTGATGGCCTCAGTTAATTGTCTGTCCCAGAGGGATATAAAATACTGTCATATCCCAGCTATGCTCTTTTCACGACCGCTGACACCCTAGGTTCCAGCAAGGAGCTCTTTAGATAAAGCAGGTAATAAAAGTGATCACAGGGATCCTTGACACCATGCCATCTAGTAAAGAAAACAGCGGATTTCAACTCATTCACTAGTGAACTCAAAGGGATGCACAAAAGAGTGAAGTGGCCTTGGTAGAGGCCTGATCTAAAGTTACACTTCACGAGTAGGTAGGAAGTATTTCCCGAGGACCTGATCAAAGGCTCTCTTCAATGCCAACATAATGCCTTCTGACTCTGAAGGTAGCACTCAAGGGCTCTACGTGACTTGTAGGATAAACATAAACAACTGAAGTCAGTTAATTCTCACAATATCAGTGAGTTCAGAGTAGCAAACCATCCTCTTTGATATTTGTGTGTAAAATTAGTGAAAGGTTTCAGCTGACGTGGTGTTCGCATTGTTGGCTTTTTTTTCCCCTCCTCCTGTTTGTCTAGACCTGAGTTAGTGTGATCACAGGGAAAGTAGGAAGACAAGGATAATGGGAGACAACAGCAGTGGGTCTGTGGGGAGACCGCTGCGGTGTCAGGGCGAAATGACATAGTGTCACAAGACAAAGTCATACAATAAAAATATCAGGTCTCTGTTGGCACTTGAAAAGTGCTTTAATTCTTGGAGAATAAAACCTACCATACATCATCTGAAATCAATTGATAAGAGATCTCAGAGAAATTAAAAACTGTTTCCTCCCATTCATTAGTAAAGGTGGCGTCTGTCCAAAGCTGATTGTTGGTGTGGGCCAGCTGTGATAAATGTTCCCTTACCCATGAAAAAGAAACGCTTCTTAATGAGCTATCATCTTGTGTACATTTTAATTTCCAAATTGCTGCAGTGGATATACGGAGCTCCCCTGAAGTCATAGCACTGCTCAAGGCATGCTGCCCTGTGCAGTATTTTAGAGTATTTGCTTTGCAGGTTCCCAGGACTTTTTGATGCCAAACCACTTCCATGACATGAGATCTACATATGAATTACCATTGCACCAATAAATTATTGACATAATTGTTTGTACATATTATAGTACTAATTACAAGAAAATATTCCTGTCTAGTTAGTGTGTGGCACCTCTGGATCAGTGGGTTGTAATCGTAATGGTTGGGCACTCACAGCTCCTGTTTACCTCAGAGATGGTTACTGATGCACAGCATGGTTTGAAAATTGGGACATTTCTTTGTAGGGATAGATGCTTCCTACTAGAGTGGTTAGTCTTGTGCTCCACAATGGTATGACTTGGAGGTATGTGGTACGCTGGGAAGCACAGCCCTGAAAAATGCAAAGAAATGATAGGTCTGGTTTCTCCTGTTCCAAAAGCTTCTCCACTCTCCCTAAGACAGATTCTCAATGGGCTGGTGGGCAGCAGGACGTAAGCGCTAGTGATGCTTGGTGTCTTTCCCCGTGGACAGAGGAGAGTGCTTACAGGGGAAGGATTATCCTTCTCTCCACAGTGACTTTTGAGGGAACAGCAATGCATCTTTCTTTTGTGTAGCTTTCTTGAGCCTACATGGCCAGGGCTGAGGGCTGGAGCAGGAGCAACGTAAACCAGCGTGGACCTCCAGGTTAACATTCTACCACAGTCCTTAAAAGAAAAACTGCAGAGCAGCCCAGCACAAGCTTGCAGCCCTGCAAGTGACCCACACGTCCTGTCCTGTCCCAAAGCTCACAGCTCCCAAGCAGTATCAATGACTTTTCTCTCCTCAGTCTGAGCTGCTCTCAGCAGTGTGGCACTTGGGCCAATGACAGCAGCACTGCTAAATGTCACCTGGAGGACCTTGGTGCTGTTTTATTCACTTTGTTCAGCTGTGGTGAGCTCTGCTTATAATAGAGACAGGGTACATCCAATGTCTTTGCCGCATTACAGGCAGCCGAGCCCTACTCCCAGCACCTCTGAGAATTTGAACATTTTTAGGAGGTATTAAAGAAGTAAAAAAAGTTCAGCATAATTTTTGGCATGCCAGAATTTTCAAAGGATTTCTGGAATTTAATGAACTCATTTAATAGGCATAATTGTCTTGAGTACATGTGAGAAAACTTCTGAAATAGCGGAATTAGGCATGCTCCATTTTGTAGCCTTTCAATGACCTCCAGCAAACGTGTGACCCAGATATGAGAGCCTCCTGTCCACTTGCATAAACATGATGCTTTAAAAAGGCGGGGAGTGGGTGGGTGGGTGGGGGGGGAGGGATGCGGATTATAAAGATTTGAACTCTTAATGGCACGTGGGGAGAGACATACTGCAGTGGCAAAACAAATCCAGGAGCAGATAGGAAATAGCCTCAAGACTGTGCTTGATGTCAGCCTCCTCCTGCGAGAGGAGATGTGGTGGCAGCCAGAGCTGCTCCGGGGTCTGCTGAATGGGGCAGCAAGGTGCATGAATCTCCTCCAGCTCTGCCGCAGTGTCTCAGGGGTGCCCACGAGCCATTCCACGACTGTGCTGTGCCACACAGGGCCGGAACACCATAAGGAGCAGGGAGGAGAGAGGATGTGGCCCGTGCCAGTGCACTGCCAGCCCTGTGCAGCATGGGCTGCGGCTCACCGCTGCTACCGTCAGGCTTAATTAAAAGCAGGAGTGAGCAAAGTGTTGCTGAGATTTAGAAATTATATGTCATTAGTTATTAACCACTACAAATTGGACAGAAGTTGTTTCAAGGAGAACAATTTCCACCTGTGGTGCTGCTAAGCGAAGCTGGTGTGGGGTGATGCGGGCTCCCCAGCTCCTGAGCCGCTCCGGGCACATATGGCTGAGGCTTAGCATTGTTCGAACTTGCTCTCAGCAACAATACTTTTCAGTCTGTGAGAACTTGTACTTCATTTTAACAGCAATTCATAAGCAGGAAAAAACATGTCCTTTTTTTTTTTTCTTTTTTTTTTTACTGAGCCAAACACCAAAACAAAATATTGGACTAAATTATACTCTGATTTTGCAACTTTAAAATCTGCCTTTGCAAGTTAGTGCTGAATTTAGTTCATCCCCCTCAGGCATTTTCCATGCAATAAAAATTGTTTCCTTTTTTTTTTTTTTTTCCCTTGCCACTTGGGGAAAATGAAAACTCAAAGGAGGGAACTAAGTCAATTGCTAGATTACAACTGCCTGCGCTCTTGGCATGGTAAAACAGTACCATGCAGAAGGCTCATGTTGGGTATCCTGCCTGGAAATCTGTATTATCAGCATCACTGAAGCTGATGATATTCAGACAAAGCCTTCTGAGTTGTGGCACCCATGATAACAAAACCAAACAAATGGAAAAACACGACACTGAGATCTTAACACTTTTGTTCAGCAGCTGCACAAAAGAGAGTGGTGGGTTGGTCTGAAGAGTCTCTTCCATTGCTCCTCCTGCTTCCACAGCCCCAGAGGGGAGAGAAGAGCCGTGTTTGCACTGTAATAGGTGTAAAACTGGCATATCCAACAACGTTTCAGAGTGAGAAGAGAGAGAGCTCTCACAATGTTGTGCTTGGTGATCTTCTTAGATGTGCTCAGACCTGGAGTCTGGTGTGTGATGCATAGGGACAGACTGCTGCATGCAGGGCTCTAAGTTACTGCGTATAGCAGCTGTTCGTTGTGCTAACAAATGTGGAATGCAAACCAGGTCGCTGGCACAAAACAAGGAAGAAAAACCTCTTCAGTACCAAAGTTTTTCTGTTAATCCAGTAGAAGCTACTATAATACCTATCAACTCTGGCTCTCTTAAAAGCCTGAATGGTTGAAGGCCTTCTAAGTTGAGCCCACACGTAGCGTGTATATTACATTTTAGTTGGAAACTTGGTTGTGTATGTGTATGTGTTGCCTTGTGTCTGCAGGATGTAAAGTCGATAGCCAGGGAATGCAAAAGCTCGTTATATGACATTGCTGAGTACGGCAAAGGGACAGAAATGGAAGATGCTGGGGTGGTGAGTGGCTGTAGCTCTTCTGGCACATGTAATTGCTCATGAGGATGATTCAAAGCATCAGCACACCGGCCCTTGTCACTGCCCTTGTGAACTCACTTCTGTAGCTCATGGCGAATTGGGGAAGTGAGATATGCTCATGCAAATATTTCAGATGAGAAGCTGCAAACATCCCCTGCTCACATCTGCTGGGCCAGTCTTACCAGCATTCTGCTGTAGTTCGGGGGCAGATGCAGGCACAGACAACCACACGGGTGATGGGGCCTCCTCACGCCCTTTCTCTTACATTCACCATGGGCTAAACTGCATGCAGCTGTCATGCTCCAATGGCCTTGTCCCTGTGAGCTGGCCTTGGATATCCCCGCGCTAGGGACAGCAGAGGCTGGGGCTTTCCACCAGCCCCATCGCAGGTGTAGGGCACAGGCCAGCTGCACGGCCCGCTGTCTCCCCAGTCTCTGCAGCGTCTGCCTGGTGCAGACATGGCAACTTGGTTTCTAGCAGTCAAAAGAGAGGCAGCTGGCATTCTTCACAAGAGTTAGCCCGAGCTTTCTCTCTGGGATAAAGCATAAGGTACTCTGGAATGCCCGAACTGCCTGCCGTGCTCACTCATGGATCTGGGAAGAGATACTCATGTGTTGGTGGCACCCACACGCATTCTGCTCTCCTGGATGAAACATCCGAAGTCCTTGCTTGAGGCTAAGAGGTGCTACTGCTCCCCTGCCAGCTCTTTCTGCTTTATTTCTCACCACAGGCTCAAAGCTTGTTGAGACTCAAGCCCCGCCACCACAGGACCTATGCACAGCCTGTGCAGAAGAACATTTGCTGCCTGATGAACACTCTTGGGTTGACTGGTGACAGACATGGGGCACGAGGAAGCAGCCTGGCACTAAGCAACAGCAAAGTATGGCATTTTTTGTGTGTGTGTGGTCACTGTTGTCATCGATATTATAATCAGTTGCAACTGATTAGGAAATGTAACTGCTTAAATTAAATTAAATTAAAAAAAAAAGATTAAAAGACTGCAGACACCTGTGTTTTCAGACAATGCCTTTATTTCTAGACAGCATCTTCCTGCTCAAGGGCCTAAGCTGCTCATATCTTATGTAAGTGAAAGCAATATTGAAAAACATGATCTCTTTTTTCACACTGAGACACATTTTCTAAAGGAGAAGAGGGTGCACCGTGCCTGCTTGAAAGCCCCTGGATGTAAGATTACATTGCTATCTCTCAAAAAGCTGCCCTGTCCTCACTCCTCTCACAGTGCTTCGGTGACTTTTGTGAGTAGCACCTCGAGTCTGATTTTGGCAAGTGAGGCTTTGCAGCCTGCATTACTGTGTCTCACCTGGTTGGGCCTTGCTGTTATTCACAGCAGGATATGTCCCCCTCAAAGTCATCCCAAGGTCTATTGGTCTATTGCTATGACTTGTACAACACTGAGGGGTGGTTGCCTTTCCACACGCGTTTTCACCCACACAGCCACTGACATTGGTGTTCACCCTTGGAGGTGAATAGTTCAAAGGGAAGACCTAGTCTGAGTTTCCCTGATGGCAAATGTTGCACATCTATACCTGCTTCCACAAGAGAATTTCTGCAGAATTTTGTTTCATATTCAGCATTTCTTCCTTTTCTGGCAGCAGTTAGGCAAGGTACACCTTTGGGGTATTGCTACTAGCTTGCATAACTTTCGTGAAGTAAAGAGAAGTGATAATATTACAGAATCACAGAATAATACTATTTAGACTTTTTTTTTTTCCCCAAAACCACCTTAATTTAATGATTTCCCAAGACTTCTGGAAAAGCCCTGCTCACACTGCTCCCAAGTAAAAGCATTTCAGTCACACTCTCTGACATGGGCCAACGTTCACTTTAATCCTCTCCTGCTGGGGACTGTGGAAAATAACGTAAAATGATGCCTCTAAGTGATAAGAAGTTGAGATGTGTCTTTTGGAGGAAGTATTCACTCACACTCCACAAACATCACAAAAATTGGACTAGGGCCAAAGCCAGGGAGCTGCATCCCATCCACTGCAAGGGAAACCAGCAATCTGGGAACGTGTTATAGGAGAGAGGAAAGCAAACTGACCTCTGTGATGAGCACGGAGGTGATGGGAGCAGTGGAGCCAGGAGGCAATTATCACAGCTCTCTGTGATGAAGTGGATGCAAGAGCTAACATAGCCCAGTGGTGAATTTCAGAGGCAAAAATGGATCACAAACAGATCACAAACAGATCAGAAGGGGGGAAAAAAAATAAAAAAATGGATATTGCTTGCAGAGAGACTCGTCACTTCATTGGGCTTCCAAGAGAAGTCGGCTCCAGCGTACGGGAATTTCTGAGAAGGTGGCTTTCTGACTTTGCTTTTACTTTACTTTTACTTTAGATTCTCTGCAAACAGGTTTCAAATGATAAAGTTCTTTTGGGGATACTGACTGTAATGAATGATCCATTTTAGACGAGGAAACAAACAGTTGAATACTGCAATACTTTAGCAGTGAGAAAGCCATTGTTTCCAGATTTGTTTTAATGATACACAGTAGGAAGAGAATGATGTGATGACAGCGTTTGTAAATGAGGGAGATCAAAGATCATCTGTGATCCAGGGAGGAAGGGTGAGAACTGTTTGAAAATACTACGCTTGAGCTCTTTTCTCATATCCGTTAGAAAGTTTAACAATTTTTTTTTTTTTCCTGGGCACACCAACTCCAGACGGTGCATGAAGCCAGCGTGTCTTTGTTACTTGGCCAGCAATTAGATCCAGCTCCAACTGCTAATACTGATGAGCCTGGGGTCAGGAGGGACGGCAAGGTTTGCGCTGTGCGAGCGATAGCTGGCTGATGTTATTTCAGGGATGCTGTCATGAGTGCAGCTCACCACGTGAGCCAGGCTGGGCATTACTCACAGCTCGTAAGAGAAAAGTGAGGAGCAGCATTTGACTGAGTCATCTAAATACAGCCGCCTGAACGATACTTTGAAAGGAGAAATTTCCTGTTGAGAGGCATTTATATGCAGCACCAGGAAAACAAATTTATCTGCCCTGGAGATCTAAATCTGAAGGCAAAAAGATGCAAACTAGGAAATCCCAAAACACAAGAAGAATTATGTTTCTCAAATAACATCGTATTTCTTGCATGATAATAATTATAAACAGGCATTCTGCCTGATGACTTATGATTTATTCTCTTCTTTACTTAGTGCAAGTAAAATTTGTAAAGTATTTCCCTTCATTTGCAGAGTAATTGACTTATTCTTATGACAACCCTGGGCTTAAGATCCAAAGCTGAGTCATATCGTTCAGTCAAGGATGGAAATCTCTGTGAAATGAGTGCTGTGATCCCACCACATCTTGGTGGGTTCTGCATGAGGATGACTGTTGGGAGGTAATCTGGTAATCCACCCGAGCCCTGCAGAAAATGCCACCAGAGGGACGGAGGGGCTGTTTTTACTCTTACATCTGCTGAAACAACAAATCCAGTGACTCTTCATCCCCTTGTATCATGTGTTGCCCCTGTCCCAGACTGCTCTGTCTTCTCTGTATAACGTCACTTCAGCAGCTGTTATGTTCTTTGTGCAAGTTGCCAACTTGTTTTACAGGACCATTTGACGTTGCCTTAGCACAACATTAACTTTGCTATGCTGGGTCTGGGATTCATCTCCACACTCCTCCTCAAACTGTGTTTTCCTTGCAGACAGTGCTCCCTCATGCTGCCAGTTTGATCGGTGACTTGCTGCCTTGCCTATCCAAGGAGCATCCTGGTAAACCCCGCGCTGGGCTTTCCACCACAACATGAAGACCCCAAGGAGAGAAGCAAGAAAAGAGCCTGGTGTCATAGCATCAGTGACCTTGCTAATCACATCTGCCATCATCTTGGATCTCACACCATGTGCCAAGCAGAAATAGAACAACGCCTCACGTGTGCTTTGGAAAATTACAAGAAATATTCACAGGAAATCAAGATGTTAAGATAATACGTGCGGACAGAGTTGCAAGAGAACATAATAATGACATAATGCTTTTTGTGGATAGTGTAATATTCCTTATAGAGCTCAAGTGTAAATAATTCTGTTGTTGGACATTGCTACTTAAAGTCATTCAAGGTTGCAGGTCATTCAGGGGCAAAGCCCAGGCCTGTTTCCTTCCTCTCCTCAACAGACAGCTCAGAATCACTCAGCTGTATTCACCATTTTGCCTTTTGCTGAAATGATCAACCCTTCTTGGCTGGATCCTCTTTCCCCAGCAGTGAAACTGGTAAGCAACCAGTACTTCGCTTTGATGGTTCATTTAGCCTTTGCCTGTAATCAGATGCAAATCTAATAATTAGTAGAGTGTTGAGCTTTTTGTATGGGTATCTTCTGCTGCTGTTTAACTCCGAGGAAGTGAAAAATAACAGCTTTGTAATTTTTTTTCCAAGTTGCTATTTTCTGTCTCTCCCATCTCCTGTTACTTCTGAGCAATGAGCGGGACTGTTTCCATGCAAAATGTCAGCAACAGCAAGAGGTGGTCAATTGCACAATTGATTCATCAACAGCACAAAACGTGATGCTGCTTGGCATGTCATGGGTTTTTGGGGCCAGAATCTCATGGATGGTTTGTCAGGTTCTGCCAGTAAGGTGATACCAGGGGAAGATTAGGCACATGCTGTAAAAGTAAACCCTGATCCAGGGATGAGCAAATGAGAGAGCAATAGCTGTTCAAAATGCCCAATGATAAAGTCAAATTGTGTCATCTCAATATTGATTGAAATGCCTAATTTTCCTGGTGCTGGATGCTGTAAATGTTTTGATCTCATTAAAGAACAGTGGAGTTACATGGCTCAGACATTGCCAGTTAAACTCTCCATCTTTGTCTCTCCTCTCAGGGCAGAGTAGGAGAGAGGATGATCCTGCATGCAGAGTGTCTTCCCTCTGGCCTTACAGCTCCTACCCTGGGAAAGAGCAAACATGGTGCCAGTGGCTGGCAATGCACTTTGCAGCCCTACTAGTAATGACCAAAGTCTATTTAAATCTTCATTTCCAGAAGCCAGTTAGCTTCATTCAAAGTATTTATGTAAAGACTCATTTAGCATCTTCTGTCTGACATACCCCATTATTTATCTGTCCTTGTATCTTATCTATCTGTCTATTTATCTGTCCTTGGAGTAAACATCACAACTCTTTGCTATGATACCTGTGTATAGGCAAAGTCATGACCTTCTTGGGGAGGTTGTGGTGTTTTCCAAGCTGTTTAAGGATGAGGAAGTTGCTCCATCCCAACACCTGCTGCTTGGGTAGCTGACTGACACCTGAATCCTCATAAATTTGTTTTAATAGTGAGCAATATCTGGGGTGAAAAATGGTCAATCAGCAACTGGAAGCAGAAAATCCTATGCAAGTTTTAGTCCTCTCTTGTATTGCCTGAGCTGCTTTTCTGACTTTTTGTAATGGGTTTTCATTAATTAGGTCAAGTGTGGCCATTGTATGTGAAGTGCTACATGATCCAGTGTGAATGGAGTTCTGTGCCAATGTGTCTTTTCACTTCCTAAGTCCTGCGTTTTCTTCACTATCCAGGTTACGCTGAGATGGAAGGAGGAACTGGCAGAGGGAAGATTAACCTTTCACTGGCCACAATGCGTTGCCTCTTATTGAGGAGGATTCGGGAACCCAACCCCCTCCAATCCAGCCTATCTGTCTGAATTGCTGAAAGCATAATGCTCCCATATGAGAGATAAGTAAGTGAGCTCTCTTTCTTTTCCATAGGGATGAACTATAGTGTATGCAGATTATTAGGGGAAGAAAATAATATCAGAGAAAGGTGGCTTTCTTAAAAGGCATCAGTAGCATTAGTGTCATATGTGAAGCACCCATTTGTGACAACTGCATAGCCCTTTCAATGGAAAATTGTGCTGTGCTACCTTTTAAAGTATGAAATGCTAATTTTGGATTTACAGTTTTTGAACTGGAGGGCTGCATTTTGCATGGAATTTTGTTTAATTTCCCAGTGAAAAAAGGCATTTGAAACACAACTGCCTACAGCCAACTGTCAACAAAAATCAACTGTAATAACACGCAGCCTGTCACTGATTTATGTGGTGATGTGGTAATCTTCTCAATTTAGCTGGATATTTCTTCTTCATACAAAATAGCTGAAAGTCTTGCTAGACATTTATGAATATCAGGAGGTACTATTAGGGTGATAATGGGGCAAGATTAAGGAGGTGTTCACTAGTTCAAAGTGCCAGTTAAAGAGACAGGGAATTGAGAAGTACTGGCGCATGACTATAAGGCCCATTGGTGTAAGTGAACTTTACGTTTTCAGAGTTTTGGGAGAAGGCATACTGGGTTCCATCTGCCAACAGAGCATCTTTCTAAATGGGAGCTAGGAGGAACAGCTATAAATGTTTTTATTATCTTTCCAAAATTCTATTTTATTTTAGCAAGGAATGGGCTGGAAATCTTAGGTATAAAACACAGAGCCAAATAAGCATGGATGCTCTTATAGACAATGGAGTTGCTGGGGTCCTCTGGCCCTTCTTGGAAGATCTGAGCCTTAGCTGAGGTCACTTTGCATATGACTGCCTCTCAGTGATAACTGGCAAGTAGGATATCACATCCTGCATATCACAGCTAAGAAAAGTAATTGGCCTCTCGTAAAGAGCTAGAACTAATGCAGACAAAATGATACTGCAAGACTTGAACCACAAATAAAGAGAGAAGTTTGTGTTTTACAGAAATGCATAATTTACCAGACATTTCATTATGCTGTATAAAAAGGCAAAAATGATAATTGAAAATAAATGCTGCTGCCTAGCTACAATATATGCTGCCAGCATTACTGGGAACAGAAGTGCTTTATTGGTGAATATAGTTAAAATTTTGATACAACTGCAGATTTGTATATTGTATCTTGTTAAATTTGTCTCAGTTTGGGTATTTGGTACATAGAAATGGGCAAATGTGAGTATCCGTCTGTGTATCTATATACCTGGGGGTTTATACAATTATATTAATTATTAACAGCCTGTTCTGCAGATGATTGCATCTGCAGAGTCTGAGTGAGGATACACGTTGCTGAGTTTATTCAGAGTGCCCAAAATACAGCAGTTATCCTCATGACTGCCTAAGATATTCTACTGCAAACTCCTGTCTTCCAGGAAACACAGTTACATATACAAATACACCCAATAAATGTTTTTGTTTTGGTTTATTTTCCCTGAAGCAAAGGGATCTCTGAGTTCCAATTTTCCTTCAGCAAAGTAAAAAGAGCAGACTGCTTAAGGGTGCTGAAAATTACCAGAGGAGAAGCAGAAAACAGGTCCTCAAATTGTCACTGCTTCTGCTCCAACAGTGCCTTCCCAGTTTCTCTCACTCTGGGGCAGAAGCAGAGAATAAGCAAGAAAAAGGGGAGAGAGACTTTTTGGGACTACTACTACTACTACTGCAAGTAGTTCTACAGGGAACACAGGAGACTGCAAAATTAATTGATTAGAATGAGAATTACACCTTTATGGATGTGTTTAGATTCATGCTTTAAAATTACCTTTTTTTTTCTTTCTTTCTTTTTTTTCTTTGTTTTCCATTTCAACACTTAGTTATCTATAGAGTCAGCCAGGCTGCATTGTTCAGGCAGTCATGGTTGTGTTTGGATTGGTCAGGGCCTACGAATTCACTTGGCCTTGAAGCAAAAAACTCATCATGAATAATGAAAGAAAAGGAAAATAATACCTGTGACAGAATGACTTTAAAAATGATTAATATATATTCTTTTCCTCATAATTTGCCTCCAGACTTTTCCCTTTTCAAAATAGCTTGCCATTAGCAGTTGAACTTTCAATAGTTGGTACTTTGATGGAACTGGTGCTCTGAAGCCAAAGGGAACATTATTATTATTATTATTTTATGAAATCAAGGTTCATTTTGATAAATTCCAAGCCCTGGATGAATACAGACAGGACCAAATTCTTCCCTTGACCACATCTAGTTTGCTTAAGTTGGCCACTTAAAATGTTGCAATATTTGCCACTGAAATACTGAAATTTCTTGAAGCAGTGGTGGTAAACACCACCAACCAGGTTCCCACCCAATAACTGCTTGCAGAAAAGCAGCTCCCCTGAAGAGCATCACAGAGGAGATTTGCAGTCATGAAGGAACAGACTATACTGGAGTTGGAATCAACTGTCACTGAGTACTCAGCAATTCTCAGGGGCTCCAACTTGGGCTCCTGAAGCCTCATCTCTAGGCAGGAAGTTTCCTTTCTTTGAGGCTTTTATTAAAAACCGGCTCAGGTAAATGCTGACAGTAAGCAAGCAAACCTGTTGAGTCACAAGTCCACAACTTCCCAGGCAATAAGATGACTCTCGGTGACATTTAGGAGAGCTAACAGCTGAAAAAAAATATTGCGTTTTTCACCCTTTCTACTTAACATAACAAAACAGTGCAGCTCTTGCAATTGCATTTAGATTCCTTCTCAACAGACCGATCCCACACCTCATCTCCAATTTCTGAAGGCACCCTTATAATGGAACCTCTTGCTGTTAAAGGAGGTCCTTTTGCCATTATGCTCTGTCCAGTACCCACACTAATCCATGCCTAGGGCTTTGAAATAGCCCTAAACAGCACTGCCTAACTTAGGAGGACATCTTCAGCAGGATCTGAAGTGTGCCTAGCCTGGGTTTGGAGAGCTGAGTTGGTATGAATGCAAAACAGATGCAAGCAATGGTGCTAAGGGAGGAAAAAACGGAAATTAAAGGGAAGCACTCAGCCCTCTGAGTCAGCAGGAGTCAAGCAGTGGCTCTCAGACATCTGTGGAGCTGTTTCCACCATGCCCCTGGTGCATTCAGATCCCAGACACCACTGCCCTCAGCTACTTTGCTGTCCCTCTCAGTGTTTCTGTTGAACATCCATCCATACGAGTCTCCTCACCTTGAGCTACCTTGAACTTAAGGTAAGTCTGCTGTTCCTTAAGTCTGGAGGCTCTATGGTGTGACAGCGCTCAAGACTTTTTTGAGGTGATAAGCAAGAGCTGTATGACTGCAGGACATGCTCCTTTTCCTGATAGTTCAAGTAGTTGCATGATGTGAAAGATGCTAGTATTGTCTCTGTGTGCTCAGAAACTAATCCCTCTACCCACTTCCACTGAGCTCCCATTATATGACCGTGCTCTGTTGGCTTGTTTAACGTTCATATACCAGTGTGTAAGAGGTGTCTTTACCCAGATGACAATCTATAGATGGCAGCAAGATTTTATAGGAATTGGTACTTTTAAGGAAAGTCAGGCTTCTTTTGATTTTCTGTCAGAATAGCGGATGATGATTTTGTTAGCAGTGGTTGGACCTGTCACTTCTGTGAGCATTATGATCTTGCAGGACACGAAGTCAAAATTGTTATGGTCTTAAGCATTGCTCCTGTTGATGATGTGGGCAGCATTTTCTGTGGTAAAAATCTCTACTCCTGCAGACACCTCTCTAGCTTTACTTGCATCAGTCAATGTAAGTACTGATGTTATAAAGTAAAACGTCTTGAGATGCTCTGACTAACACTGGTTGCTTTCTCCCTGGTTAAAAAAAGGATTGCCCCATGTTTCCCCCTTCGTCCTTTTTCTGAGGCCCCAAGTTGCAGCTCATTTTTGCTGGGGCACTGAGGGGATAAAAGGCTTTTCCAAAGCCCTGAGAAGCCACCAGAACCTCGTGTGCTTCTCCAGTCAGGCTCTGACTTGCATCTGCCTGAACCTGCAGTTGGGACAAGGTCTCCTCATGTATATAGCAGGCCAAACTATTTTTGTTGCCCAATGAAAGCATGGCAACCTCTGCTTCGAATGTATGGCAGGTGTCCCACTACGGGGACTTTAAGGCTTTTGGGGAGGAAGGCTTACAGAGAAAATCTTCACTGTCCTCCCACCCCAACTGTAGGGATTTCACCCACAGCATATAGTGGTCTGGTTTTTGGGAAGTACAATGCACATGTGTCTTATCTGCAGATATAATTGAAGGTACACATAAATCTGTGGTATGTACACCCGTGCTGCCTCCTCAGGATGTGTAAGCATTCCCTGTGTGTGTGTGTTCTCTGCAAGCTACACAACGCGTTAATAGAACAATCTGTATACTGCATGAAGACATGCTATATGCAGACAGTGCTCCAGGTACTGAAACTTCTTTTTTTTTTTTGGAAATCCTGAAATATGGGTGATATGGTCCGCTGCAAAATGAACCTATTTTGGAAATGGCAAAATTGTAATGTGAAATATACTGGGGTCAGTGGGGTGTGATGTTTTTTGCATACATTTTTTCTCCCTTGACCCATACCATTCTCCCGCATATAGGGGGAAAAGGCTTCATCTCACACAGAAATATGATGTCCTTTACTGCCAGAGGCTGTTGCTGTTTAAAATGAGGAAAAAGCACAATGCATGAAGAAGGAAAATTAAAGCATATTCATTTTGGAAATTAGATACGGTGTCAGGAGACTTTCTGGAAATAGTACGGTTTGAATGGAGCAAAAGGCTACATGACAGTTCACTGAACTTTTGACCACTATTTATACTATGGGAGCTCTTGAAATGGGAAGATGGCAAAGTATTTTATAGCTGTTTAATAGTGGATTGTGGTTTTTATGAGATATTTATCTTCTCTCTGAGTGTATATAAGATAAGCAAACATTATGTAGCATAATTGTGTTGCATTGGGAGCACTTTAATTTAGGGCTAGTTGTTTTTTCCCTGTTTGTGATAGATCTCTCAAGCAGCAAAGCTGTACTCAATGCTACCTGAATGCCAGGTCCCATCCCTGAAATGTTGCTGGGATTGCTTGTGGGGAGTCAGAATGGACCTAAGGGATGTTTAGCTGCTTGCTACATGGAGAAGAATGTCTAAAATGGGTGGTCATGGCCCAGGCCCATTTGAAAATCTCAAGTAACTCCTAATTCCAGGCTGACTTAATATATACTGAAACTCGTTTTAATCTTGTATAGTAGTTGTAGTCCCTCTTTAACATTCCAGGTACCCTAAGAAATGTACCCTTCTGGGGTTAGCAGCTATCTCATTACAATGGTAACGATGCATCACCAGGCAGACATGCATGAGTGAAGTACTGTTTGCAAAAAAAACCAAAAACCTTTTGGGGTATTTTTAGGTCCTATTAAATTGGGCCATACAATACAGTTGTTTTTACTTTTTTTTCTTTTTTCTATGTGACATCAGGAAAAGTTGAAGCTGAAGGACATCCACTGTGTAGTGATCCCTTTGTCTTTTGTCACTTAGCCTTCCATACGGAGCAGCCTATGTGGAGAGGAGAGAAAAGATTATGCTTCTGCCATGGAAGATGCTTTTCTTCCTTGGACCAGAAGCTCCTCTCCTATCACTAGCCAGTAACAAGCCTTCTGTTCATCCTTATGTCAAAGCCATACTACTGAGCTAATAGAGATCACTGACAATTAGAGATGTGCTGAAATGATTTGGCAAACTCTGATTGAACCTGAGGGTATTCTCAGATCCCTCTGAGCCTGCCAGGTGCGCTGCCAGTCGTAGCACTTCCCACGTCCCCCAGCCGAATGGGAGAGCAGTTGGGACGCCGAGTCCAGCTGGGCCTGGAGGATGGGAGGATGAGAGGGGGGTTTCAATAGACACAGATCTTCCCTCGGAGGCTGCTCTTTGTTGCTTCTCCTTGCCAAGATGTCCCAGGCACTATCAGGTCTCTTACCTCTGCGTGAGATGGATATGATAATATCCTAGGATGACTGTCTCCTGCTTGACACTAGCTCGGTGAGGTGCATATGGAGGAACCAAGGCATTTGAACAGGCAAGATGGACAACATGGAAGATTATATTTTAGAAAGATTACAATTCCCTAACAGATAGTGTCTCGATGAATTTTTTGTTTTGTTTCCTTGTTTTTATTCTACTTTTTTTTCCCCTGAAGACAGCCAAAGCATTTCTGTCTTGTGCTTCCTGACTGTCCAAGGCAAAATAGCAAAACAGTAAAAGACTAGAAAATGCTCCTTAAATTCAGTGGAATCCTTTCAAGATCTATATGGTAAGTTTAAGTAGGGTCTGTGATGATAGAACAAGGGGAAATGGCTTCGAGCTTGAAGAAGGTAGATTTAGGTTGGATTTAAGGAAAAAGTCTTTTACAATGAGGGAGGTGAGGCACTGAAACAGGTTACACAGCAATGTGGCTGATGACCCAGACTCTCAAGGGAAGGCTGGATCTCATGATCTAGATGTGGTGTCCCTGTTCATTGCAGGGGAGTTGGACTAGATGATCTTTAAAGGTCTCTTTCAACTCTAAGGATTCTATGATTCTATGATCTAGGGATCTTAATTATACAAACCAAAGGTATGGATTAAGTGGTTATCTTGAATGTTTTGCTTTCTGTTTATTCCATTTGACATTGCTTAAAGATAACTCCTTAAAACAGTAACCCGAGTAACCAGTGTTGAAATCACAACCTCCCTTAATGTGCCCCAGAGAAATGCCTCACAATTAAGTGTGTATATGGTGATGGCCCATCACTAAGAAAAGCATATGACCGATGGCTAAGATATGGCCAGCGGCTGTATGTCAGTGACTTGGTCTCCACCCTGAAGCCTGACTTTACTCATTAAGCTTGTCACAGCCCTGCACTAGCCCTGACTGGCAGGCTGTGGTGGTGTAGGGGGAGGCTGGCTCCTCAGCTTCATTAGGAGTTCTGTTGCAGGAAAATTGCATAGGGAATTTTTGTAGATCATTTGGAGTCCTGTGGAATTGAAATGAAGAGATGTATTTTCATAATTTTATTTTATTGTCTTTACGGCTCCAGGGTCTCTTTCTTTTTCATCGTGGCACTGAAATCTGTATTTCAATATCCCCACCTGCCTGACATTTGTGGAGGACTTGGGAAGTGTCTGAGCCTAAAGTCCAGTGGAACTTTTCACCTGCACCATGTACAGAATCATATCTATGGAAAAAGTAATGGTGAATAACAACAGGTGTCTGAAAACTGGAATTTAGAAAACTTCAATTTGCATTTTGCTGACGTATGAAATACTTCTCTAGACCCCATGACTGTACACATTTTGATGTGAAAAACCACACAAAACCCCAGATCAGAGCTGAGTTTTAGAGGTAAACAGACTAAAAAAAGCCAAATTACTTGGCCCCATCTTTTGCATTGTAGACCATGGGAACATATATTCTACATGAGTATGGATGATTCCACAATAATTTTAGAGTTGATTGTTGCTCTTTTTTAACTGAAATGCATAACATAATGCAATATCAATGCTGAGTCCAACCAACATTTTCCTTTGTCACTCTCTGCAAACGAAGGTGTCAAGGCCTGATCCAAGTCTCCCTCAGCCTCTACTTAGTTAAGATCTGCTTGCTCAGCCAGAGCACCATGTTGTGGTAGAGCTGATGCCGTCTCATCAGCAAATGCTGTAAATATCACTCAGAAAATCTTCTTAGGCTGGAAATAGTTTCTGAGGAATACAAATTCAATATAGATTCATAAATTGAAAAGAATCAGATGAATTGCAATAGGTTTGTGAATAATTTGCACATAGAAGCGGTGATCAAATTGGTCAGATAACACGTTCTCTATCAGTAGTTTGCTGTGCTCTACTTAGCTACCAAACGATCTTGGCTCTTCATTAGGCTTTCAGAAAAAAAAGATGGGTTCTGTTATTATTTTTTTAGCTCTATTCTTTTTTTTGTTCCAAGGGCCATTGTTTACTTTTGTAGTGGATGAAAGATGAATTTGGGTTGTATTCTGACATTACAATGAAATTGTCGATAGAAATCAATGACTTGTCACATGATGAGTTAAGGTCTATAAGGCAGCCTGACAGAGTGCTTCTATCTTCAGCCTCCTCCCTGGTGCTCCCCTCCTCCATCCTGGTGCTCCCTTTTTCAGGAGCTGTGTGACTGTACCATTATAAAATGGTGTTGTCATAGTTAAGGGGGTTGAAATTGAGTCAGTATTGTGCCCTGGTATTAGTATTGAAGTTACTGACCTTCAGCTGCCATGGACAGCGTACTCTGCACTGAAGTACTGAAGTAGTGCTGCACCAACCTCACCTTTCTTGGCCATGGCTGCATTGTAACATTGGCATGGAACTACAGAAGGACTACTGAGCCTTGGGGAGTGTCTCTTGTACATGCATGAAATCACCACCAATGAAGGCAGTGTCACAGTGTCACTATGCTTGCAGTGGGGTTTTCCATGCAAGCTGGGTGCCAGTGGGCCACTGGTTGCTCTCTGGACACTACGCAACACCTTCTTTCCAAAGCTGCAAGCTCCCACCCTGCTCTTGCTGCCTGTGGCTCCTTGTCCCCAGATTTGGCTAGATTGTGAATTACACAGTCAGGCTTCAGGTTCTTTCCAGAACAAAAGCCCCTTCAGCTTAAGTTTAAGCCCCCAGAATAGATGACCCTAAACAGAAATCATTATTATTATTATTTTTTAATTAAAAAAGAGAGAAAACCCAAAAGAACATGATTTATAACAAGATACAGGAACAATTTATTCTGTCTCTCCATGGATTAGAGAGGTGGTACTTGGAGCAGCTTGTTAAACAGAAGTGCTTGGCCCCTGGCCTTGCACTGCTGTTTAATGATCCACTCTTCGTGTGCCACCTCTCTAATCCATGGAGAGATGGGTACAAATTGTATCTATAATGTTATATTACTTAACAGTATAATGTAGGATAAATCATAGAATTGCATCCCTGCCTTGTAATTGGTGAGTTGTGTTGCATGAGAAATTCAATATAAAATGGTTACTCTTATGCATAACTACCTCTCTGGATCAAACCAATTCAGTCCAGAAGAGGTGAGGGGAAAGTTAAAGCTTTTTTAATTAAAAAAAGCAAAAATACGACTTGGAATGGCTTTATGGGCCCCTCACTGGCTGTACAGACCCCTGCTCTGGAACTGGTGTTTAATGGTCCCCTGCCTGTGAATGCTGCCCTGGATCAGGCCTGCAGTTGGTGCTCTTGGAAATGGAGGTGCCTGCAGTGTGCAGAGAGCTCCCTCCAAATGCAAGGTGCTCACACATGCCTTATTTATGAGGTCCCTCTGCTTTCTTGCCCTTTCATGCTGGGCAGCTCCCCTGTGCTGGGGGCAGGAGGGCCATGAGGGCGTCCCTGCTCTGCTCCTGTGCCTGATATGGTGACATCACAGTGCTCCCACACCTGAGGTGCCAAATGAGAATCCCTTGATCAAAGCCAGCATCTCATCCTTGAATGGTGACTAGAAACAACTGCTGCTGCCAGAGAGGCTTAAACTGCCCAAAATATCATTATGCAATGCTTTATCAGTAAAAGAAATACTTTTCCTGACCCTATTGGTAACCTGCCCGTGTCCTAAAGGAAGGTGGTGTGATTTACTCCATGAAGTTGCAGCTTTAGGTGTCCACTCCCACCCTGGAAAACAACCACCAGCCTTTCTTTATGAAATAATAAATAGAGTTGGGAGATGTTCTAAGAAACTGTGATTAACTAAAGCCAGTAACATTAAAACAAGTTGCATCCTTTTTTTTTTTTTTTCAATTAGAAAATATGCTTGTGGCAGGAAAAGAAAACTTAGAAGTAAGAGTTTAACTCTGTGCATGATGGACATAGGATATGGGGAGGGCAATGATAGCAGAGGGAAAGGGGCTGAGCTGTGTGTTTAGCACTTGCTTTGCTTGGTACATTCTGCACTGCAAGCACCTCACTGACCACGCTTGCATTGCAAGCAACACACTTGTGTTCTCTTCTAGTGTGATGCTCCTGTAAAGGTGGATAATGCACAAACTGCAAGGAGCCTTCAATATGCTATGCTGTTTCCTTGTGCTTTTGCCTTTTGCGTTGGAATTTATTTATCTGAAGCAAGAAGAGCTCCCTGAAACTCACTGAAATTTTCCAACACTTTTGACTCAGAAAAGTCAGCAGAACAATGGCAGTACTTCCCCAGGCAACAAGACGATGGTTTGATACCTCCCTTTTCTTTTTGTTAATAAATTATATTTAGCTCTGTGGTACCCAGAGTTCCTTCCTTGTCAGGTTGTTTTGCTGTTACTGGGTGTGAATCATCTACTCATTGATGTGCTGCTGCATGTTTCCTTCTTATCTCCACTTCCTGGTTAGCTGTGCCTTCTTCTGTTAGTGACAGCCCGGGGTGGGGGAACAAGGAAATAAACGTGCTGCTGGTTCCTCGCTGAAAGCCCCAAAGGGGCTTTGCAACGTGGAGCAAAGCATTTCTTTCCATGGTGGCAGCAGCCCTGTCCCTCCTCAAAACCCCAGGAGGGTCTGTGCCTGGGGAGCAAGGGATGAGCAGAAGCAGTACAAAGAGCCCAGACATCCACCCCAACATAGCCCACTCTCTGAGTGCTAATCAGTGCTCACATCATATATTCGTAAAAAGGACTGCCTAACGGGTGGAAAAAATCCATTTCTCTGGCACCACGCACTTAGAGTTAAATCAATCCAGTGCAATAGGACTTTTTTCTTTTCTTTTCTTTTTTTTTTTTTTAATCCCCTTCTGACTTCTCTGTTTGCTTGCTTTGTTCAACACAAGCTCGCTGTTTCCTGGACAGCGCGAGCAGCAGAGCGCTTTGCCTCCCTCCTCCCCGTGCCATGGGATTGCTGCAAGCACGGTGTGATGCAGCTCCATCTGCGTGCAGTGTTTGCATGTGCGTCTGCATAACAGTATGATTCTGAGGGTTGCAGGTATAGTCAGAAACTTTTTAATGTAGTATGAAGTAGTTGCACTTGAGTGCAGCCCTTCTTGACCATCCAAGACCTCCATACTGAGCATACAACAGCCGTAAACCCTGGGGTGGATTAAGCAGTATCCCCACAGTAATGTGTCTGTTGGAGTTTCACTTAACCCAGTGTAGCTTAAAACATTTGGATATTCCAGTCTGTTTCCCTTCTGTATGTGGAAAGTTGATGGCAGGGCAGCATCCTGAACTCTGACTCCCTGTAAAAGTTTAAATTGCTGCCCTGCTGGGCTGGGTGAATGCTAATTGCTTTGCTGCTCACAATGCGTCCAGACTGCTTATTTAACAGAAATCCCCAAAGACACTTCTTTTGCATGCCAACTATATTGCACTCAACAAAACACACAAAATAGCGGGCCTGTTTGCATACAGCAAGTGCAATCACAAATCTGATATTTAGCAACCTTTAAGGATGATCTCAGTTCTCCATTCAATGCAGCAGTGCTCACCGTGCACTGCCTGCAGCAGCAGCTGCAGCACAAATACCGGGCATGCTGCTCCTGGCAGAGCAGAGCATGTCCCTAAATGATTGCCGTGAGTATGGGACTGGGGTGTCCAAAGAAAGCAGAGCTTTTTTCAGTCAGTTAAGAGGGATTTCTGGACTCTCACCAGGACAGGTATTGGTGGAGGTGTGTTTGCAGTAAGGACAAAGCTGCGAAGCACAACAAGAGCCATGTGGGCTGCATCTTCTTGGGGATGCTCAACATCTCTGCTTCTTCTCAGACTGGAGCCTAGGAGTTATTAACAATTTTGTAATAGCTATATTAATCATCAGGAAAGCCAAAACTCACTTATGATTGTTCCGTTCCCCTCAGCAATCATTAAGTACAATTAGAACCTCACAATGGACAGGCTGTGGGCAGCAGTGCCCTGTGCAGGCTGCTCACTGCTCCATGGGGTGTTCTCTGGGGTCTGTGCTACACACCTTGTACCTGACCCATGTTCCTGCCAAGTCATGACACGAGGTCACCAAAGGGCAGAGCTGAGCAGCCACAAGAGCTGCTTCCTGGCAGCTGGGGCTTTGCACTGGGCCACATTATAAGCACAAATTTTTCTGAGCTTTGGTGGGAAGTAAAGGGTTTGTGGTCACGATTAGTTGTTTGTGACCCCTGAGTCTTCTAAAAAGTGGCGTGATGTCGTTGGCTTCTTTCCCCACATATGAAGAACAAACCTGCTTATTTTCAGCCAGGATGAGTTTGCACTGCGTGATGATGACAGTCTGGATTTGGTTTTCTTCCAGGAGCACTCAGAATGCTGAGATCTGGGAGAGCCTATGATAAACACCTGTAATAGAAAAGGTCACAGCAGCACATGAACTTCCTGAGGAGGAAGATCCACCTCCTACAGAACCCGACAGACCCAAGCATGTTGTCTCTGTTACGCATGATGAACTAAGATGTCTTGCAGGAACCCCATGGCCCAGTGTTGGTTCTTGGGAAGGTGCTGTTGCTGCACCTTTGGGAGCAGTGCCCAGGGAGAACATGGAGCACACGCAGGTGATGGCAGCAGTGAGGTGAGAGCGTGGCTGAGATGTGCCACTTCACTGCTGCTCGTGTGACTTGGTGAGTGCACGCTGTGGCTGCTTCTGACCTGGAGCACCCGGCTGACAAAGTGTTCGGGGACAGGTTAAAAAAAGGCACTTCGATCATTTATTAAGTAACTTATATACATTTCTGGGGGAAGGAAACAGCTTGAGAATAACTGATGACAGCAAGAAAAAAAAATTGTGAATCTCATGATGTTTCAGACTCATAAAAAGTGTCACTAAATCAACAAACAGAGTATTCATTAGGAAAAATGCACTTAATTTCAGACCAGGGATGTGGAAGTGCCATGAGAGTTTTCTTGGAGAATTTTTATCCCAATCAGAAAAAAGAAAAGACTACAATTATTAGGGGAGTCTGTTCTTCGGAGAGTGCCAACCCAGTTTTCTGTACCCAAGAGGTCTAAGCAATCTCAAATAAGTTTTGGCTGAGCAGCTCTTTCTCCCATTGTTGTCTATGCTGGATGAGACGTGAGACGTCTCATTGCTGCTTTCCAAATCAGCCGCAACACTGAACCTCTGAGACCTTACTGAATAGGAAAGTGAGGGAATAGTGTGATAACTAGGGCCATCTGTGTGGATGAAAAGCCTTAAGGTAAGGGTTGATCTCAGCAAGCTGCCTGAGCCAGCCAAACAGCACCACAGGGTTTGGGAATGCCAAGCACCATGGAGGTGTTTGGTGCTACCTGGGATTGGGATGCCAAGAACCACACCGAAAACCATCAGAGAAAGATTCCCCCTCCTCAGAGCTGCCCATATCTTCTCCCTGTACCGAATACTGAATCGACCAACCCCTTCCCTGCCTCACCCTCACCCAGCAGACATGCAGAAGTGTGTCTGTGTCGTACCTGTGTGGGCACTGCCCAGCACCCAGCTCCTTTCTGCATCCTGTGCCATGGGGGTGCTGGAACAGCAGCTCAACACTTCAGATTACACCTTGGGTTTGTTACTTCTGTGAGAAGTTATTTCTGGACCTTCTGCCAACCCTCAGTTTCTAGTAAATGAGAATGTACTAGTTCTGGGGCTTAGGACACTTTATGAAAGGAGGGAAAAAAAAAAAAGATGAAGGAAAAATGATTTTGATCTGAGACAGAAATTCAGACAAAGGATTACCCATGTTGTTTGAACAGACAGTGCATAAACATTACTTTATATTAGAAGGAACGGAGACTTGCAACATTCAGGAAACTACTTTATTCATGAAATAAAACTAGGCCCATTCTGCTTATTCAAATACCACCCACAACTTTCTGGGGAAAGATCATATGCAGAGCATATTTGGAAACATTATTAGGAATGCATAAAGTACAGTATTAGTCAATTTTATATGCTCAGTTGCATGAAATCTGTGTGTTTAAAAAATATAATAATTTGCATTTCATGGCTTTTGATAACCTCAGGAGTGCACTTGAAATTCAGCACATGCCCACAGCACCTCCCAGCTCACCCCATTTTTAACTGAAGACCAATGGTTTCTATTAAGGGATCAGGCAGGGACTCTGACAAGCCAGTCAATAACTATGTGAGGTTACTTCATTAATGCTATAATGGCTGATAGAGTGAGAGGCAAAAAACAGGTTCCTGACAGCAGCAAATGAAAATGATAGAGATTCCTGAAGCAACGCGCCTTTCCTTTGTCATTGTCTTTTGCTTGGCTTATTCAAAATGTGGCATTTATGTATTCAGCCTTGATGAATGTTGCAGGCTTTAAGTACTTTTTCCATCTCTAATGCAGTGCCGATTGCACATTGTTCTTTCTTTCTCTCCCTCTCTCCTTTTTTTTTTTTTTTTTTTTTTTTTTTTTCCTATAACCTCTGCTGTCAAGGCACTGTGAGCTGAAGGGTTGCAGGCACCGGCTAAATAGCTTTTTTGCTGTAAACGGCAAGGGTGACGGGACAATGCATCACCAGCGCCGCGAGGTCAGGCAGCCGGCGGGTGGTGGAGGTGGGGGCTGCCACGCGCTGCTGCCAGAGCCCCAGGGCAGGGCAGCAGGACCCACCCTGTGTTGGGGCAGTCTGCCTGGCCTGAGGGCTCTACAGTCACCCTGCTCTACAAATCTCCTCCGGGAGCATCTCCTAGTCCATCCCAGCATTGCTTCTGGGCTGCCCAACAGTAGGGTTGGGTGGGGAATGTCCGCATTTGGTAATGGGGCTGGGAATGGAGCTCCTCAGGATGGTTCTGAGTATTGCCTGGAAATGCCTACATTACAGTTGGAAATGAGGTGTTCTTGCTGTTTGTTTCTGCTCTCGTTTTGTGTCATTGAGGAAAGGCTGAGTAACATGGGTTTGTTCAGCCTAGGGATATGAAGACTGAGGAGGGAACCCATTAATGTACATAAATAAAGGGAGGTGGGAGGCAAATGGATGAGGCCAGGTTCTTCTCAGTGCTGTGTAGTGAGAGGACAAGAAGCAACAGCCTTGAACATAGGTGTAGCAGAAATGCTAAGTCAGGGCTTGAACCAGGGATTGAGAACCTGGTGGGAAGGCAGGACCAACCCATGGAGCTTCAGGTGCACACCTGAGTGACCAGAAGGGGTGAAGCAAGGATGCACCCCTTCCCAGATCTCATGTAAGGGTTGGCAGTGGAGGCAAAGGTATCTCTTTGGAGATTCCTGCCTATCTGAGGCCTTCTAAAGGTAAGCAGATCTTTTCCTTTATTTCTGTGCCCATGGCTGCTGCATTTTGAGCAAATCCTCACTTACTGTGGCCTAGGACTTTACTGCTCTGCTGTACTTTCTATTGTTTTACAGTAGGAATTTCCATGCAAACATGTGGAAGAACATTTTTACAGTCAGGGTGTGACAGTGTGCAGTTGCCTAGAGATGTTGTAGTGTCTCCTTCTGTGGAGATGTAGGCATCCAGATGGCTCTTGAACCTGTGCAACCCACTGTAGGGTAGCTGCTTTAGCAGGTGGTTGGACTCAAGGATCTCCTGAGGTACCTTCCATACCCTGTAGCTCTGAGATTCAACTCTTTGTGGTATGGCATGTCTTCTGCTGCTATGTTTGGCCACAGGTTCCTTCTGCGTGTGGCCTTCCTGTGGGGCAACATGCTGGAGAAGCAAGGCATGCCAGCCCTATGCCTGTATCTTGCACTTGGCACCCTGTACTCATGCCACGGAAGGAGGTGGCCATGTGCCAGTGGACAGCTTTATGAAGGGCAATGCCACAGGTGAAACTAAGTTTCAAACTGAGTTTCATCAAACTAAGTTAGAAAAATACTTGTTTATTTTTCCATTCCCTTTGCTGCTCCGGATATCTCAGCCTAATGTTGAGTAACTTTGTTAAAAGTAATCTATTCTTTTCACAGGGTGTTTGAGCAACCTGATAAATACCTACCTGTCCTCTGCTTTCCTATCCAAAGGCAATTCTGTGCTTGCATAAAAGCAGCATGTTTAAGGACAGCTTCTGCAGGTAGTTCAGCACAGTGCATAGGGATGTGCTTATCTTTACACAGTGCCCAGCAGCCACACCACACGTGTGATATTAGGCATCGGCTTAATGGTCTGCTGACTTGAGCATAAATATCCAAATAATTAATTAGTGGGTTTACAGTGAAAGACTCCTGGCTGAGAAATGAGGATGCAACAAGTATGTAAAGCAGCTGCAGAGGTGTGATTTCCAGCAAACTTATAAATGGTAAAGAAAAATGTTGGTCCTAGGTATGTCAGTGTGTCGGGATGCGGAAGGGCCAAAGGAGGAGCTTAAGTATGAATAAAAGCTCAGTTTTAAATTGCTTCCACAGCAGAAGCAAAGAGGCTCGGAGCATGCATTATTATTATTTTGCTTTTAATTAAGGCACTTGTAACTTCAGGGATTTTCCCATGCTTATGATTTAACAAGAGCAAGCCTAAAGCAGAGGAATAGAATCATTAAGGTTGGAAAAGTACTAAGATCATCAAGACTAACCATCAGCTTGTCCCCACCGAGCTCACTAAACCATGTCCCTCAGTGTCACATCTTTGTGGTTCTTGAACGTCTCCAGGAACAGCAATGTGGGATGCCTGGACTCACAGAGCTCTGTGGGGCCTTGGAGTGGCCACATGATACCTTGAACACAGAGTATTTCCAAGCTGTTTGCTGACACAGAGCTCTGTAGAGACCACCTCCTCTGGGAAGGCAAAATGCTCCCTGGTACAGCCAGAATGGGGCTGACACATCCCCATGGCTGCAGATACAGAATCAAGTGATGCAACACATCTCACTGCCCCTTTCCCTGGAGGCAGCTGCCCTGGGGTGATGTGCAGGTATGGGGTAGGCTGCCAACAGTACTTGCTCTGCCTGGAGAGAGGCATAAAAGTCTGGGAAGTGATTTTTCTGCGTGCAAGGGAATGCTGGGAGCCTGGGGTGATAAGCCATATGTCTCTGCCTTCACTCTTTTCAAAATTTGGGTGTTTAGGTTCAAAATAATGGCGTTTCAAATGGAAGCAGAGATCTGAAACTGTATTGTTGCATGCCTTTATGTGCAGGTCTGAGTGTTGGTGGAATCCCTTTTCCTTTTCTTGCTCAGAGGTAACTGGAAAACATTTTCCTATGAATTTCACAGGAGACATTGCACCTATTTTACCTGCCCACATTTACAGAATACTCTGAGCTCAAAGGAAGGCATTTAATGAACTTAATGAATCAATCAATTAAAGAAAATTTCATATGCTTTTCATGATCTGCTTGTTAATTCAAGGCCAAATTCTATTCACCCCAGCCCAGTACTCCCCAGCAAATATGAGATTGAAATAGGTCAATTGTTATATGTGGTGTATTTATAAAAGGATACATTAATCAAAGGGCATGTATTACACAAAGAAAGGGACATGTAGATACTTCTACAGCAATGGAATATTACAAGCATTTTAAAAATCTTCTGCATATTAGTCTGCATCACCCATTTCCTCTTACAAACAGAAGTTAGAGAAATTATTGCTAGCAAACAAAAATCTATTTTAGACAAACACAGTATGTTCTGAAAGATCCAGTTTGTCATGCCAATAGTCTCATTGGCTGTGATTTGTATATTAAAAAGATTTTAATTGCCCAGGTAAGTGCCTGCACCTGCTAAGACATTGAATATTAGAGCACTTTATTCTAATCTCTTATAATATAGGGCACACTTCACCCATAAAATTATTCTCTACACAATTATAGCTCAGTTTTGCTGAAGCAGAAAGTGCAACTTAACAGTTTGGTTTTACTCATAATTATTAAAATCATGCAAATTAGGATCATTAGGTAGCAGTTGTCTAGTTAACCACTCGATAGCCTGGTCATGTTTTCCCTTTCAGTACAAACAATGACAGGGATGGAAACGCACCACCTCCCCAGCTCTGTGCTGCACAGTGGGAATGGGGTCTGGAAGCATAGGAAGGAGCCCAAAGAGCCCTGGAATAACTCCTCTGTTTCTGCAGCAGAATCAAGGCTTGAATTCTGGCCTGCAAGATGAGAGTTGGACATGGGTTCACCTACTTGTAGCTCAGATTCACCGATGGGGCCCATACATTTGGAGGGCTGGCTTTGCATTGCTCTGGAGGCAGGCAAGGGAACATTCTGTTAGTATTTGCTCTTCAAAGGTCAGTGTCACCCTCTGTGTCCGTCAGCAGAGCCTTGTGGTGTGGCTGGTAGTGACCATCTGAGTCTGGTCACAGGGCCTCTGCTTTGAGACCTCCATGGCAGAGCTGTGCCTCAGTCTACTGGTGGGATCAATGAGGGATGCCTTAATCAATGAGGTGTGCTTTGACCGCTGAGTTAAATGAAGTTTGAGTCTCACCCAGTTTCCTCACCGTATTTCCTCTCTGACTTTTGCATATTCACTAATATCCTGTTTCTTCCTGCATTCTGTGCTCTGTTTTGTCTGTTCAGAGGTCCTAAAGCTACTCAGAAGTTGCTAGAGGAAGGACTTGAGTGTAATATCACCACTGTTTGTGTGAGCTGCTTATGTTTCTCATACAAATCTTTCTACTTAACTGGGAAATCTGTGACTTCAAATCATAGAGATTTGTTCTGAATTGGAACAAAAGCACCAAGTTGAAATTGCCTGTGAAAAACACATTTCTAGGACATGCTATTTTGAATTAGTCAAAATGTTCTGGTTCAATAAATCAAAAGATTTCATTCCAATTATGTGTTTCCTTCCTCTTATAATTAGGAATATAATGTAAAGTAACAGTTCAGAACAACTTTTTCTTTCGCAGTGAATAATTGACTCACTCTGTTCCAGTGAAGTTTAACGTCAGAATTTATTCTCACCGAGTCACCCTGGTTCAGTTTTGCTCTAAATGAAACTCTGTCCAGATGTGCTTGTTCCTTGCACCAAGTTCCTCTCAGACGGAGTAGGATTTGCTGACGAAGAATGCCTTATCCCAGCTGTTTTCACCAACTTTTGTCCACAAACCCCAGGGCCTCAAAATGAAAGTATTTGTTACCTTCCTCTCTTTTTTACTGGAAGGATCTTACGCAGCTGTTTTCTGGAGTTGTGATACTTTCTGTAGTTAGTAAATAGAATGGAGTACCTCCAGTGATACTTTCTGTAGTTAGTAAATAGAATGGAGTACCTCCAGTGCCTGCAGTGGGGCTGCTCCAGGGATGAATTTGCCCCACTGCCTTCATCCAAATGGGTTTCTCTGAATGTCACAGGACAACAACCTGACCAAAGGATGCATCATTCTTGCAGGCATCTCCTGCAAGTCCTGAAGGACAGTGCTGTAGTCATCGGGATGATGTGTTTTGTTTTGTCCTATCTGAACAGCATGGCTACTGCGGCACAACGTCACTGAGGAAATACATGCTCTATGCATATGTGTAAGAGGGTTTATCTTGGGGTATTTTAAGTGGAAGGAGTAATGGGATGAAACTGAGCGAAGTAAAACTTACAGTGATACCATGGAAAAAAGTACGATCTAGTGATCTGTGGATGGGTCTCCCAGGAGATGGGGGGAAACCATGCCAGACTGACTAGGAAATGATGCTGAGGTGGGAACAGCTGAGAAGAAATACTGCAGTTGTCGGCAGGAGGAACGAGGTGTCCTATGGGATTGTTAGAGTGATTCAAAGAGTGTCTATTTTCGTGTTTTGTTTTGTAATTGACCAAAACATACACAGCAGACTCTCACAGGGCTGTGCTGAGCCAAGACTCTCACTGAAGTCAAATGAAGAGGAACTTTAGAGGTTTGCCCTGTTGGAAAATGTCCATGGTGAAATTGTAGGAAACACAAGAAATTCCCTCCAAAATGCTCATTTTGCTGTACATCCTCCCTACAGGGGACATGTGTGTAATTAGCAATTGCTTCCAGTAAATGACTCTCTGATCATGACGACAATCCAATTTGAAGGAAATTATTGTAAAAAAAAATAATAAATAAATAAAAACCAACACAATTTATGGAGGGGCTCTTACATTAACAAGCACCTCGCCTGTGCAATGCCTCCACTTGCAGCTGAACACTTGCCAGCCCTCATATGGAGCATGCGGTTTATGGCTTGCCTGCCATGGGCATCCTGCAGCATGGGGAAGGGGAAATAATCACCTCCTGAAAATGACTGGTCTTTCCTGCCGTGGTTATTCACGCTCAATGGGCACCACAGTGATTTGCGTGGCCTCTGTATGTGCTGGTTTTGAAGGATACAACTTGTGAAGAAACCTCTTAAAAAGACTCTTTTTTTTTTTTGTTTTGTTTTGTTTTGTTTGTTTTTCTTTATTATTTTAAAGCATTTAGTGTAATACTGTCTCTTGATGTGTTGCTGATGTAAATCCTTATTGTTAGGTGTCCCATGGGGGAAATCCCTTTTCCTTCTCACCAGCTGGAGCATCTGGGCTTGATGTCACTGTGGAATGGAATCTTTCTCCCATTTATTCCATTCTTCATCAGACTTCAGTATATTTTTAAGTCTCCACAAATTCTCTCCTGTATCTGCGTACTACAGAGGATGAGTGAGAGGTCCTTGACCTGGTTGTCCCCTCTTGTCCCATATGTCACCAGGATACCTGTCTTTGCCCCACAGTGCTTCTGGGTTCTGCTCTTGCCAAGGTTTTCCCTGCTGGCACCAACATCACATGTGGAGAAGAAGACTAATGCTCTTCAAATGTTGGCAAGGTGGGATTTTGAACAGCTTAGCATTGCGTCTGAACCCACATCAGGGTTAAATTTGCCCTGCATCTGAGGACCCAAAGGAAGGAGACACTGAAAGTTTATACTTTATTATTGTTCTTCTTACTTTGTTTTTTTAAAAACAGGATTGTTATCCTTTGACCACTTCCATACCTCGTGAATCAAATCTGCAAGCACTACAGCACCTCACCACACAAGATCATAGAATCATAGAATACTTTGGGTTGGAAGGGACCTTCAAGATCATCTAGTTCCAACCCCCTGTTCCAGGCAGGGACACCTCCCTCTAGTGCAGGCTGCTCACAGCCCATCCAGCCTGGCCTTGAATGCTTCCAGGGAGGGGGCATCCACCACCTCACTGGGCAATCTGTTCTAGTGCATCACCACCCTCACAGTAAAGATTTTCTTCCTCACATCTAGTGTAAAGGACTAAAGGTGTTTCACTTTTGATTCATTTTCTAAATCACAAATCTTACAGATTCTGCAGAAATTTTATAAACAAATGGATTCATCTCTGAACTCATCATAACAATGCTATGATTATATAAATTGCTACTTGTGGCAATGGGGCATATTTTTTTATTGCAAGCAGAGGATGTATTATTTAAATAAACTCAGGGAAAACAAAATGAGCTCAGTAAAATTGGGATGCTCCTAGCTATCAGAGTTTCACTTTAAAATAATCATAATTGAAGCTCCATTCTGCTCCCTTGCAAGTGCAGGTTGAGGGTGCTTTTGCTGTCTTGGGTCCTCTGCTGTGTAGAGATGCTTCCTGCCCACAGCAGGATAGGTTCCAGTCCCTGCAGCTGTCCTTCACTTTTAGGGTCCTGGCAAGCTCTGTTCCCAAACAAGTTCCCAAACTGCCCCAGTTTCCTCTTTCCCAGCAGGACCAAGTGTGCAGGAACTGCATGCAGGAGACAGTCACTTCGTGCTCGGAGTGAGAAGCAAAGTGCAGACGTCAGAAATCCCTTGTTTTGAGCAAGCAGTGCATCTGCAGTGGATGAGGACTTACCCTGTACTACATGGGTGGGCTGGAGCATCTCCCTGGGGCCGTCGCCTCCCCTCTTCGCCTTCCGACCCTGGTGTTCTTATCCGGAGCAACAGCACGCACATTTATCACACGACTTTATGAACAGTGAAGGTTTATTACATTGCACTTAAACCTCATTTAACCTTTTCTCTGCAAGCAATACTTTAAAGTGAGATTGGAGAGTTTGCAAAATCCTGGTGAGCTGCTTTCCCTATTCTCAATCCTCTGCGGCACACCCTACGTTTGCTGCCTACATTTTTCTGCTACAAGGTAAAATACTGCAGCACAGTAATGATTTTTGAGAAGAGGTAACTTTATATGCATATATAATTTTAAATAATATCTGGCTTGAAGATACACGCACCTTCCTCTAGCACGGTGGCAGACACAGCCCTGTCACCCCACGCATGGGTCCGTGGATGAGTTCTCAGGCCCAGAGACCTCCTGTGAGCTATCATGCTGCTTGCAGAACTCTTACAGGGAAGGCTGAGGAGGAGCAACCTGGGGGTGAACAGCACAGAAAGCTTCCAGGAAGAAGCAAGTTCCCCTAGGATCCAATGCAAATCCCATCACTTGGGATGCTGAAAGTGAATGAAACTCCAACCTAACGACAGCAGTAGCATCCTGCGCAGATGGAGACTCCAAAGCTGATTCGTCTGCTTTTGTATGTGATTTCGGAGATTTCCCTCTATGTCTTACATTGGCCCCAACTGTATACAATGTTTGTGTTACTTGGGAATGGAAAAACATGAGCAAAAAGATGTGAAGTGTGATCTAGAGCACATCCTGAAATTAAAGGAATCTGAATTCTGACAGAGCAAAAAAACTTTTTGATTTCTGCAGATCCAAAAAAAAAAAATTATAGTTGCGATACGTAAATTCTCACTACGCCAAGGACTTCAGATTCCATTGTGAATGCTGACATCCTTCCCTTTGTACTGCTGAGTTTAGATGGCTGTTGATAAAGTCTAGGTGCTGCCGCGTTGCTGTGTAAGGCACGTAAGGAAAACAAGGTTTTAGTTAGATTTTGTTTTGATTTCATTTTTTTTTTCTCCTTTAATTCTCTCTATTGTAATTAGGTTCCATTTGGGTTACAGATTAGATTAAATTATATCACTTCACAGACCTAATATTTTAAGATGATACATTTCCTTCCAAAGCACCTTTAGTGCTTTGCAAACTTGGTGTTAAATACTGCAATTAGTAAAGGCCACACGAATAATAAGGAAAAGATTTGTTTGTGGGGTCTTCCAGTGCAGCTTCCCATCAACTGGTGGCTTTCCTTGGAAGGGAAGACCTCAGTATCCAAGCTGAATCTGAGCATTCAGTGTCTCACACCTGATGTGCCCTCTGCTTTCTTGAAAATCTTCTCACGTGAAAGCTCAGAAACACAAAGTGTTCTCAACAGAAGCAATTAAGATATCTCTTCTTGGGAAGTATGGGTCTCTGCTGAATGCAGCCGTAAATAAGTACTTTTAAAAAAGTCTTCCAGCACAGTGTCAAATATTTGTGGAGGTTGCTGTTGATGCTTTTTGTAGCTTGAGGATGGAGTGGAGGAGTTGCAGAAATCGCTGTATTTAAGGGAGCTGGGCCAGGGTGCTGCTTGCTAGGCAACCTGACAATTAAATCAATAATTTCCCTAGTGGTACTGCCGCACTGGGATGAGTCTTCCGAAGTCAACTTGGAGGTAAGCAAGAATGTGCCATAACACTGTGTTTTTGAACCGCAGCATAGAGACTTAATTGATTTACTCTTTATTCTTTTCAAAAGACAGCTGAATGTCAAAGGTTTTTCTTTTGTGAAGTACTGGAAAACCCGTTGTCAAACAACCTCTACTCATTTAATAATTTATCCCATTTCGTAAAAGAAAGGCAGCTGACATGCAGTAAATCTAGTCCATGTTTAAATTACTGCATTGAACAATAATAAGAGGAATGAATAATCTAGTACATCTATTTAAAATTAAACATATATGAAACTGTATTTCCAAATGATCACCAAAGGCTATAGTTTAAAGGCAGGACAGAAACCATGAGCAGAATGAAAATGCCGAACAGTAGTTTGCAAGTGGCAGTGGAATTATTTATTCTATTTTTTCTATACATAAGGAATAGAGCTAAATGAACAATGTTTAAGCATGTCAGAATTTCATCAATTTTGCATGAGCATTCACAAATATCCTGGTGGGGGTAATTGCTTGCAAATACATTTAAACTAATGATATGTTATATCCTTACTTGATATAAAACTATTAAAAGATACGTTATTGCATTTGACAATGCCATGAAGCTGGGTCAAAGCTTAATGACAGATTTCTGCATTTGTAAATTAAGATACACTCTGCTGGAAGCAAATATTTTGTAAAAATAAAAGCCATCTACTAGGAAAGTTTGATCATTGATCTAAGGTTGCTTTTTGGTTTCTCCAAGCACCAAGCCTGAAAAGCTGGGAAAAATGGAGATCTCTTTCCAAAGGGAACTCTGAAAACACATTGTGGTTGTTCCCTACGCAACAAGACTACATAAGGTTTGTAAAATATATGATGTGACTTTGACGGTGCAGTTGGAGACCTGAGGGGTGGAGCCTATGCCTCATGTGGAGGTTGCTCGGGTTCTCCTGCAGTAAAAGTTAGAGGTCTTGCCTTAGCTAAAGTTGAAGGTGCT
Source organism: Oreortyx pictus (assembly GCA_036925125.1). Lineage (NCBI taxonomy): Eukaryota > Metazoa > Chordata > Aves > Galliformes > Odontophoridae > Oreortyx > Oreortyx pictus. The sequence goes on along the minus strand of JAUPFR010000002.1, from coordinate 2,074,805 downwards.
GGGCAGTCTTGTTGGCCCGGGAAGAAATAAAGGAACTAGTTCAGAGAGAGTCAAAACACTGCAAAGAAGCCACCTGAAAGAAGGTTTGTTACGGTCTGGCCACGTCCTCCCTTCCTCTGCGTGCACAGGCTGTTATCTTGGCTTTCTGCTTAGGCAAGTTTGTGATCAGCGTGGCACTGTGCTGGTGACCAGTTTAAGTTATTTACTGACGAGGAGAATAAATACAAAATATCATCTGCAAGATGCAGCCAGGCAGTCTTCAGTGGGCAATAGCTCTGGGAAAGTGTCAGTCACAGCCCACAGCTCTGTGTGGTTTGTGCTGGAGAACGCCTGCTTGGGAAGCTGCATGCCAGCCCTTGCTGCCATCTCTGTGGCTCTCTGTCCTCTGTCGTGTAGCAGTCCTGAAATATCCCTTCCCACCACCTCTCATGCTCTCTTTCATTCTTTGTACTGCTCCAATTTCCAACATCACTGAGGATTATTATAACCTCCCTTCGTAATGTACTATAAATTTTATTATAAAGCACAAATTCTTTGGCTCCCCATCCCCATCTCGCAGGGAGACAGCGTGCCGTAGTTCTTACGCTGGCAGTAATGTGAGCAGAGAGCTAATGAAGGTCTTTATGTAAATTTTCCAGTTATCAGGTAAAATCTTCACATTGAAATCTGTCACATGTTATAAAAATTCTTTATGTTATCAAATGCTAATGATAACTCAGAACACAGAGCCCACGGAGGATCTTTGAAATCCTTCATAAAAACTGCATTCGGCCCCGGTAACCGGAGCCTTGAATTTCTACGCTGACTACTCCAGTTTGTAATTAGCATAGTGCAAGCTTCTCTGCCCTCTGAAACCATAATGTTAATTAAAAAAATTACACTGTGTTTAAAAGTGCAATTAAGAGACCGCACAGCACAAAAAGAGCTGGGGAACCTCTTCTCGCACTTTGAAGCCAGGTCACAACGCAGCCCATGAAAGGGAGCTCAAGGCTTGCTCCCCGCTAAAGGCTTGGGGAGATCACAGGGAGAGCTCGCTAGAACAAGATCCACTGGGCTCAGTGGAGTCTTTCATGGTAGTGCTCCTCCCTGGGAGGGAAAGCAGTCCAAAGGAGGTGGGAAATAAAACGGAACTAATTAGGGACCCAATCCTTCACTGGTGGTTGCGTCTGTCTGGGGCAACTTGGTGCTTAGGGGCTGGATCTGAGAGGGATGGGACAAGGGGGAAAGATTTTAAACTTAAAGAGGGGAGATTGAGGTTGGATGTGAGGGGGACACTCTTAACTGAGATTGTGGCACAGGCTGGCCAGACAAGCTGCGGATGTCTCATCTCTGGAGACGCTCAAGGACAGGTTGGATTGGGCCCAGGCAGCCTGATATGGTCAGGGTCCACTAGCCCACTGCTGGTTCCTCCCAGTCCAAGCCATTTGGGGATTTCATGATCAGGCCATCAAAGACAGCTGTGAAATCATGGCTATGATCAGCCTGTTTCTTATTATATTTGTGCGGCATCTGGAAGCAAAAAAATAAAAATAAAAAAATTAAACTCATGTTCCTTTGTGTTTTTGCTTTATTGAGGAACTTGGGAAAATGGAGATCAATTCTGCCGCTCCACGTTCTTTGCTGATGGCTTGCTGATCCTCTGTGGATGGTGTATCACATTACAGTCCCCCTGCCCCATGCATGCATGGAGTACCAGCAACTTATGCCAGAAAGGGGCATAGGCAAAGGCAACTCATAAAGTGGTCGGGAGGCAGGGGAAGGCTCGAGCAATGCAAGGCTGAGTGTGTTGTGTGGAAGGCCTGCAGAAACAATCACAGAAAGTATATCCAGATATACAATTAACACTACATATATTTAACACTAATATAATATAATGAACGGTGTAGCGCCCTCCACCAAAGTCCTGCCAGATGCCCTGCATAAGATTTTAACTGATGAATTAAGGCCCAGAGCACCCCTCAGTGGTGGATGCCCACACACCAGCTGCCCATCCCTCCCTGCTTGCCCCCAGTACTGCTCCTGTCCCCATGCATCCCATGCCTGGGGTGTGCTGGGGGAGATACTGCAAGCTGCACTCCATCACATCTCCTTGGTCTTCCCTTGAGTATTTTCTGGTAGCTTTTCCATATTGCCCTATGTGAAAACTTCAATAACTGCTTGATAAATCATTGCCCTGACCTTTTCTAGGAAAAACACATGCTGCTGTGGGCAAGGCCAGAAGCGCACATGGTGGGGGTGTAGGGGGAGCCGTGAGATGTGCTAAGAAACTTTGGAGCAGCCTCGGGTTTTTGTTACGTACGTGCTTGGGAAAAAAAAATCCACTCTCCTTCTCTCTGCCTTCTACCTGCCCAACTGGTTATAGACCCAGACAGTTTACATATGTGATCCTTCCTATTTAGAAAATTAATGGTGCTTTCTGGCTCCAAATCACAGCTTGTGGTACTCTGCGGGTGATGAAAATCTTGGCCAGCTTCAGCAGCGAATCAGCCATTAGAAAATTAACCCTTAGTGGCGAAAGAGCAAAGGTACCCCGCTAAGGTCCCATGCCAAGTGGCAGACTGTAGCTTTCTAGTGTACCTACATATGTCAGCCATGTACAGCCGGTGCAGGTGGTCCCCCCAGAGAGCGACCATCAGCGCATTTGGAGCTGGATGCTGTGGAGAGGGCACGGCCGCGGTGCTTGGCAGCGAGACCCATCAATATGCCACGGTTCTCACTGAGGTGTGAGGGAAGCGCTGAGTGGGGAAGGCGGGTCGGAACCACCTCCTGAAGCTGCCTGGAGGAACCAGTGCTGGCTGTGCCTCCACCTGCCCGGCAGTGGGACCCGTACAGCTGCATCATCTGCAGATGGCAGCGGTGCAGGGAACAAAAGCAGGGGTTGCACCAAACCCCGACAGAAAGGGAACTCAGCTTCACCGTGGGCTTCTAGGGGGGGGTTGAAGCATAGTGTTCAAGGTCACAAAGGGCTTAACAGTGAACTCTGCGAGTGCTCATTACTGCAGTATCTCCCTGGAGTGGCCCTGGCATGGGGCAAGCAGGGAGAACACTGCAGTGCTGTGAGTGCTGCTTGTTCTCTGTGAGAGCTGGGGGCTCTGGCAGGGATTCTGCAGCTCACTGACCTACGATAATACATTTCCTCCCCACTTTTAAATCAGATCAGTGCTACGAGAGGCTGTGGCTGCGACTGCCCACCAGTAGCAGAGCTTGAGTCAGCAGGACAGACAGCTTTCCGTGGGCAGGCATTGGCTGCAGCACTGGGACAGGGCTATCTGCAGGCTCATGGCTCCAGAATCCACAGAGCTGTCTCTTAAACTGTTTCATGCAGTTTCACACGCTCCTTCCTCCCTCCTGCCCGCACAGAACATGAGAGGGGGACAGCAGAGTCAGACACTCCTTGTCAGTTTACTTGGACAAAAATCCAGTAAAATAAAGGCTATGAGGATAGCAGAGGATACATTTCCAGTTAACATCTGCTAGTGCTATGAAAAAGATCAGTAACTTATCGAAGTCATTGAGCTCATCGAGGTAACCCTGGATCAGCCTCCCAGCAGGCGGCCCACGTCCGTGCGCAGCCCACGTTGGGTGTCCGTGCATCCCAGTGCCCCAGTGCCTCAGGCAAAGCCCCACTTTTCCTCTCTTTTCCTCGCATAAACCATGTGCCACGGCAGCAGCCGGTGCTAATGTACAAAATTAATTGCCCCGCTGAGATGTTCCTTTCCAAAAAAAGTAATAACAGTCAGGATTTAGCCTCCCGAATGGAAAACCCTCTGGTGCACTAATAAAATGAAAAGGTTTCACAAAATAATATCCCAAATAATTGGGTTCCCTCTACCAAAGGACCCCACGTTGTTTCTCTTAAGCAATATGAAAAAAAAAAAAGAAAAGAAAAAGTGATTATTCCTTTGGACATAATAAAACATAATCGGAAAAAAAAAAAAAAACAGTAAAGAAAGCGTAAGGTAATCACTTTCACTTTTCCGAAAGAAATGGATGTCGTTCTGCCGTCCTCCTCCGAAGAGGAAGAAGTCTTAATGCCTTTGCATCATTCTAGAGGAAGAAAAAAAAAAAAAAAAAAAGAGGAGAGCTTTTGCTCTCCATTTATTTACAACTGAAGGTGCGCTGCTCGCTGCCGCTGCTGACACCCCCCCTCGCAGCGCGGCTGGGTCCGCCCGCCTTAGCGAGGGGGGAATATACATATTTTTTCTCCTGTTAAATGATGATTTGGGTTTGTTTTCTTCTCCCGGTCCCGACAATGCTTTCCGGTGCCTTTGCCCACTCGAAGTTGGGAGCAGCTCCGGCCGCGCACCCCGCGCTGCCGCCTCCGCTCTCCCAACCTGCGCGCTCCTGCGGTAGCGCCGCACTCGGAACGAAATCAGCGCACTGTGAATAGCTTAAAATTAAAGCCGCTACCCCACCGCTGCTGTCCGACCCCCTCCACAAAGCCCCCTCCCCCCCCACCGCTTTTCTCTCCCACGTGAGACACGAAGACGCGCAGACGGCGATCTCCACCTTGCAGCAGCCCCAGCTCTTCCGTTTGTTTTTTCCTCTCCCTGCCTCCCCCCCCCCCCCCCCCCCCCCGGCATCAACCCAGAAGTAAATTCCCCCGAAAGGAGCGGGGGAAAGGGGCGCTGGGGTTTGGGTTGGGGGGTGGTGGTGCTGCAGGCGAGCAGCGCGGGAGATAGTTGTCCCAGCTACGAGATAAAAGCTGCATTACATGAAATTAATGGAGGCTGTCTGAGACGTACATGAATCACTGTTTCAACACTGAGAAACCAGCACAAAAGAATAAAGAAATCTGAGTACTAACTATATCTTCAAAGGTCTCCTATTTACCCAGCCATACCGGGTACTGACACAAGTGGGAGAAATATAAGAAAAAAGCACTGCTGTGATCGAATGAATGAGACCATATGAGCTATATTGGTGCCGTATGCATTCTATTTAGCTGATATCAAACACAGTTTAATGAAAGTTAAATAGTTTCTGAGGAGTGCATGAGCTGGAACAGATTAGATTCCACCGAGGGGTCTGTCAGCATATTGTTGCTCACATGTATTCCCCGCGCAGAGCTGCCACGATTCCAGCATTCCATTAGCAATACACAAAAGACTTATGCAGATAGTGGGCATAAGCACGCACCGCCATGTTGGGAAATGAGAAAAAAAAAAAAAAAAAAAGGAGAAGAAAAACAGAGGGAGATTTTGTTCGATGCACTCATCTGAAAATAGATATCTGTAATTTGGAAGTGATAAGAATAGATGGGTGGAAGGAGAGGCGGGGACTGCCGGAAAAATGGCAAAATAAATAAAGGGGAGAAAGATGTAAACTACCCTAAAAGAGCAGATACGGCACCACGTGTATCAAGAGGTTCTTACCTCCCAGGGAAAATGACACGGGGGTGCTGTGCCCTTTCGGTCAGGGGTCACATCTAGCCCTGAAGGAGCGGGGTTTGAGGGCATGGGGTCCTGCAGCCCTCATCCCCTTGGAGCTTGTGGAGCTGAGACATGGGGTCATCCCAGGAGCAGGGACAGTCACTGCCGCCGAAATCAGCAGGGATAGGGATCAGTTCCTATCACTTCTGGGGACTTGTACTCTTTTCCCTGGGAAAAATAATAATAATAAAAAGCAATCTCCTTCTCAGAGGTGTCTGTTTTAGAATTAGCACCGTGACAAGGCTGGTGGGGGTATTTAGATATCAGATGGCAATTGCTCACTGATTACTGCATTTTGATTTAATGTGACAGAGCTGCCTTGCACCATGAAATCTGTGTTTTCACAGGAAAGAGGAGCTGCCATGCTGGAACGGACTATGTGCACCTGCCCTGTGCTGTACGGGGCAGCCCCTGGCCCACTGTGCTCAGGGCTGCCTATTGCTGAGGGTTCTTCTTGACCTTGCTGATCTCCGTAGCAAGAATGCGGCTTCCTCTCAAACTTTTGCATAAACCCCAACTGCTGCAAACGATTCTGGAGAGGGGACTTCTCGGTGTGTGCATGGTGATGGAGAGCCCAGGGCAGCCCAGGACAACCTTTATTATATGGGCTGGGAGGGCGGTGCTTCCTGAGGCATCCCTTGTGAGTTATTTTGTCATTATTAATAAGGATAAAATGGTCCAAACTGAGAACACTGAGACCCACTCAAGGTGGCCTGTCAGGCCCGCTGATGTAATTGACTCCATTTCTTCGTTCTACGTCTAAGTTAAATATATATATATATATATATACATATACACACATATATATGTACTTAAATAACAATAATACAAATTTAAGTCTGTTGGAGCCAGAAAGAGTTTTTCCATGTTGTTTGTGTGTGTTCTTACAACATTGTGTAATCACGTGCCATTTCCTACTTGTGGCAGCGAGCTGGCAGCGATTCCAGCCATAACGCTAATGAGAATGTGACTGGCTAAGGATAGGTAACGTTGGGTTTTTGTCTTTGGAACTGGTAGCACTCAAGCAGCTGCACCTTAAAAAAGTGGAAACTGAGCTCTGAACACCTTGTTCAGTGTCAGAATCAAGAATATGGGGCTTGCAGTTTCACTAATGGAGAATCTAGAGATGGGTTGTGTGCTCTCATTGGTGATGTTTGCATGCATCATTCAGACACAGCTTGATGTGCCTCCAGTCAGTGTCAGGGCAGGAGGACTTAGGCAGTAGGAGTGTACTGCACTGAGCATCAGTTTGGTTTAGACATCTTCTTGGGGCTGACAACGATCAGTTCCTCCATCTTGCTGGGGCAGTTATGGACACAAGGAACACTGGAGAGAACTGCTGATGAATATTAAACCACCAGCTAACAGTAATGTGGAAGCTTCCACAAATGCATAACATAAGCCATGCAATGAAAAAAGGTAACTTTTCCAATGTCCATAACTATTTCCATTGTCAACAAGGTGTGGATGTACATTAACATTAGATAGGGAAGGAAAAAAAAGAGAAGCACGTTTGTTCAGTTTTCATGGATCTTGCAGCTGTTTTTCTTCAGCCTGTAGGTGGCAATAGCACAAAAAATGGGTTTTCTTTTCTTTCTTGAACAAGTGTTTAGCAATGAAATGAGGAAAGCTGCGAGGGGATCTGTAGTAGGACTGCGCGCGTGGAGTTAGTCATCCTAACTGCAGATGGCATTTTTGCATGTTTTATAAGGCAGGGATATATACAAATGTTTAGCACCCTGAAATATAATGCACGGAGCTTCCGGAAGCAGGCGGGTTGGTAGGACCAGAGGATGCTGAGCTTATGCTAAATCCATGCAGCTGTGTAAAAGCACTCCTTGGTGATGAGCTGTCAGCTTGTCCCCAGCCAGGACAGCTTCTGATGTCCACAGAGGCCAGTTCGCTGTGGGTCCTGTCTGAATCCCTTTATATTCAGTGGGAGAGTCTCACAAGGCCAGTTGGAACAGGACCAGAGCTTCCTGCCTAGTGGGGTCGCAGGGCATGTGCTGTAGCCTTTGGCTGTTGGGTGCCTTGAGCTCTTCCTTGCCTGGTCAGGAGGCTGGAAACTTTAATTACTGCTGAAAGGAGGCTATAGTATGTATGGATTTCCTTCCTCCCACTTCTGATGTTTCAAGAGCAGGGAAATTTTACATTTTAAACTGTTCAATGTATCCCACGCCTCAACACTAGCACCTCCGCCTTCCCAAAACACCAGTCTGCTGAAAACAAACTACTGATGACCAGATTTGTCAGATTTGACAGGAAAAAGTTCATTTGGGCAGTCCAAGGATAGTAGATTTGGAAGAAAGAGGTCTAGCAAATGTAGAGCTGAGTCACTCTTTATTCCATTGTCCAATGTGTTTTTTGTTGCTGTTGTTGTTGTTGTTTTGTTTTGGTTTTTTTTTGCCTGAGAGCCCTGTGGGAACCCAAATAATGATAAAATAAAGAGCTGAGGTGAAAATTTCTTGTGACACTTTGTGGTTTGAGATGTGACTGACCCAGTGCAAAGGAGTGCCTTGAGAACAAAGCACCTGCAGGATTTTTCCCACAGAAATTCAGAATTCTGGGGAAGGACTGGGGACTGCTGACTGGTGCTGAAACCAGTGTGACACAATCAGAGCTCCAGTACTTGGGACCCTATACCAGTGGATACACTGACCTTGCCAGAAGGTCTGTCCAGGCAGTGCAGTTGGATGCAAACAGCCTAGATTTCCAAACCTCCCCCATTCCCCAAACTGAAAAAATTGAGCAAGCATCGCAAAAAGATGGGGGCTCCTGCCCTCACTGGTACTGAACCTCCCAGAAGAAAGCCAAGAGCACTGGAAGGGAGAAGATTTGCAGCCACTGAAGATGGAAGGCATTGGCTGAGGGGGGATTGAGGCCACAGAGCTCTCACCAGAGGCTGCGTGGGATTTTATTTTTTCCTCTGCTTCTTTTTAAGCAAACTATATTGTCATTGGGAAACGCTAATTCGTGGAAGCAAAACAACTCCAGGCAATGGATGTGCTTTGACAAATTTCCCATATTGAGGACGAGTGGGAGAAGCATGGAAAGAAGAGGAAATAAATGTAGCACGATTGCAATGTCATGGGGGGTAAGTGGTGCGATGGAGACAGGGGCTAAATCACTACTAAATCACTGCAGGCAGAATTGATGTGAGACTGGAGCACACTGAGAACTGGGCAGGGGCATAAACCTAATTGATTTGAAGCTGGAGCAAGGAGTTAATTGGGGGCCAGGGTGGAACAGTAAGTAACGCAGTGCTGTGATAGCCATGAGCATATCTCACTCCGCGCATCCCGTGTTGTGCCTGTGTGGAGTGCAAGCACCTGGAGACTGGGGAGTGCCAAGTGGCTTAAACCGTGACTGAGGCCTCCCCTTTGGCTGAGGGTTGGTCTCTTGCCTTTGGAGATGGGCTGCAGAACATTCTGAGTGTTCACTGTTCTGCTGCGGTAGACCTCAGGAAAGAGATGTCTCAGCAGCACGTGTCATCTGTAGCCTTGTTTTGGCTGGGGAAGAGGAGAAGCAATTGGCTGCCAGAACAATTATTTCCAAGATCATGGAAAAACGAGCACTTCTGCAGAAAACTTCATTCCTCTCAGTGAAGAAATTTACGTCCCCAAGGAAACCACCCAGACCAGGTCCACAGTTATTCCTTACAAATGCTCCTCCCCACCCCCCCCTCCTTTTTTTTTTTTTTTTTTTAAACTGTTGAATTGAGCACTCAAAATTTGAAAATGCAAAGATGAAGGTTGCCTGGGCAACTGCTTTGCACTGAATGAGGAAATGATCTTGTGAAACAAACATTAAGTGATCATGTAATTAAAGACTGATTCAAAATTCCATTGTGCAAGGAAGGAGCCTAAATTAAAGTTGACCAGGAAACTTTCAGTTTGACAATTCCTAAATTGTAAGAACTTCACATAAATTTTATTAATTCTTATTTTGTATGGAATCTCGTTTTTTTCTTATGCAAGAGAATTTATGGAATATTGATGCTTTATGGCCAAGCTCACCTCCAGCCAAAGGCCTTTGGGTTCCTAGCACGTCTACATCTAGACAAAAAGTGCAACTTCTGTCTGCTGTGCACTAGGAAATGTTGTACAGCTGAAGGGACATCACAGTTTTTCAGATTATTGGTGTGTACAGTCTGCATTAGAGGCACTAAACAAGATGCAAGAAATGAGTGTCAAGATGTGGAACTTGTCCACGAGAAGAATACACCTGCACCAGTGGTAGTTAGAGGTTGTTTTATACCCTCAAGAATAATTCTTATATCCCTCTCAAGCCCTATTTTCTATTTGCTTCTTGGCAGTGGCACTGTTCTGGGTTTCAGCCTTTCACCATTTCCATTACCCAATATGTCAGAGGAGTGTATCCATTACTCCTGGGGTTGCTTGAAGCTCAGGGACAAGAGACTGGCCCAAAACAACTGCTAACCAGACATCAGCAGCACTAGCAATTGCCTTAAAACTGGAATGTTGAATGCCAGTTGGTAAAGAAAAACATCGAAGCGATGTCCACATCTATACAATGCCTGAAGCCTTCTAAATGATACCTTCCATTCTGTTCCTTTCGCAAAACCACAGTGGCATCTTCTGATGCATTTCAGTGTACCCACTGTTTCAAAACTGTATTTAAGAATTAGCATCAGCAAGCTCCTCTCTCTAATTCACCTGGAAACATACACGTGTTTTTATCATACACATTTTTTATCTTACTAAGTCACAGCTACACAGACCTCTACAATTCTCTTGCTATTTTCAAGGGCAAGAAATGTCCATACATACAGCATGTACTAGAGTCTGGCTTTTATTATTATCATAATTATTGTTGTACTCAGCTATCTGTAAATGCAAAGCTTGTATTTGACACGAATTATCTCTGCGGTGGTATGTTTCTACCATGAGATGCTCCAAGTGTGAAGAAAAAAGACTGGTTTTAAACCATCTTCTGTTTGCACTCAGTTCATTTTTTCCTGAAGATACAGTATGTAAGCTTTACATTGCATTTACAGGGGTGGCTACGGGTTTAGGGCACCTCAGTTCTCATATACCCTTAGGTATACTGGGACACTCGATGCAGGCACTTGCCCTAGGACAAGCAGATTGGGCTGGCTTCTCTATTAGCTATTTCCTTCACCCAGAAGGACGATTTTCCTCAACTTACGTTAATTGATACGGACTCTTGTTTTTTGTAGCGTAGGTCAACCATATGATGGCAGATAAGAAAAAACTCCAGTATGTAGATGCCAATGCATTTTCTCAGTTTGTTTTGAATAATGCCAGTATTTAGACTTGGCAGAAGCTGATGCAGGGATTCAGGGACTAGAAGACCTTGGGAGACTTCTTCGATCTCAGTTTCATGTTGATGACCCCAAACAGTACCTGCTAAACAAAGCAGACTCTGTGACTGTTGTATTCAGCTTTTTACTGCTTTCAATTTTCAGGGATAGACTGGGAAGTTTATTCAAAGTTCTTCCTTTATTTGGGGACATACCTGCCATTTTCCCATTGACAGAGAACAACTGCTGTTATTTTGTTACTTTCTGCACCCATACTTGTTGGATCCCATTTCTGCTTCCTCACCCAGCCCACTTCTGTCTAATCATCATGTTCTCGCCCAGCTCCACTGTTCCACCTGTCACTAGCTGACTCGCTTAGCCAAGCACAGCAGCTTATGTTTTTAATCACACAAGTGTTTTCATTTCAGGGCTTTCTCCAACCAGTGTAGCTCACTCTTCAGCATCAGCTCTTCACTGTGGAGTCTCCATCCACCCAGCCAGGCCAGCTGTAGGTCACCTTTCCCATCCTGTATTATTTCACTTGTCATTTTATTCCATGAGTTCCTTTCCATCCTCAAGTGCCCCTTCACTCCTTTTAAATTTCCTCTTCTGCACTGCTTAGACTGGGAGATACCCAGGGAAAACTGATTCCCGCTTTTCACTCCAAGACCCCTCTTTGAATAGCTGGAAGCCACGACTACAGAAAAAGTCTGGTTTGAGTTTGGCAAAGTTATAAGCTAATGAAACAGTCTCTTATAATGGGAAGTGTCATACAACCTTAATAATAGACAGTGCCATCAGCCTCGCCTATAGTATGTATGTGTGTGTGTATAAAAATGAAACCTGAAAACTGAATGAACATGAAAAGGCCTTGACCTACTTTCAAACCAAAACGCAGGCTCCCCATCTCTAATGGAAGGAGACAGGACAGGTCTTGTACATCTCTGTCTTCTTTTTACAGAAGCGTGTTACAAGTCTGAATTACTGTGAAAGGAGACTTGCCAATAAGAAGATTGGGGAAGGTTTCTGCAGGTTTCTTCTTTATACACAGGTGAAGTGAGTCCAGGGCAACTCACGTAGATGCTGCAATGTGCCATAACCAAAAGTAGGTCCAAAGGCTGGGCCCTCTGGTAGACAGAGCTCTCACCTAATAGTCTCAGACTGCATGGTTTCGGGGTCCTCTCTCCCTCTGCAACTCAGAGCAAATTTGGAGAGAAAGAGAAGGATCGGTAGTGTCCTCTTTATGCTCTCCGTTAGCATATCAGGAAAAGGAGAGCTCTTATTCCTGGAAGCAACGTTTTGTGAACTGTCATACTCACTTCCTTCACGCTCTGGCACAGATTGCCTGCTTGACCTGAGGGCTGAAGTCATTTACATTTCTGATCCGCTCATCTCTCAGAAACTTCCACAAATTAGACATACCATAAACTATGTTTGCTGCAGTGAGGGCAGGGAAGTCTGAAGCGAGGTCTGGGTGTCATGTTTGACCTCACATGAAATACTGGTTCAAAATAGGCCTTCTTTGAAGAATCTCAGAGTCTCGAAACGTCAAGGCACTGGCTAATGTCTAATTGACTTTAGCTAAGTATTTCTTTCCAGGAGAGCCCTTCTGCACCACAGCTCTCCAATCAAGCTTCCCAAGGTCTTATGGGTGAGTGAAAACGGGAGAGCCAACATGATCTCCAGAAAGATTTTGAGATAAAGATGCATAATTGCAAGATGTTTTCCTTCTTATATTTCTAATGAGCCTTTCCAAGTGACTGCCAATATCTGAGCTGAAAGATGCTGTGGGATGGCAAGCAGTGGAGGCATTATTCCTCTGCTCTTTGTTTTCCCTCCCAGTTTCAGAGGTGCCTCCCGTGAGTGTGCTGTGTTGTGTTTTGGCAATGAGGACACATCCATCCCCCCTCCTTCTCAAGGCCCCAGCCCCTGGATGGCACCAGGGCACCAAGATGACTGGTACAGCTCGCAGCTGCCCATGCTTCATGACTTCAGTGGGGTAGAGCTGAGGGGATACTTTAGACATGAGCAGGTAATGCTGCAAGCTTGAGTGGTTAAAAACTCTGTAGCGTTCCAGGATGAGACAGTTTATAACTTACCCCATTCCCACTGCTTAAAAAATTCCTCTAATTTTTCCCATGTGACCAGAGAACATGAAAAGAACACCAAAAGTCTCTCCTTTAGCTTGCCCACTCATTCTCTAAGTCTGAAGCCCTGTGGATGAAGCCCATTCCTGGTGCTGGAGGGCTGTTCCTGTAATTTACCTGTATTATTCTTATCAAAAGTGTTAACTCCAGAACTATTTCCTTTTAGCATTAATTATACTTAGAGCCAGCTCACTCAGAATACATAAAATGATACAGAGGCTTTACAGGATTTTTTTTTCTCCTTTTCATTAAGCACCACATGTGCCTCTCTTTGAATACGTGGAGTGGTTCCCCACCACCTTGAAGACATCACCACATGTGCTGTAGGGTCCATAGCTAGCAGGTATAACATGGGCGGTTATTGTTTACTTATGTGCTGTAATGCTTCCCATATGACCTGGTGATGAGGATGGCGGTGCTAGAGGTGCAAGGACTACATTAAAAGCTTAAAGAAGAATAAAGGGACACAAGCTGATAGCTGCTGGGATCGTATCTTCCAAGGCTGGGTCTCCCCTGAGAGGCTCACAGTGCCCTCATGGTGCCCATCTCGTGCAGATGAAGGAGATGGGGATGGGTGGGACCTGAGGACTGTGGCTGGAGGTGGCCTGACATGAGGTGGGAGGGGGACAATGTACTGTCTGCCTGCCTGGGATGTTTATCGCCTTGCAGGAAAGTCTCCTTCCCACAGTGAGTTAAGCTGGCCTTTGCTCCGCTTGATGCTGCCCATTTGAGGAAAGATTCTCCCTGACCTTCTGCCAGAGAAACTGATGACAAGGACAGTTTGAACTAACCTTGACATTCACAGGGGTAAATGGCTTTTTCCACAAGTAGTCAGCAGGCAAAGAGAGCTAGTCAAGAGCTAATGAATCTGCACCTGAGGGAAACCAAACAACAATTGTACTTTTAAGGAATGGGAGTCTCCCTGGCTCCATCTGTGCCTCAGCTGGGGGATTAACTCTTCCAGCTCGTGCCTGGGGCTGCAGCTGGAGTAGCAAAGCAAAGAGATGCATGGCTCTTTGGGAGCTGCTCTGCTCCTCCATGAGCAGTGAAAACACTACCCAACCCCCAGTGCACCTTCAGAGGGTTTCGAGGCTGGGTTGGAGCCCTGGACTTCAGCTGTAGGCAGCCAGTGAGTGGTGAGACCTCCCCAGCACCAGCACAGGGCTCAGTGGTAGAGTTTTCCTGCCCAGACTGGGCTATGGCATGTGGAAGAAGCAGAGTGTCTCTCAGCCAGGGCTCTGCACTGTGATGTTCTTATGATATCAGAGCTTTGCCCTCATCCTGCATGAGGAAGGAGCTTTGCTGGCTGCTCGGATGATATCTGGAGACAACAGGAGCACTGCCAATTGTGACATATTTCACTTTGCTCAGCACTGTCCAGATGATGTATTCTCAGCCCTAATTAGGTTGTTCAAAGCCTAGTCTTTGCGAATAAGCCATCACTGTGTGAAGACTGGTCTGGCAGTCCTCTGGCCTGCTCATTCACAAATCTTGCCTGCTGCTTCACCTAGTATTAACTTGTTGCCTCCTGCAGCCAGAGGGAAGGACCAGCTGCACTGCATGGGTGTGTGTGAAGCAAACAGGCTCTGGCTGGCTTCAGTCCACTAGAGTCAGCCTCAGCATTCTGTAGGGACCCGTGAGCTCTACAAGGACAAAACCTGGTTTTGGTGTAGGGAAGTGACTGCAGCCAGTGTTTGTCTGGCAATGCTCAGACTGTGAGAGCATGGCTCGCTTCTTCAAGTTTGCTGCTAATTTGTGAGTGCAGAACGCCCAATGGCTGGACTAAATCAAGCTCTGTAAAACGTATTTATTAATACTTACTTCCTAGGGCTGTTTATTTAAATATTTGTAAAAGGCTTTGGAACTTGAAGCAAGGGAAGAGCACAGGTTCTGGCACTGAATCCAATGCGTGAGCAGTGGGGATGACTGCAGAGAGCAGCGCGCTTCTGTCTTGGGGAAACCAAGGGCAGTGCCCACACTTCTGATGTCACGTGGCATCTTCCAGAGGGACATCCTCAAAACCCACTGCACTGTAAAGACAGAACAAAGCAGTTCAGGGCAGCAGGCTTGCAGCACTCCGTGCAGCCACCATGTGCTTGCTGCTGATCTGAGCAGCATTGAGTGACCTGGGCAGAAGGGCCCTGCAGTGCTGACAGCACTGGGTGACCATGCAGAAGGGCCCCACAGCAGTGACATGGGCATAGGGGCTGAGTGCCTGGGGAAGGCACAGCATTGGGGGCCCCAGGGATGCGCTGTACATGGACAAGGAGAAAATATTTCATCTCCCGCAGGTCAGGCAGCTCTCAGCTGCTGCTTCAGGTTTGAGGATTTGCAGACAGACAAACTCCACAACCCTGCAAAGGTCACTCTAAATATCAGGCAGATAAACAGCACCTTCGCTGAGAGCACAGCTCCGATTTATGGAGCTCGGCTCACTCTTTCCTTCACATGATAAAGCAAAGTGCGTGCTTCTTTGGGAGCGGCAGCTGAGACATTTAAAGTCACATCACTTCCTGGGGTGGCTGTAAGAAATATGCCTTCCTGTGACTGCAGCCTGCTTCCTCTTTAAGGCCTTTTTCTCTCCAACTATTTTGCTTTGGGGAATTGCTGCTTCTTTAGCTCAGCCCTGCAGAAGAACATGGCACCTGCCTGGCTCCAGCTCTCCTGAAGTAATCTCACCACCCTCCACCCAAGGCTGTGTGCTGCCATTGCATCCAATGATCACTGCCAGTGGCAACTGTGCACAATTGACATCTGCAGGATCAGGTTGGGATGAGGAGAAACAGGGCGTAGGATTGCAGGGTCTTCATTTCTGCTAGCTGTGCTTAGGGTCGGCAGAAAATAGAGAATTTAATTTTGTACAGAAAACACTGAAGTTCATCAGTTCTTGGGGCCTTTCTTTTATTGTGGCTCCGATTTCCATCAGTAACCCTGCTCTTCCGTGCCATGAAACCCTCATCACCAGAATTTACTTGCTCCATCTTCAGCACCACCCAAACTTCCCATGGCCCATGGAATAACTTTGAAGCAAGTATGAATCACACTGCCATCCTGTCCCTGTCTGGGATGCTTGGTCTTCATCCAGTTGAGCCAATTTGCTCTTAAGCCAACTCACATAGTAACTATATAGTCAATCTGTGGAAAATGATTAGACTGCACTCGATGTAAGTTAGAGAAAAAAAATCAAAAGCTCCTTCTGAGGCCCTACAGGCTAACTTGGCAACAGACATATGTGGTCATAGGCTGTGGTTACAGCCATTGGCAAACATTGGCAAACAAACCCTGCTTCAGTCCCCAGCTCCCATTGCTAACTGCAGCCTGGGATTCACACAAGTTATCCACCTGGTCTGTCACTGCAGTGCAAAGCAAAAATCTTTAAAATAATTTGCAAAGTTTCATATCAGGACAAAACAATTGCAAAGTTATGAAAAGTGCTGATGTGAGCTTAATTGCTTTGAAGTTCATTCTGGAAGTCTGGCATTTCAGAAGGATGTCCTGCACAGATCTCACAGTCAGAAGAATACACATGGGTGCAGAGAAGAAGGAAATGGGACAAAAGGTTTGATTTTACTTTTTAAGCAAAGATGTTCTCACCCTTTGAACATAAAGACAAGAGCTAGCACCTAAAGTTTGACATTTTAGTCACTGTTTCCCTTTTCATTTTTGAAGAAATGCTCTTTTCCTTGGCTAGCAGTGCTCTGAAAGCAGTGGGGACAGAGGGGCAGACATGGGCAGAGAGGCAAGGAGCAGGGTGCCTGCAGTGCTCGTGGTGCTGGCACTAACCATGTGTGCAGCTCTAGGGGCAGAGCCCCTGGGTACCAGCACGGGCATGGCCCCCACTGCTTTGCTGCAGCCCATTCTCTCCTACATATGAGACAGGAGAGTGACACTCTATTAAAATTGGTTATTCTAGATGGCTCACCTCAAAAGGCACAGGGGATTTGATATAATTATGGAAGTATTCCCCTGCTACCCATAGTTGGGGCAGTAGAGATGTGATGCCATATTGTGCTACCGACAGAGCCCAGCGTATCTTTAAGTTGTAATTGAAATATCATCCCAAAATGATTTTTTTCCTCATAATTTTTGATCCAGTCTTCCATGACCTAAGCGGACAGCCTGACAATTAGGGCTGAGTGAGCATCCAATGAACAAAGAAGTAAATGAATCTGTCAATGCGTAGACATGTTTGCATCCTAACATGAACCTGGGTATCTTGGTAGAAATGACTGCCTCCTTTCTCATGGACTGTGACAACAATTAATGCTTAACATCCTTTGGATAGTTAGCTTTTAAGTTTTTTAACATGTTTCCTTAGACTAGCAGGCTGTTTGCAAGGCAGCAGCTCTATCACACTGTCCATGAGCTAGAGCCAACCACTGCAGCTGGAGCAAAGTTTTATGGCAGCAATCCATGTTTTCATGACACACCACATTTTCTTTTCTCTTCATGGGTTTTATTCGGGAAATTTTACTAGTTTTGGTGTTGCACAAGGGGAAGGACAAAGTGTGTGGTGCTTCTGCATCTCTACTGGCTTGGCATTTACTGGTTGTCCTGGAGTCAGGGTCATGCTCCTGCGTCACACCATCACCAGGAGGCAGCCATCTCATTGCCACCCCAGTGCCTGAGCACCACCAACCTGAGCACCACTGGGTGTTTCCATGGTGACTGAAGCTGGGCTGGTCACCATGGTTACAACAGTGGTCCTCAGGCCATGAGATGGGCAGGTGGGGGTCCCTGGTCATTCCAGGACAAGAGGGCTGGGGACAGCAGGGCATGGGCCAGCAGTATGGGGACACTGAGCCATGGGCAAGAGCTGGAGGACAGTTGTCACTGCTGCCAGCCTTAGGGCACAGGGCACAGGGCATTGCCTCCCTGCTCTCTGTGGACTTGCTCCCTGCTTTCTGTGAACTGTTATGGAGTGAGACTCCCTCCAGCATCGCAGGGCTCTGGGACTCTTGAGCTGGTGCTGTGTCCCAGCTGTCAGTGAAGGAATGGCAATTTGTTTTTTTCAAATGATCTAATACTGGTAAGGGAAAATGGTGACATAAGGGCAACAGCGAACAATGTTAGCGTCACCAAAGGCTCTGGGAAGTGTTGGGTTGTCTTCATCAGTGGTATTTGGAGGTTTTCCCTTTGCACAAACCATTGGTGATCCAAGCTCGATCCATTATGACTGTACATCTTGGTGACTCCTGGGGTGCTGGCAGGTGGAGCAGGGAGACAGAGGGGAAAATTTGCCTGCAAATGGTTAACATGTGCTAGAACTGACCATGCCAAGTCAAAGAGAAAAAGATGGGGACGGAACTTTGGAGAGGCTGACTTCAGACCAAGCACGTGTCCATCAAGAAGAAAACCCATCCTCTTTCAATCACTTCCTGTTAAACACCCTCCCAAGTAGCACAGACTTCTTTTCTACCTAAATTAGTTCCAGTCTTAAGCAGTGTTTCTCCTGTTTTGCCCGGCTGCCACGTCCTGTACAGTGCTCAGCTGGATCCTCCCATAGCACAAGGGAGAGAATCACCTAGGGAAAAATAAATAGAAAATGTGTACAACCTGGCAGTGAATCTGACAAAGAAACTCCAAAGCAAGCTATCACTGAGGTTTCTTTTTCCTCCATTTTGCTGGATTTCAGGTCAGTCCTTAGGTTGGTCCCACTGGGTTACAGGAGCATCCATGGATCCTAATAGCATTGAGCGACTTTTGGGGTTGGCCCCCTTGGATTTGGCAACTTTGGGGATTGGGAGAAGTGAAAACAACAATGAAGATTGTTTGGTTTGGAGCACAAGTCTTGTAGAGAGCGGCTGAGGAACATGGGATTGTTCAGTCTGGAGAAGAAGAGGCTTAGGGAAGACCTTATCACTCTTTTACAGTGATCTGAAAGGAGATTGCAATGTGGTGGGGGTCGGCCTCTTTTCCCAGGTAGTAGTGCCAGAATGAGAGGTAATGACTAAGTTGTACCAGGGGATGCTCAGGCTGGGTATTAGGAAACATTTTCTCTTTGAAAGAGTGGTGAGGAACTAGCTGTCCAGGGAGGTAGTGGAATCTTCATCCCTGGAGGTGTCTGAGAAATGCATACACGTGGCACTTAGGGACATGGTTTAGTGGCACGGTGGGGATGGGATAATAGTTGGGCTTGGTGATCTAAGAGGTCTTTTCCAACCTTAAGGATTCTATGACTCTGTATCTCTACAATTCTAACAAATGGAACCGGAGCTCCCTGACCTGAGAGAACAGAGGCTCCCTTGCTGCATGGCTCTCCTGAACCTGGCGATGGGAACCAAGGGTAAGACAGGGCCCTTATCTGCCACATTCCTGTGTGGGCCGTGAGGGAGGTGCAGGCTCCCCAAGGCACCGGGCTGCAGGAAGGTCAGCGCCGGGGCAGCACTGCTCAGTGCTCCATGCCCATCCCATCGCCCCGCGGCCGCCGCCGGGCTCTCTTCGTGCAGTGCCGAGAGGCCTGGAGATTGTTAAGCGGCGAGTTTTGTTTACTCCCTCTTTTATACGAGCATATTTCACAGGGCTGGGAGCAGGGGAGCGTTCGTCCGCTGGCATACCCTCTGCATCCATTTTAGGGCTGTGCCTGTCACCAGCGGTCCCAGCAGGGAAGGGGCTGGGGATGCAGAATACAGCTGGAATACAGCTCGCCCCCGTCGGGGGTTTGTCTTCCCCTTATGAAAACAGAGAGGCCTCTGAATGTCAGCCCAGCCCGCCTGTCAGTTCTCAGCTGCACCACGGGATAAAGCCGCTGATCCCTTTTATCCCCTTCTGGGAGTAGTATTAATAGTATATTCATTTTTGTTCCATTTATAATTCATTACTGCACAGTTATTTGGATTTACTCGCGTTAAAAGGCGTAACGAGACAAAAACTTAGCTGGTTGTGAGCCAGGAGGAGGGGACTGTGCATCCCTGGCGTTCCCCATGGGCAGAGCAGGAGGGGCCTCACCCCATCCCCATGGCATGGAGCTTGGAGAGGAGATGGGGTGCTGCCCGCAAGGACAACGCCATTACTTTGTGGGGGCAGCACTGTGATCCCTCTGAATTCACTGGATATCTGCCCCTGCTGGGTGTGTGAGATCCCTCCTCACAATGGGGATGTTTGTTCTCAGCACAGAGAGGCTAGAATTTCAAATTAAAAAAAAAAAAAATCTGATTGCTTCAAACTCTCCCCTGTGCCTTCATCTCTTCCCAGTGGCATCGGTCCTGGTTCTACTCTGGTCACTGCAGCTCCAGGGCCACTGGAGCCAGTGGCACGTGTGCCACAGGAGGCCCAAATATTCACAGTCTAAGAGAAATCACCAAGAAAAACCCAGACCGAAACAAGATGTGATTCTCAAGACTCCTTTTACATCCATGGCCCCGTCAATGTCTGCCCTGCACTTTGCTGGCATCACATGAAGAAGCTCGGCAGTGCTGGGCAATGCACTCCAAGGTGTTTTTTCTCTCTTTTTTTTTTTTAAATAAACTTTTATTTTTTTTATATTCCTCTCCCCCAAAAGCTTTCCCCTAGCAGTTCCCACCTCTGCTCTGAGTTTCTCTGAGAACAAACTCGCTCCTTACTCTTGTGGAGGGTGCTGATGCCTAATGCCATCTCCTCTGTGTGTTTCAGCTGCATTAAGCTAGCTGCTGATGGAGGTTTGGCACAGCCCACCTGCATGGTCACCTCAAATATGCTTTTGTGAGCTTTCTAAACGTTCATGGGACATGGTGTGTTGTTGATAGGCCACGTAGGGCCGTGCAGAAGGAGTAGTGCCGGGGTGAGATGCTGGCTGTGCAATATGATTCCTTCCCTGGCTGCAGAAGCAAACCTGGGGTCGGCTGAAAGCAGCTGAGGTTTGAGCTCAGCTCTGTTCCCAGCACTTCTTGGCCAGCCCTGCTAAGATCTGTCCCATTTCACAGTTGGGGAAGTCACTGCCTTTCCCATTCATTACACAGGAAAAATGCATGGCACGTATAGATATAGTTTCTCTTGTTTTAAATCCTCCAAAACCATAGTCTGAGAAATGAAGAAAAAGCCAGGTCTGAGTCCTACGCACTTTCTTAGTGCCACACTCACTCTGCTCTTAAGTGCGGGACCGGCGCTGCCACTTCTCCCTAAGCCACGTGCAAGCTCAGCTTTGTGCCTGCCGTCACCGTTAGTGGCACACGGAGCAGAGGTGGGGGTGGCACGAAGGGCACATGGGAACGCAGACCTAGGGGTGAAGGGGGAATGGGGAGGGGGTTGGCTGCAGCAGCCCCGCTCCAGGAGCACGGTTTGCAGCCCCATTCACGTGCATTGTCTGGCATTGTTGCGGCAGACACGCTCCATTCAAGACCCCTCTCTCGCCTCCTTTCAGCCAAGTGCCCGCTGGTCCTGCTCTGTTTGTCGGCAAGAATGCGCTGCCGGGAGGAGGAATGTTTCCCAGACTGGGGTGAGAAGGTCAGTCTGGACCGCTGGACACGTGCTCAGGGCCGCGCGTGTGAAAGCAGCACCGTCGTGGGAAGGGACGGCTGCCTGCTCAGCGTTGTGCTGCGGCCAGCAGGTCGTCAGCTGTGCCCCCCATCCCGTGAAAAACACCCACACCCTGATGGTTAGCTTGCTAAAATGCAGAAATTGTTTCCGGGAGGTTTTGCCAGATACGCGACTGCGTTGTGTATTTATTTATACACGTGTGCATGCACACGTCTATAAAATAGCGTTTGTGGTAATGCCTCGTGCGAAATGCCAGCTGAATAAATCTGTCACCGAAACTTCAATTCCGGACTACTGCACTCCAAGATCCGCTCTCAGAAGTGAAAACGCATCTTAGAAAGTTCACAAAAATCTGAGGTAGATGCGCTGTTGCAATGCGATGGAAAACATAGCCCGTACGGATTAGTCAAACGATGAATGCGGTCCTGCACATAAACATTGTCTAACTGTATTGGCAGGGTAAATGTGCCTTGATTTACTGCTGCAGGAATCGGCCACATTTCCTCAGATTGTGAAATACCACTGTAAATTATCTGGAGGAAAAGTGCAGTTCTAATCTGGAAGTGCAGTCAAGCAAGTCAAACACCAATAGCAAATCGGTCAATTATCAAATTATTAAATTTTTTTCAGTATTTTTATTAGTCTCTGGTAGCAGCAACATACAATCTGCCAGAAAGTAAATCCTCAGTAAATCTTGAAGTACTTTTAGAAGCAGTTTTAATCTGAGGATGTCCTGTGAAGCTACAACGTGAGCTGCAGAGATCAAAGAGGAGCAGAGTGCCTGGATTTAGGATCTCAGAGATGACTTTTCTTGTTTGTTGTTACCTCTCTTTGTGTTTTCCAACTGTGTGCAGTCGTATGCGCATTATGGATGTACACAGTAATAGACACACTTACCTTTGCAGCCTTTTAAATGTAGGCACAAACTCCTGAAGGAGAAAAAGATAGCAGAAAAAAAAGAAGGAAGAGTGAGACAGATCTCACTGTGTTTGCTGAGGAAGAGTGGTTTCTGTTTTGTGCAAAATATTTTCTTCTCTCCCACACAGCCTTCTCAAAGAACACTCTCAGACTGGTACCCTTCGGTGGAAACAGCTGAGGTATAAAGACACCAAGAAAGGAAGAACTTAAATTTGAGAAAGTTTGGATCATTTGAGTCAAAACTATTGAAATCTTTGCCAAATCATTTTTAATATGCAATACCCTCCCCAAAGATTCTTGGTACCAAATCTAATATATTTATGTGCTTGTGCCGTGATGCTGAGTACAAAGGGAACTTCTGTTCACCCTTCTAAAAATGACTAACTCAGATATGGAGACTTACTTCCATACTCTGAAAGCCTACACATGCATACAGACACAGAGCAGACCTGTTGTGACTTTTAGATCATCTGCATCGTCCCATACCGCTGACCAAAGTAAACTGGCATCGAAAAAGGCTATCCCACAGATTTGTCTGTGGCTGAAGATGCAGTAGCAAGCACTCGTTCAGGGTAGAATCGGTCCCACCCAGAGCAAGCAGCCTGTGCCAGTTGTGTATGAGCATGTCACCACTGTACTTTTTTATTTGCATAAAACAATTACCCCATGGACAGTAGCTTCGGAGTTGTCTAGACAACATGCTTTCGATGGTATCGCTGACCTCAGACACACTGGGCTAGCTCTAAATTAGCAATGAGCAGGGCTGGAGGGATGTATTATGGTAGTTATAAACCATAAGAAGGTATTTAAATAGATAGATAAGACACATGCAAATCTTTTCATTGCCATGACAACCATCTTGATATAGGTTTTCCATATGTAGCAAGAAGGGCAGAGCAAAAGGCACTGGAAAAGTAGCAAGAACGTGTAATGATAATGAACCCTGACAGTGTATTAGTCTAGATTTTGGTCACTTATTAACTCTTAATAGAATACAAACTTCTATAGTAATACAGTGTTCAGTGGGTCAGGGAGCAATTACTTATAAAACTTTGCTATAAGGATCTCTGCTGTATGGCTACACCTAATGTACCAATTCTTTGCAAATTGATCTGACTGATTAAAAAACACTTCGCTATTAGATGTAAATTGCTTAGCTACTTAAAAATGCTTTGCAGGGATGGGTTGCACAAAGCATGAAAATATGTCATTTATATTTCCCTCCTGGTTTTATTGGCTGGGTGAGGAGTCTTGTAAATCAGAATTCTGCAGACAGTTGTTAAGGGATAGCTAAGGACCACCGATTTCAAAAGCGAAACATGCTTCAGGCACCTGACACATATGCAAGTCCCGAGCATTGTTATTTGTCTGAGCAGACTAGCACTGGTATTTATCCCTTCTTATCCATCCATCTTTCAGCGCAGTTCTTCAGTCCTTGGAAGTGCAAACCCAGTGGTCTGAAGGCCAACTCATGGCTCTGATAGTGACTCCTGTGCCAGCAAGTTCAGTTTGAAGGCACTGGGTTGTGGGAAGCCCAGGTGGGGAGGTAGTGGGCTTGCTGCCTCACTGCAGGCAGTTCACTCTGCAGATCAGCTGTGTTGATTCAGGCTTGGGTCTTCGGAAGTGAGTTGTGGTTAATCTTGCAGGGTTTTTGTTCTTTGATGGCAGTGCCGGATGGATCAGGAACCCCTGTTCCTACTTCTTGCCATACCTACAACAGAAGATTTCCTCTCAGGCTGGTGCCACCTCCCCAGCCCAGCTCCAAGTCTGCTGCAGCCTCCATGCCTTCTCCCTCTGCCCAGCTCCTTCCTATCCCACTCCACCTAAAAGCCTTGCCCTCTAAAAATCCTTTTAAGGCAATAATTTTGGCTAGCAGCATCAGGCTTTGACTGCATGGCTCCCACAGTTCCCTTGTCAAGCTTCTTCCTCCAAGATCATTTTGGGCAGTGGCACCTCCAGCACTTGGAGATGTCAAGGTAGGTAAGGTGCTACAACAGCCACTTACTTTTGTTTTGCTATTGTTTGTGTTCCCTCTCTCTGCCCAACTTGTGAGGCAGGCAGGAAGCTATTTGGGCAGGCAATGTCCCATCCTCCTGCTGGGTGCAGCACTGTGCACAGCCACTCCAACTGAAACCCTGTGCAATGATACCATGGTGCAGAGAATAATTAGAAGTCTGTGCTCGTTTCCTAGATGTGGTACACTCCTCTAGTGTGTAAATCAGTCACAGTCCTGGAGGAATAATCCAAGTGGGATAACTGTGAAGGGGAAAAGGCCCCAGGTGTGACAGGGGTTTGCATTAGCAATACCTTTTTCATACATCTGACCAGAACTGGAGAGGACCAGAATTTGAACTTATAAGGGCGTTTTGATCAACTGATTATTTCAGTGACAGTCCTCCTGGAGTACACACACACATACAAAATATCTTATTTGCGTGCAGGAGCAGTCAGGAGCCGGAGAAACCAAAAGGTTTCCTTCTTGAAAGATCAATCTGTTTAGGACCTCCTAGTTCCCTTATAATCCTGGAGAATTTGACCATTGGCTCAACTGGGGGAAATATTTCACAGTGAGTGATTATCACTGTCTGCAGTAGAAGCAGAAGCAGGACAGAGAGGGATCTGGCTCAGAGCAGACATAAGAAGATATGGTTTATTGGTGTGTTATCATTAGTTACTGCTTAGGCTGAAGATCTGACGAGCACTGTTCATGGACAGCACTTGGTTGTGGTGTCCAAGTGTGCTCGTGGCCCTGTGCCATGCCTCCAGCACATATCCCTTTGTTGGTGTCATTCGGGGAAGTCAAAGCTGCTGGAGAAGACTGGTGCTGAAAAGTATTCCAAATGCGAGTATGAAAGCAATGCAAGGGCAGACACATTTTTCCTGCAGTTGAGTGCTTTTTAAAAGTCATATGTAACACGTGCTACTAACAACAACTCCATCATTTAGGAAAGACACTTTGGTGCTGCAGAAAAGGAAGAGTATGACAGAGGAGTCCACCCGTGTATTTTCCTTTAAGATCACCTATAAACTTTATTGCAGACTAACCACAGAACTGAAAATTGTTGGTATTAACACTCTGGGGCATCCTGTGTACTGAAGTCTCAATTTCTTATCTTGAATACGTGTTCTGGCTGACAAGTTTTGGGGTGTTATTTTCCCTTCTAGATATTCAGATGTTCTTTTGACATCTGGGAATTTAACTAACAGCTTCTGCATGTGTTTAATGCAAAGTAAACTTTCCCCAAGCCTCCTGATGGTGAGGAGCAATCTTATTTATGAACACTGGCACCTGTCCTGTTAATTTACACAAAGTTTTTGATTTATCCCTAAAGAACACATTATGCAGTGGATTTGGAGGAGTTAAAGGGAACCTGCGGTGTAACTTTAATCTTTAGGTCTTTATGTACTTGAGGGCATTTTACTGCACCTTTGCACTGCTTTCGCTACACAATCATTTTCTGCTGTAGAGATGTAGCCATTTGGATCAATAGTTACAGGACAATATATTGTGCTTCTGATGAGAGCCTCGCAGGACAGTTGAGAAGCACCACAGTAATTTTGCAAAATGCTTGGCTACACTCTGAAATAGTCTTAAAAGTAAAGTTGGCAAAACATATACCATGCGACCTTTACAAAAGCTCTAATGAAATTGTACTTACTCTACTTACTTTTATTAAAACTAAATTAGAAAGAATGGGACATAAAGGGATGTTTTGAAGGGGAGCTTTGTGCACTGGGGGGCTGGGCTGTCTGCCTCTAAGCTGACTTCAGCAGTGGGTTTCAGCTCCCATGGAATGGCATTGGCTCATCTGGAGGGATTTTTGAAAGGAGAGGTGTCCAAGTGATGCAAGGTGTGTGTGTGTGTTTTCCAGGTTTGACTAAAAAGAAATAAAAAGAAAACAGATGTTAGGAGATACAGGTTCAGCGCAGGGAACAAATAATAAAAGGAGATCTAAAAATACGCATCCCTTAAAGTGTTAAAATATGTATCCTGTACATTGTGGGTTTTACAGTAAATTCTTTATCTATAAACAAACCGGGTTATCACAGCTGTTTATTGTACTGCTAGCCCTGATCCTAACCTTTATGTCTTTATTGCTTACATACCATTCCCGTGTTTATACATCTGTACCAGCCTGTGCCCTTGAACTTGGCCCCGTGAGCCCTGACCCAGCACGCGCTGCCGCGGGCCACGTCAGCAGCTGGGAGGTGGGAGCGGGGCCGGCAGCGGGCGGCTGGCACAGCCCAGGCCTCACTCACCAGACAGGAGGAAGGTGGAAGGGGATCCCCCTTCCCTGGCCACTGCCCAGCTGGGTCTTGGCGGAGGGCACCAGAGATGAAGGGAGATCCACGCACTTTCTGCTTTTTTCCTTTTCTCCTCCGGCTGATAAGCCGACAGCCAGATACGCCTGATTCTGACAGCTCAGTATGGTTTGGGCTTTGTGCCGACAAACAGACCGTGCTCTCCAGTGGCCCTGCCCGCAGGCCTGAAGGGCAGCAAGGAGTGCAGTGGGGCACACAGACATGCAGCCAGGGAAATCTGCCTTCACATCAGCACCTTACTGAGCCCCTGGCATCCCGCACTGTGCTTCTGTTGTATAAATCGCTGTGGCCCAGCTCCACAGAAGCCCCAGGTGTGCTGGGGAGAGCTGGCAGCAGGGCACAGGGAGCCCTTCCTCACCCTGCACAGGGAACCCCAGCCATCGTGGCTTTGGCTAGCTCCAGATCTTCACTGCAAACAAACCTCCTGCTGAAAGCGTCTCCAGCTCTGAACCAAAACCCTCATTTACTACTAAAAATAATGTCGATGAATGGAGGAATTCATCAGTTCTCCCAGGGAAGAGAGAAGATGATCCCATTAACCTCCATTACAGCCATCACCATTAAGAGATACCATTAACCTGCAGTTTCACACTGTCTTGTTGGAAGTACTACAGTCGTTACTGTAATTTCAGAGTTGCTCTGGCCATCGCCATGTGTGACAACTCCTGGTAAATGCAGATGCTTTACAGGGAATGCTGCAGCCAAGTATATTGTTGGGTTGAGAGGCCCAATCCATGCAGTCTTCCCTCAGCACTCTGGCTGCGCATGCAGAAGCCTAACCCAAGCCACACTGCAGCAAATGCACTGATGTTGGTGCATATCCCTGGGCCTTGGATTACAGCTCCAGAATGGGATGAAGTCCCACCCCCCATGTGAAATTATGGGATCTTACTGCCTTACAAAGTCATGAGCAGCCATAGTAGAGGACACTGCAAGTATGGCAGCATGTTGCCTTGTAGAAGTTTTCACTTCCTAAGATAACACATTGTTAGTGGCTGTTCTTCAAACATTTATTGATACTCATCCACTGGAGGGAGTGTGCTAATGAATACCCATATTTGGTGTGTAAGTTCAACTGAATACTGCGAGTTAGAGAATTGGAATGTTATTGGTAAATATAGATTATATACATATTGACACATGCATGGGCAGTAACCTACTCTCTTAATACATTCTTTTTTATGCATTTAAGCTTCTGCTGTGATCATTCCGATGAGTTCAGTAATTAAATTTTCGTATATCCAGTAGCATGATTTTTCCTCATCTTTTTATTTCATGAATTCTCTGTATTTACTGGTCAGAAATTTTGTTTTTATTTGTGCTTGTGTTTTTGTGGTTTTGGTTTAGTTGTTAGTTTGTTTTTCCTGCACAGAAGCCAGTGTGGTTTTGCAGTAAGGGAGCCGGAGTGGTTCTAAGTACATCATAAACTAACTCATTTCATGTTCTTAGTGTGACCATAAGCAAATGATGCAATTCTCATGCCTCAGTTTCCCCATGTGTAAGGTGGTAGTAACGCATGAATTACTCTCACGAGTAGCATGAAGATATATTCAGTACTTGCCCACTGTCCTCAGCATTAGCAATGGACTGTTAGGAATCTACAAATACTACTTACACTTAATTCTGATGCCCAGGGAAGAAACCTTCCTTTCCTTCCACACCAGCTCAGAAGACAGTTGAAAAGCTCTTGGTGATATCACCAAAGCAAAAGAACTTAGGGAGCCTCAAGTGTGAAACCAGAGCAGGCAACACAGAGACCAAGGCTGTAAAGTCTTGTCCTCATTGGCACGCTTTAAAAAAAGCAGTAAAAACCTTTCCGAACGTGCTTCCTACATTGCAGCTTCAGTTGAATAAGTCTTAACTGAGTCCTAAGAATGTGGCTGATAGATTATCACAGCCCTGATAGAGCCACTAAGAGTAACAGGCAAAAAGCTTGTATGTAAAAATGAGCGATTCTCATGACCTTCTGTAAGATACCTCTGTGGTTTTTTTTCCTACCCTTACAGGTGGTCTCTTTTAAATTCACCTCTCAGAAATATCTGAAATGCAAAAAGTAAAAAAATCTTCATGATAAAGGCTAAAATAAAACTGAACTATTTTTTTTTCTTACATAGAAACCAAACCAAACCAAATTAAGATGTGTGTTTGTGAAATGAGGAGTCAGATTTATAGAACATTCTATGGTATTTTCTAATTTCAGATGAAATGGTCCAGTCTTGGTTTAAGAAGCAGAGGATGCTGAGATGTAGTTGTGTGCAAGCTCCCCTGTCTGAGCTGAGCACATTTCTGCCTTTGCTCTAATTACTCTATTCATGTTAGTCTGCTCACATATAAGTCACGTTTTTGTGTCATTTAGATAGGTGCTCTGTAAACACGGGAAGAAGCAAGGGGTGGTTTCTCAGAGAATGGGGTAGTTGCCTGAGTCCGAGTTCTGTATGAACAAATGAAAAGCAAGAGTCTTTCATGCTAAATTTGAGTAGCCCTCTCAACAAATTGCCCCATTTATTCAAGTATTTTCCAGTGGTGAGATGTTTTGGGACATGACAGTTGTTAAAATGCATTAAATAAAACACTATGAGTCGAATTCAAGTATAAAATGACATTCTTTTTCTGTAGAGTTTGATGTTCTTAATTTAATCCCTGTTGGACTGCAGTCTGCATTACAAAACCTTCACACCTAATTTGGCACAGTCGGGACAATTTGCCATCGTCCGTTGCTCTCTGCAGAGGATACCCAGAGCAGACTGGTGGAGGCTAGCTGACCTTTCCTCCCTCAGGATGGTGGTCTCCAAGGTCACTGTTTGGGTCATTCTACAGCAGAGTGAGGAAGCTTTGACTATTCCTCTGCATGTGTGGGTAAACAGAGGACTTCCATTTCCAGCGCTACCAGTCCCTAACCTTCAGAAGCTCAGGAGTCACTGAGGGGGTTGGGGAAGAGATGCCAAAAGAAAGTGCAGAGCAAAGAATGTGAAGAATTTTGCTTATCTGTGACAAGTTTCTAAGTGTGTTTGATTATGGTAATAAGAATACCTCATTAACAAAGGATTTTAAAGGCATGTACACCATTGATAATCAGCCCTGGCCAAAGTACAGCGTATGTTTGTAACTTCGTTTTTTTTTTTTTTTTTTTTTTTTTTTCCAATGGGATATGTTTAAAATATTGCAGCACTGTGGTGCGAATGCGGAATTTCACTTGGTGCATGAGGACAGGGCCGTGGCAGCTAAGAAAGGGGCTGTATCTCCCAGAGATAAGGTCCCCGTTGCCCAGCAAGAGATGAGTATGGAACAGGCACAATTCCCCATCCTTATGGCTCTCCCTAATTGCAAATCTGCTCATTGTTTTAACTTATCTCTGCCAGTGCTGTGCTGAATTATTCCTTTGGAGTCCCTGAATGGGACCAAGGGAAGAGAGAAGGAAAGGAAGGATGGGAATGAGAGCAAATGAGAAACAGAAGAAAGCAAGATAGTCAGAGAAAAGGAATGGAGGGGTCGAGGATGCTAAGCAGAAATTGCCCTTTGGCTTCCTGTGAAACTGCAAAAGCTTTTGAACACTTGCTGAGCCATCGATGAGTACACATCTCTGCTGCCTAGGAGGTGTCCAGCATGGTGCTGGAGAGTAAAGGGAAGAAATGATTCAGCAGGAATGCTGGTCAGAAATTTCTCCTTGCTTTGACATGGGCCCAGCAACTCACCCCTGACAGGAGGATCTGTGCTGGCCCCACATCAGCTCTGTGCCAGTCCCCACACCAGTTCTGCAGGCTGGCCCCCATGCCAGCTCTGTGCTGGCCTCCAGTTCACTGCCTGGGGTGGGAGACAACCATCTCTGCAGTCAGCCCCTTCTTTGTTCAGCTGGGCACTGCAACATACAGCTGTTGTCACCAAATCAATGCAACTCCAGCTTCACCTGAGATCTGGACCTTGCCTATTTTGTTTCCTAATGAGTTTATCATCCAGAATAGAACAGCATACTTGGGACTTCTCATTAAAATATTTCACTGTCAAACTCATCAAACTAAAGAAAAGCTGCTTTTGTCTCCGTGTGTGTTCACAGAGCGAAGAAAGCCCCTCTTGTCCTGCAACTGACCTGTACCAAAGGAAACACAGCCACCTCTTGAAGAACCCTGCCTGATGAGTGCACTGATGGTGCCAGTGCCTGTGGCACAGCCCCACCCCAGGGACAGCTGAGGAGCAAAGGGGCATCTCCTGACATGAAGCTGGGAGCTGCAGCAGCTTCATCATGAGCTGCAGCTAAGGCCAGAGGAAACGGGGACTCCAACAAATGCTGAGAGGTTTACCAGTTCACTGCACCCAGGCAATGCTGCTCTAAGTGAGACTTCAGTGACAGCAAAGGAGAGCAAAATGAAAACCATCTCCTCATAGGGCTTTTCAGGCATCCTCTCAGTGCTGTATATGTGGGTGCTGCCTGCTATACATGGGTGCTGGCTGTTTAACCCTCAGTGCAGTAGATGTAATTCAGTATTTCTTCTTCTCGGACATTTGGGTTGGAAAACACATTTCAATATCCACACAGTTCTAATAAACTAAAGCTGTAACGAGGCCTTTTCTATTTGTATTGCTCTTTTGTTGTCTCTTATGCGCATTTACCATTGATTTTTGCCAAACTCCCCTATACTGTAACTGTACAGTTATAGACTGGTGTTATTGAAGGGAACTGAGGTGGAGAGAGAGGAAAGCCATAAAAATTACTGGTTGCAAACAAACACTGCAGCTCTATTTGGCCGTTTATCAATAATACCTTGAGATGATTGCATGCTACCTTCTTAATCAGTGAATCAGCCAGCCAGTGGTGTTTTTTTTGTTTTTTTTTTTTTTTATGGTAGGAAAATAATATCCTGAATAATTGATACCTTTATTTTTCAACTTGCTCCCACTGAATTGTTTTTATTTTCTTTTCTCTGGCGTGGCCTGCTGTGAAAGATGGAGAGCCTGCACGAACAGGGTGGCCTGGCATCGTCTGCAAGGATGGTGCCTGCATGGAAACCAAGTGGAACTCAGAGAGCTTTCCTGAGTAAGTTGAGATACCCCTTCAGTCCAGGGCAGGGGCACTCATTAATGTGAGCAGGAGCTGAAGGAGGCATGACACAGGGCTGAAGCTTTGTGAGCTCCAGAAACTCTAAGGCAAACGGCTGTGGTTGGCTTGAGACTGTGCAACAGCCAGCTACAACTGAATGCTTTATTGCCGTCTGGAAGTGTTTATTTTCTGAACATAAATTCAAGGGACAGATTCAAGGCATGTCTAGAAATAAAGCATATCATCATGTGAGCTAAGCTGACAAGGACAATTTACTGTACCCTGCATTCGTTCTGGGCCAATCGGAAGAGAAGAGGCTATTAACATCCTGAAATTCCCGCTGTTCGGCTCACCCTGTCCCTTCTCTGAACTCCGGAATGGCATGTATTAACCCCTTGAGGGCCTCCTGTGCACGGCATGCATCAGAGAAGGGACACTTGTTTAGGCCTGGTAGACATATGCAGTATGTCCAGCTCTTATTGACAGCAGCAGAGAGCTGCTTTAAGAGCCGTGACACGGCCTGCACTGTCTGGAGGCCCAGCACAGGGTTAACATCTCTCCTAGAGGCAGTGTCAGTGCCGCAGATGAGCATTGACTTACTCTGTTTAAATACGAGAGTTCACTGGTCAGCTTGACCTTGAATTCTCTTGCAGAGGCAGGAGCAGGCTGACATGCTGTTCGTGTTTCCCGTGGCTGCAAAGTTCAGGGAATACAACTCAACGGCAGCTCGCATGTCACGAGTGTCACTGCGAAGAGAAAGTTCATTTCCTACTTTTTAAATTATTCCAGCAAGAAAAGTAACAAAACCAGAAGAGGATCTGAAAATAAAACACAAAGGGCACCACAGCAGATATTGCAGAGAAAAGGTGCCATTCATAGCCAGGAACGTGTTATAATAAAATCCACAAGCAAAAGTCCACAGAGGACTGTTTGCATAGCAGCATTACAATATCTACATGTGTAAATAGAGGGAGCAGCCTTTAAATCCACGTTAGAGCAGTGACTGTTGGATCTTTTACCTGCAGCTGCACTGCCTGGAGTGTTCCTTCTGACTTCGTGGATGTCCTTGGATAGGACATCACGATCAGCCCTATTTGAACGTTGCAGCTGAGGGAAAAACAATACTCAGAGTTTGAATGTGAGTTTTCTATATCTCACACTGGAAAAAGATGGCATAGTAAAGTAAACTGGTCTCCAGCTCCTTCTTTTGATCCAATCCTAGTTCAGCACAGCAGCTCTTTCCTGCCTCTTTCTCCCAGGGAAAAGAGCACCTCTGCACCTCCAGGCCCTGCATGAGAAATTGTACGCTGGAGACCTATGGAGTGCACAGGGAAAGGGAAACCTGAGAAGAGAACTCTGTATCAACTTTCCTAGGCTTTCTTTCTCACATGTGCCTGGTGAGGCTGAAGGCACAGCACACCAAGGCACCCTGCAGACCCATAGGGAGAGGCTGGAGCACAATCAGCACCAGACACGGGAGCCTTGGTTGCAGTCAGCCCCTCAGGCAGCCTCACTGTTTGTTTGTTACTGTGCCTAAGGAGTAAATCCACACATATTAAAAACAACACCCAACCCACCCCCCACTCTATGCCATTTTTCATGTGGGCCTATGTCATTCCTCTGTGCTTTGGCACAGTCATGAAGCAGAATCTTCCTACTGTACTGGAATAATATTCACAGCTGTAACCAAAATATTTTTTCTCCTATCTAGATCTACTCCTGGATCACCTCTGTATTCTTCTCCCACTTAGGAGCCTTTCTCATTCGCTCCCTGGCTATTACGTAGAGCTTGAGGATTGCAACCTTCAGTACTATCCCAGGATAATATAAGATCCACGAAGAATCATTTATCTGAAATGACGTCTGTTGTTTTCCTACGAGATTTCTGAATGTCCTAGTGGCACAGGACACCAAGGACTCAGAGTCATGGGTTTCTCTTTATTCCAAGCTCTAAAACACTCAGCAGAAAGACTAAGCTGAGTGAATTAATGTTCTCTGACAATCAAGATACTGTATTGTCCCACCAAAGTCCTTTCAAAGATCCATTTAAGAACAGAGTGGTTTTGAGGCTGAAAGGATCCTAGTTCTGAAAGCAGTCTTCTATTGCTATCAAAATGTTTTGTGCTTTAAATATACGCTTGCTGTTTCCTAGTTTTTGACTGTCCTAATACCAAATTAGCCTTCTGAGCAGAGGTCAAAAGTGCAGTAGTGCAGGTCTTACTGGTTCAATTAAAAGGAAGAACACAGAGTCACACAGGCTAATGCAGAACTCTTTGTCGACAACTTCCTGAATACCTCTTAGAGACTGATCAGACATGAGTTCTCTATACAGCCAGATAATGCTGTTATTAGAGATACATTAGTGTGAGATTAGTTTTTTAAATATACGTGGCTAATAGATACATTCATCTCATAGCTTTCACTGCAAAAGTCTCGGTCTCATGCTTCTGATTAATTATTAATATTTGTCTTCCTCTTCTTCTTTTTTTTTTTTTTTCCCCAGTGTATTTACTACTTAGCTTTGACTCTGTTTTTTCCCCCCAAAATCCTTGTGGATAGCAAAGCTCAGATAACTACATGAGTAGTTGTGTATTGTTACTTGCCAGTGTCCTTAATAATGATGAAATGATAACTACAATATACCAACAATTATTTTGGATTTTGGGAGCTGGAGACATCTAGAGAATGCACTTTGTGCTAACAGTTGATATGCTGTTGGTATATTGAAAAAAAAATGGGGCTAATGCATTTGTATAGAGTTCCCCTTGCAATACAGTTGTGTAAAGATCCCTTTTAAAAGTGATTTTCCTTTCTTTCTTTTTTTGGTTTGTGTCCTTGTGCCTGAACATTTGACCCCGGGAGAGCAGGATGGAAAGATTGTTTAAACAGCAGAGAATTGTTTATTTCAATTTTCTCCTTTTTTTTTTTTTTTTTTCCTTCCCTTCTAGTTCTCCTTGCAGGTAAATCACTCACAGCATGGGAGAATCTCAGCAAGTTCAGAGGTTTGGGGCAGGAAAATCCTCCCCTTTCCCCAAAGTTTGGATTCAGAGCTAAATTTATCTGAATGCTGTAATTTCCCTGCTTTTCCTTCTCTACTTCCTTTACTACATTCCTTTTTCTCCCTCCCCATTCCCAGCCACTCAGATCTTATCCTTTCCTTGACCTGCAGCTCCCCCCCCAGCCTTCCTCTGCTCTGAAATGTCCGGAGGCTACGGCAGAAGGTGGTATTTTTTCCTGCATAAGTTTCATGTTTTGTTCCTGTGCTATTCCATAGCAAGACATGCTCTATGATCCCTGGCACTCAGAGACTGTGCCCATCAGCAGAAGCAGCTGTGGTGGTCTGAAAGATGAAAAGGTAGCAGTGGTGCCCATCAGAGATGGTCAAGTTTGCTGGCAGCTTGTTGGGTGCAAGCACTGCTGGAGATGGGCTGTCATAATTTGTTTTAGGTAAAAGAATTCTGGAATAGGTACAGAAAAACAGTCAAATTTCCAGCCTGCTCCCATTTCCTCTGGCACACTCTGCACTTTCATGTCACTTACCACTAGTCTTCAGCCGTGTCTCCTGCTAGGGGGCACATGAAGTTCAACAAGATGCCACCCCAACACATCCCTTTTATTTATTTATTTATTTATTTGATATTATAGTCTCGCACTGTGGCTATTCCAGTTTTTCACATAAGTGGCAGGCAGCCAAGGACTGGAGTTATTATTCACAAACTAAAACTAGAGTCAAGATTTATAGGAAGGAAACAGATATGTCTTGTTATAAAGCCATGAATAAGGATTGGTGCAAGCGTAACGGTTTATTCTTTGTTGATATTGCTTATTGTAAGTTACACTCTATCTTTCTAGGAGATAGACTAGATAGTTACAGTACAGAAACATTTCCTTTAGTTGAAAGTGCCAGAGAGCTGCAGTTTATTTGTTGTGAAGAGCTGATTATTCAAAGGAAGCGATAAGAGATGAGCCAGCCCCTGGGAGTTTCTTACGTTGGTGGGGTGGACAGTTTGTTATAAAACAAGTATTAGTGATCTTCTTCTCCGATGATAGAAATTGCATTCAGCATCTCTTTGCCCAGCATAAAGGTGCCTCGTGAGTTGCACCTCTGACTACTATTGCCTGTTATTATAAACCATAAACATCACCTTCAAGATGTCTCTAATGTTGGGGAAGAAAAAATAAAGGCATTGTTAGGGTCAGGGAAGCACTGAGAAAGGGAGTAGGAGAGAGAGATTTTCACAAAGAGTTAAAAAGGCCTGATGAAATCCTTACAATGTACACCATATGGCCTGACATTTACCAGATTAGTTAAACATTTCTACTGGGGATAAATATTCCTGCACATCGATGTAAAGAAATTGCATGAGACAAGGGCACATACAGCATATTTATGCCATGGAGTAATCTTTTTTTCCTTCCTTTGATAGCAGCATTCAGGTTACTGAACTTGTAAGGGCCAAGTGAACTAAACCAGAATTAACCCCCACTCCTGTGACTGAGCTCCTTGTCCACAGCCCCCAGTCAGCCTCAACACGGAGGCACATAAAACTCACCCTTAAGAGTTCAGAATGAACGATCTCGCTATAAAAAAGCAAGCAAACAAACAACTCTGTGGAGAGGCTAAAACGTTAAAGTTTGTCAAAATCTATTTCCGGACCGGGGCTGCCTGTGGAGAGATGACTGTGATGGCTGCCAAACTGATTCGAGGCGGGTTGATGCAGCAGGGGTGACTGCTGGTGCCCCTGTCTGGTGTAGACTACTCTGCTCCTTGGTGAACAGCCCTAAAGCCATAGATTTCATTTGATCTTTGCAAAGGCTAACATCTGTCTGCTGTCATTTTAGTAAGATTGATGACAGGCTGGGATAGGGGAGGAGGAGGGGAAGTGCAGTGGGAGAAAGGCAGGTCCCCGCAGCCCTGGCGGCTGCGGCCAAGCCTGCCCGGAGTCAGTGGCCTGGGCGCTCCGCTCCTGCACCGCTGCAGCAGGAATGGCACGGGGTGTTTACAGCAGATAGCAGGAACTCCAGACATAAGGCAGCATTTTGCACTTTATATATCTTAATAGATTATTGCCGGAGCAAGCAACACAGAACAAAACGTTGTGACAACCATAAGGATGTAGTTTACTGTGGCTTAATGTGCCTGGGCAGTGCAGAGTAAAGCTATCAAAAAATACATTTAATTTTTTAAAAAGTTTTTCGAGTGAAACTAACTGATGTGGACATGCAGCTATTTTTATACGAAACCCTGCCTTTTGGCAGACTCTTTCCAGGCTGTAATAGAAAATACTTACTCTTTTTATTAGCAGTAGTATTGCAGTGCCAAATGAAAAATCATATGCTTTCCCACTTGGAAGCCTTCTTGCAGGCTGATGTGTGAGCTGATGTAATAGGGGAATCTTCCACAAAGGACCCATGTCCCAGACAGGGCAGACAGTTGCTGACTGCGGTATGCTGTCCGCTGCAGAAGAAAAATAGCTTTCATACTTGGGCAAGATGGAGTCCTTTATCTTTTTCCGTGAATGAATGAGTGAATGAATGACTATCAATGCTGAAATTTGATCTTACTGCACATCCCAGACATTTGGGTTTTGCCAGGCATGTGTTCATATACAAGACATATTGGTTGTTTTGGGAAAGAAGTGCAACGTGCTATGGAGGAAACACATAGCAATAGAGCTAACTGCCCTCAAGGATTGGATCCGATAAATGTGTCTGTGAATCTTAATCTCAACATTAGATTGGAAACCACTGAGGCAAGGGCTGGAGGAGGTTTTCAACTTACAGCACAGAGGGAAGATGGGCAGATGAGTTGGTAACTTTTACAACCTGGAATTCAAACTATTCCTGATCTAAAATTCCAGGCTGGAACTTGCATGGGCTTGGGAAAAATTTCAGCTCCATCCCTGACTCAGGCCTCTCCTGTTGAGATTTACAGTACTCAGGCTGATACCCTGCAGATTTTAACTACTCTGCGTCTCCTAGTGACGGCCAACAAAATGGCATGGCATTAGAATGGGATTTCAGTTGTGGGCGAGGAAAACATAGGTTAGAGAATGAAAACTATCTGTGTTCTTCTGGTACATATTGGCTGCAGGTCTGGAGGAATGGAGACAGGGCAACAAAACTGGTGAGGGGTCTGGAGCACAAGTCTTACGAGGAGCGGCTGAGGGAGCTGGGATTGTTTAGTCTGGAGAAAAGGAGGCTCAGGGGAGACCTCATCGCACTCTACCACTTCCTGAAGGGACGCTGTGGTGAGGAGGGGGTCGGCCTCTTCTCCCAGATAACTAATGACAGAACGAGAGGGAATGGCCACAAGTTGCGCCGGGGAAGATTTAGATTAGATTTGAGAAAAATTTTTTTCTCTGAAAGAGTGGTCAGGCACTGGAATGGCCTGCCAAGGGAGGTGGTTGAGGCACCGTCCCTAGCGCTGTTCAAGAAGTGTTTAGATGAGGTGCTAAGGGATTTGATTTAGTAGCATAGTGGGTAGGGATGGTGGTGGGAGGATGGTTGGACTAGATGATCTTGTAGGTCCTTTCCAACCTAATGTATCTATGAATCTGTGAGACTGTCCCTCAGACCGCAGGGCCGGCTTGAGCTGCATGGGCTGTGTGCTTGGGTGAGCATGGGTGGCTGGATTGATAAAGGGTGAGCCAGAGAGATAAATACACATGGAGGAAAATAAGAACAGATAATATATTGGTGTAAGTTGCAGTATATTTCCTCCCAGTGATGAAAGACTAAGAGTGAGTTATAGATCTTTCCTCACGGTAAGAACAGATATTTCTTTCCAAATCATTTATCTATAAGATACTCAGATGTTATTTAGGTTTGAGTCTATTTTCAGCAGTAGATAATGGTGGAAATTGCTACAGTGCTGGTGTAGTGACACTGAAGAGACCACAGTGATGGGAAGGTTCCTCCGGACAGCAGCACCACTAGGCTCGCTGTCTTGAGGTTGGACAAGCCTTAAGCTTTCCCCAGACAAGAGCAGTGTCCCCTTACAGGGAGGTAGAAGTGGAAGGTAGGAGGGTTATCTCAGCTGGTGGCACAGGCTCTGAGGGGCCGTTTGTACTCATGTGGCTCTGACAGCTCCATCACAGGCATTTAGCAGGGGAAAGGTGCTAAAACACACCGATAGAGACATCATCTGCAGCTCCTGTGAGTGAGAAATTAATTTTTATTGCAAAAAGTTCACAGAAAAGATGGCTTATTTACTCTAGTGTCACAGGTAAACACGATATGGCTATGTATACCTTAACAGGTGTTAAAGCTTCATTCATTCAGGTCCTTAATGTATGAGAAGCAATTGCTATAAGTGTTACAAGATCTGTTTACCACTCCGGGATATAATTAGCTTTTAAAAAAAGGATGCCAGTATGGAGAAAACAACTTTCTTTATGTGACAACTTTGATGTAAGAAGGGCCTTCTCCCTTTGACTGCTCCAGAGAAGCTGCAGTGTTGTGTGGGTGCGTTCAGCCCTTTGATCCCTTTAGTCAGCACTATATAACATTTACATGCCTCAGAAATGTGACATATGTATGCTACATGTATGAGAAGGTAGGCAGGCTGATCTTCTAAAGCTTGTTTGGGAAAAGCAGGATGTTTCTGTCAGCTAGGAAAGATGAGAGTGCCTAATTTTACACCTAGAGGAGAGAAATGCTTTTTTTCACGTCACTAGGAAAACCACTATAATAATAACTATTATTTACTTATTTATTCAAATCCATGGAGTCCTGCTCCTACCCTTGAGCCTGGACAAGGCACCTATGCAGTGCTGTCAGTGAAAACATTTGCCTTCACCTCCAGTAATCTCAGATGGAGCCCTGCTGTTGTGTTTCTTCCCTGTAAAACCCTGCTTCTGAATCTGAAGAGCAGTCTTTACAGTGGTCAGTGGATCCTGATGTTGCACTTGTTCTGTTTTATGAGAATTCCAGTGATGCACCACTTTGGAGATCTGTCGCCTTCTAGGCAAACAGCTCACAAGGACTGAGCAGACTTGGGCTGAGTGGGGGAAAGTCAGCTGTCCCCATCTTGCTTAAATGAGCTTCAGTTCAGTACATTAGCATGCTAATAAGGAAATGTTATGTTCCCACACTGTTCTTAAAGGCACTCTCACACAGCTGACCCGACCTCTTTAACCCTGAAGGAACAGCTGACCCATTGGGCCTCCTGTATCCAACATGGGGTGAAAAGAAATGCTGCACGTGTTAGCATGCCAGTGTTTCTTGGGTACCTTGAGCCACCTTGTACTTGTATTCACCGCTTGTTTCCCTGGGAAGAAAAAAAAAGAAAAAAAAATAGATGTGAGGGATTAAATTGCTGAATATGAGAAACAGCAAAAGGAAGTAAAGAGGTCACACATCTAAGTTAGCTTATGATTAAAAAGAAATTAGTGGGGCTATTTTTAATTTGTTTAAATATATTACATCCTATTAAAATGGTTTTTATATTTTACTAAGTCTGAGATGAAGTGTGTCACCAGAGGAAGGTTTTTCAGTTTTAGTCTCTTTTCTCTTAAACAATTAGAAGAAACTCCACTGAAGTCACAGACATGAAGCCAGCAGAATAGACAGAAAAGTTGTGAATTCTGAGACAATATACTGTTGTCTTCTGGTGTGCCCAGTTTGTGAGCATCAGGGGAATTAAATCATAAGCTGTGCACAGCAGATGTGCTGTGGTAGGTCTGTGGCACCATCCATCCTCCCAGATACTCAGCCATCCAAAGCCATGCAGCTTTGAGAAGCAGAGCTCTGCCCCAGCCCAGAGAACTGCTGAAGGCCAAGGCACACCTCAGATCTGAGCTGTGATGGCAGAGGTTATGGCTTTTTCTTTTAATTCTCTAGGCTATGGATGCTTTCAGACTGCAGCTGACAGAAATTAGAAGGAATATTCATAAATGTATGAAGTTTTGTAACAACAAAAATCTATGATGGAACTTTTTTTTCCCTTTTTATTTTTTTTTTATCAGCACATGAGCTAAATGGCAGCCCAACTATCGTAAAACTTCTGTAAAATTGCTTGGTTTTTGGCTTTTTTTTCCTATATTTTCAGTTCTTCTAAATCTGTTGTTAAATGGAAAGCCTTAAAAACAAACATAGCATTTGGGTTAGTCTCCATAAACCTGAGTGGCTATGAGGGAAATCCACCATGTCTTTTTTTTTTATTAAATAAAAATTAGATATATTAGGTTAGGAGTGTGTCAGAAACAAAAACAAACAAACAAAAGCCACGACAACAACAACCCAGCACACCAAAGCAACACAAACACCCTCAATTTCTTGTTTCATCCCCAGCTGGAAAGTCAGGCCAGAATCACTGAACATCTCACCAAGTCTTACCTTCTGAGGTGAGTTGTGAGAAATTGTTCTTGACATCATAGGAGCTGGGCCACAAGGCAGGACTAATATGATACTTGCTGTCAAAGGTTTCCCAGGAAACATGCTACTTAGAGCACTCAGCCCTCCCCATGTCCTATAGTCCCACTGGTTCCCACAGCTTTTGCAGAGGCAGTGATGTCTCCTCTGCTGTCCAGACACCCTCAGTGCAGCACAGCAGTTCCCATCAGCCCTGTGCACTCAGCTGAGTGGAGAGTGATTGCAAAGGTTTTGAAGCTAAGCTCATCCAGCTAAATGCATTTTTTTCCCTCTGATTTATCTCTTTCCAGTCTTCTTCTTTCCCTCCCCTCCCCCTCCTCTTCCCCCCCGCCCCAACCTTCTGCAGTGGAGAGAAACTGAGTTGGAGAGAAGGAAATCTGAGCAATCCTAACTTACCCGCCAAAGGGTGAACTGGTGGAAAAAGGTTAGGAAAGTCAGAAGATAACCTAAAGCACAACATGCCATGAGGCTCTTGCTCTTTTGGCTGCCCTTTGCAATATATTAGCTATTATACTGCATGGTTATAGGGACTTTTCAGCTGAGAGAGGCTCCCCAGTACACATTTTCATCTTGGGGCTGTAAATGTTGTCCTTGCCATCAGACTAACATAAATGATTACTGTCATTCAGGCCAAAGTTTTCAGCTTGGCCATTAGGAGCTGCAGGATAGTTCCCATTGAGGGCAAGATGAATGGAGTTGTTTCACACATGTTAACCAAATGCAAATCCTTAGATGGAAACTCATGGTCAGCTTTTTCCAATGCTATTTTCAGAACTTCCACAAAAGACTGCACTGTGATTATATGTATTCATGATATGTATATCATGTATTCAACTCAAACAATATTTGAATGATGCATTTAGAATTCCTAAAAAAGGACCATGCTTCTGTAAACTGCATCATATTTGTAAAAGGAGAAAAAAATCTAGCTTGCTTTTCCTTTCTTTCTCGCATTCTTTCTAAGATATCATTTCGTAAGGCTGTAAGAATTGGCGTTAATGCTACATTACACACAGACACACTTCTACATAATCATATGTATTTGCATATATCCCATACATAAACAACCGTATGGAATCCCTGCTCCTCATTGTTAAGCTTGATTCTGTATTTTTCAAAGCAAAGAAGCCCTGGGTGTCCAGCAGTTGCTGTTTCACTCTCTTTGACTGGACTGTTCAGCAAACAGAGCCAAGAAAATAAATCACTGGGTATTTTTTGGTGAGTTTTCTTTTTTTTTTCTCTTTTCTTTTCTTTTCTTTTCTTTTCTTTTCTTTTCTTTTCTTTTCTTTTCTTTTCTTTTCTTTTCTTTTCTTTTCTTTTCTTTTCTTTTCTTTTCTTTTCTTTTCTTTTCTTTTCTTTTCTTTTCTTTTCTTTTCTTTTCTTTTCTTTTCTTTTCTTTTCTTTTCTTTTCTTTTTTTCGTCTCTTCTCTTCTCTTCTCTTCTCTTCTCTTCTCTTCTCTTCTCTTCTCTTCTCTTCTCTTCTCTTCTCTTCTCTTCTCTTCTCTTCTCTTCTCTTCTCTTCTCTTCTCTTCTCTTCTCTTCTCTTCTCTTCTCTTCTCTTCTCTTCT
The DNA here is from genome assembly GCA_036925125.1 of Oreortyx pictus. Lineage (NCBI taxonomy): Eukaryota > Metazoa > Chordata > Aves > Galliformes > Odontophoridae > Oreortyx > Oreortyx pictus. The sequence continues at coordinate 2,032,272 of JAUPFR010000002.1, read as the reverse complement.
CTTCTCTTCTCTTCTCTTCTCTTCTCTTCTCTTCTCTTCTCTTCTTTCTCTTCTCTTTTCTCTTTTCTTTTCTTTTCTTTTCTTTTCTTTTCTTTTCTTTTCTTTTCTTTTCTTTTCTTTTCTTTTCTTTTCTTTTCTTTTCTTTTCTTTTCTTTTCTTTTCTTTTCTTTTCTTTTCTTTTCTTTTCTTTTCTTTTCTTTTCTTTTCTTTTCTTTTCTTTTCTTTTCTTTTCTTTTCTTTTCTTTTCTTTTCTTTTCTCTTTTCTTTTCCTACCTGGCCATTTATACCTACCTATTTTCCTCCACTGATGAAATAACATTCTTTTTTGGATCTGTCATTAAGCGTTCTTTACGTTGCCAATATTGATTTCCATAGCTCCTTGAAAGCCAGGAGTGTCACCTCCATGATGGTCCCTGCAGCCACTGACTTGGAAAATAGAAGAGCTGAGGTTGCTGTTGCCAGACACTGGTTTCCCACATGGTAGGCAAGAAGACAAGTAGCCCTAAGTCATTGGACTGTCTAATTCATTTATCTCTGTGATGCCATTTGCTTTACCTCATCCCGTGTGTGTGTAGTGAAGCTGTTTGTTTAACCAACATGCCCTCTGGGCCTTGTCTTAGTAATGAAAGTGCAAAAGGTGGAAAAGGAATTCTATTCTGAATTCTTTAGCTTTATCTTCAGCTTCTGATGACATCTAAAGATTGGGATGTTTTGGGGTTTGCTTTCAGATTCATAAGTGCAAAACCAGCAGGACTTCACCTGTGTAAATCTGTACAGAATTTGTGTTTTTGTAGTCAGAGAAAGAAAATGTAATACTTTTCTCTTTCTGTTCAAACTCCGGAGAGTTTCTGCCAAACATTAAGGCCATACAACTGGTTGTATAAATCAACTTCAGAAACAGTATCATCTTAACAGAGCATCCGTGTACATGTCTTAGGTATGCACCAACTTTTCAGATTGGTATTCTGTATTGTAGAGTCATGTTTTTCTTGTGTGAAGGAGGTGGTGGATTTACAAATCAACATATAGTGGTAAGATACTGTCATGAAACCATGCTGTTTGTAGAAAACAGAATTTTCCTAAATTATGATAGAACACCTGGTCACCCAGATAATTCATTCATATTCAAAGCACTTTAAGAATGTCAGTCTTCATTTTACCATGTATAACATATGTCAGGGGTTATTGTTATACCCCACTACCAGATGAGGAAGGGAGGAAAGGAGATTACAAAACCACAACTTGAATTATTGCTGGAGACAGGACTGGAACTCAGGATTTCCTGGACAGATTAGCACCCTTCACTTCTCCCACAGTTGGTATAATTAGCAGTGTCCTAACTTTCTCTTATTCACATACAAGACCACATTTGAATGCAGTTTTTTTTTTTTTTCCTTAAATTACCTGTCTTAGGGTCACTTCTGTTGTGCACTTCTGGCAGTTAATGATCTGCTGTCTACAGTGAAATGTTCACCAGTACCCCATAAATCATGAACAGATGTAAAGGTGTCCATTTGTGACTACTGATTTAATCTCTCTGGATTTCTGAAACTGGCTACCTGTAAAACTTGGGGAGTCATATCTTGAAAAAAGCAGTCCTTTGTGGCTGTTCTTGGCTGGTGGCCATTCAGAGGGATGTCTTACATCCTTGCGATGAACTTAGTGCAGTCCTCATTGACCTAGCAAGCCATTTTTTTCCTAATGACAAGCTGGGATCACATCTGGTAATGACTGCTGCAAGATTGTCTTGTTAGGGAAAGGGCTAAGGTGGGATAGTCTTTAATGAAATGAAAGCACCTCATAAAATCTGATTCCTCAGTTTTACAGGCATGGTTCTAGAATTTTAGCCGATGCAGACTTAGTAAATCAGTCAGTCAAAAATTATATCAGTTGAAGTGTAACGTTCATGGCAGTCCAAAAACCTGAACATGTAGGTGATTTGGAGGGCATTTTGTTAACTCTTTAATTGGTCGTTTGAGTGCTGGAGGCAGTAGCTAATTGCCTGTAGGTCAGCATAGTCCTAGAGCTTACGTAAATGTATATTGTCATATGTCACATTTTCATATGGCTCCTTTGCACAGGTTGATAAAAATGATTGCTGCATAATTAAAATTAAGACAAGGTGGGAAAAAGTGATTCAATTAGACCCCTGAAGCCATTGCACAAATTATATAAAGTACCAAAAACTAATGAACAGTTGTAACTAGTTTTATCTTCTTTACTCTTAATTCTTGAATCCTGAGGGTGTTAAAATGGCTGGAGTCTCTCTCCAAGTTCTCAGAGGTAAGTTTTTGGGTGGGCACAACAAGTATGAGTCAGCGCAGAGGAATCCAGGCCTTTTAAAATACAAGCACACAGAAACTTAGTTGCCTAGTTGTTTTGAATTGAAAATAACCAGACCTTACCCACAAGAGACCTTTTGGTTTCTCCACCAGCTCAGTATTATTTTGAAAACATCTGCAATATTTCACTCCGTGTGCAGCAGGTATTATATACCAGGGAGGGTGATGACAGTAAAAATAAATGAGATATGTTGTAACCAAAACATCCCAAGTTTTACATCATACATTTCACAACATTTGCATGCATCCTGTGCTTTGACTTGAAGTCTAAAGGCATGTGGTAGTTTTACAAATGTCTATTAGTATTAAAAATATATATTCCGTTATTAGACAGTGTGCCACTGCCCCAAACTTCTGGTACAGGAGGTGAGTTAGTATGGCTTATAAAATATAAGAGTGCTGCAGGCACAAGCTTTGGAAGTAAAGAGCACCAGCTAAGCAGGAGGTCTCATTACATTTGGTGGGACAACTTACTAGAGGCCTGAATGTGAGTATAAAAGCTGCCTCCCAGCTAAAGTTTTTTATGGTTCCTGTCCTTTCCCAGAGCAATATGACTTTAGGAGGTTTAAAGCAACAAGGTCTGCACCTTTGGATACTAGCAGTGTGCTAATTTTGGCTAATTTTAAAAGGAGAGGTAAATGAAAGATTGAAGATCTATAAGTTTGCACTTATTTCCACATATTTTAACAGAAGTTTTGATGGTTGAAAGAAATGGGGAACTTAGGAGATACACTTTGCACATTTTTTTCTCCTTGTTTGGCTCTTTACTGCAAGCTACAAATGTCAGTTTCTCGGAAACTCAGTAATTCTTGCCAGGATTGTGAGGTGTGCACAGATGGGACCCGATAACCTGAAACTGTATAAACCACACTCCTTACAAGAAAATCAGAAAGTATTTATAATCTCAATTGGAGCAGATACTGTCTTGTAAGACTTTAAAGTGTTGCCTGTTTCCAGAGGTCTTTGTGTGCATTGCCCTTTGCAGGGGGAGCTTAGATGTGAAGAAAGCATTAGTATCTTTTCTCGCTTTCACGTCTTTGAATAATATCCCCTCTCTGAATTTTGAAAGTAGTAGTTACAAAGCCTATTCTGATGCTTACCCAAAGCTTGATCAGAAGCTTTAGTTATAATCTAATTTATTATCTCATCTAAGTTTTATTTATTTTATTTATTTATCAAGCCAAGGAGATCCCTGCTGAGAACCAGGATGATTCAGGGCGTAGTAGATGACAATGTGAACATGATCGTGTCAACTCACTGGGTGAGTCCTCCATCAATGGTAACGCTTCTTTAGGCAGAAAAAAATAAACATCCACAAGATTTCTGTGGATCAGAATCCCAAGAGATGCAGAGAGAAAAGCAAAGCAAATAGAGAGACACCTGAAATACAGGAGATGTTCAGACTGTGTCTTTACTTTTCCCAAGCTTCCTACTGGAAAAGAAAATGGTCACACATTGTCAGCAGTGTTCTCCTGCTGTTACACTCTTTTAACCAATATACATTCTTCAATCTTTCTTGACTCGTGTTTGGCCTAGACTGCTGGTAGTGAGACAGAATTTCCACTCTTTCTTACCTGCAGTTCAAGAAAAACACTGCTTATATGATCAAGCAGCGTGTTCTTCCATAGCCTTTTCTAAATACTCTTGGCCTGAGACCACCTAAATGTCAGGTAAAGTATTGCTTGTGGCCAGTGCAAGTTTTCCTTCAAGAACAAGGCATAAATGACAGTCTATAATTGCTCTTATACATGTAAACTGAGATTTTTAGAGGACTAACGGGAAAAGGCAGATTATAGTATAGACTGTTGTGGACTGTACACAGAAAGCACTGAATTTCCGGATTTTGAATATGGGAATGTGGAAATAACTCAAGAGCATTTGGATGCCTTTGTGAACTATATATATAGTATTGTATTACCTTTACGTAGATTATATGGCAGTACAGTACAAAACTAACGAGAGTCACAGTTTCTCCTCAGAGTATAAAGAGCAGTGCAAGGTCATGGCTACAAATTCATCTTTCAAAACTGCCTTAAGCTTTATCTGCTAAAGTGGGTGTTGTGGAAGAAAGATGCTAAGTATTGTCACAAGCCAGATCTGTTTGTGTGAAGGACCCTGCAAACAAGATTACACAGAGTTTAAAACGTTGAGGATGAAACCAGTTTTGCTGGTGGAGGTGCCACGAGCACAGCTCCAGCCTGCTAGGTTTTGTGGCAAAGACCTACACAATGAGCTCATTATCAAAGCAGTGGATGATGGAGAAATGTGTTAGGGCTTTGGAGAAATTCCTTTAAAAGCCTCTGGAATTACAAAGAGAGTGAGAGACGCTTCCCATAGCCTTTCTGGAAATTCCCTGTGAATCACTTGGTATGTTCCCCTGGGAACTGACTGAGCCAGTGGGTAGATGGTGATGGCCCATTAAATTTGATAGGACATGCTTTGGTGGTGAGTGGTGGGACAATGGCATTTCCATGTGTTTTCACTAGCTAGCAGCAGAAGGGTATGCACATTGTACTTCCTTTGGGGTACATTTTACATGCAGTGAGATAGAGATTCAATGGCAGCTGTCTTCTCCCAAAGAGCCTGAAAGGATTGAATTTCCCTCTAGACCAATGTTCTTGATATACATCAGCATTTTAATGGTATTCTCTTGTAAAGAGCAGGATTTAAAAGGTGTTTTTAATACATGAGATGAACTTAAAATTTGTTATCAGCGAGTCTGGGGACCCACCATCCTTTGTGTTATCTTTGGGAGGCACAACCCGTGCTCTCATTGCCTTATGTGCGTGGACCAAAATGGAATACTGCTAGAGGCAATAGTTCTTGTATCAGACCATGAAAAAAGCTGAGATATGGGATATTCCATTGGTAGTGTGGTTGCCCAAGGATGCATCTGGAGAGTAATGTCTGCTGTCCCACAGACAGAGCTTTTACACTGGTGTTGCAGACTTTGCAAGAGTGTTCTTTGTGTATTCCCACCTTCTCCTGGCATATGGACAAGATGGCTGTGAGGCAGAAAGAATGCTGTTAGATACCTGGAAAGGGATTAGCTCTCTACCAGGGGCTTCCTATGGCATGAAGAGTGAACTATATAGGCATATGCTGGGCCATACAGTATTGAGGTGCCCAGTTTATAAGGTTATAATTTAAGAAGGAATGCCTTTTGGCATTCCTGTCATATTCCTGTCATCTTCCTGGAGGGAGATGCTAAATCTTTCTGATTTGTAGCTCTTCCCTGACTCCAAAAGCAAACCCAAGGCCTTAGCAGGTGTATTCTGCTTTGTATCTTAGTCATTTATCTGCAGAAGGTTCTGTTGACTATAGTGAGAGAGTCTCCCTCCCAATTAAGTGTTGTGCAGATATTTGAGTTGTTGTTAACCTATTTTAATTTCTTTTGTAAATGACAGACCATGAGTTTTGTTGTTGCTGTTGTTTTAATATTTAATGTTTTCCTTGGCCTAGATTTGTATGGAAATAGTAATGCTGATGGCTGGTTGAGACACAGATAGATTTTGATTGGATTTAAGCCTATAAAATATGAGCCTGGTTAGTGAATGAAGACTGCTGACTAATCAGACTTTTTCATACATGAGAATATTTTGAGAAACAACACCTGAGGGCTATCATGTTTTTCTAAGGATGTAGGCAAGCACATCAGAAGAGAAAAAAAAAGACATAGTGATCACCATGCATAAAGAAGACTAGGCATAAATAGTGGACTTAGCTTGATTTCTTTAGCCAATTTTATGACTTTGTTTTGATTCATCTTTTTAGTAAATAAACTCAGAGCTCATATTCACCATGCAAATAAATATTCTGCAGTATTTTCGCTGTCTCACAATTAGCCTCAATAACCATATGTCATAGGAAGAGTCAGGAATAACATGCATCTTAGTGTCTATGAATGACAAATTTCTTCAGTCTGATGCAAGCCAAGCTGAATTTAGCTCACTTGGTCTTCACACTATCCATGTGGCTAAAATTGCCAATCCATTTCTCCACTGGCGCACTACCAGATGCAGAGTTGTATTGTTCCTTCACTTCATGCTATTGTAGTCTGTGATAAGTGTGCGTCTTAGTCTTAAGCAAGTCTAGATTAAGTGTTTAGTGCTTAAAGGAAATTATTGGTGAAAAAAAATAATTTAGCATTCTCTCAGAAACAATCGATAATCTTAGTCATTAACCTGCAGCTTAGGTAGTAATGACTTTCAGGATAAGAAGGAAGTAAAATGGTGTACTTAAGAATTCGGATGATGTATCACGTTGCTGTGGGAAATCTGCATAAGACTAGAGTAGAAACTAGTGTAGAAGCCAGAAAAACCTATTTTTTTTCCTACACACAGCTAGAGATCAATGATTAACCCAACTTTGTCAGCCTTAAAATAAGCATACTTCTTAGCCTTTTGTGGTGAAGATAAGTCTATTGATGTGGAGAGGAAGGTTCTCCTTTTTTTACCTACTACAGTAACTGGAAATACATACAGAGAGACTTTGCTGGAGTAAAACAACCTGCCTCATGTCATGTGACCATTGGGACCATCTGGGTTGGGAGTTAAGTGTGTCCCTTTTTGAAGGATTAACATGCTTGGGTATCCCTGAGGAGCAGCCATTTGGGGCACCTCTTTTTCTGTAGAAAACCATCAAGTTCTGCATGCTTGAGAGGTGTCCCAGTCTATGAAGGTGTTTGCATTCCATTAAGCTCCTACTGAGGGACAGACTTGAAAGAATGAGCCCTCCATTAGGAAAGCTACTGTAAATGATGAACTCTTTGCTGTCATTCCAAAAGCAGAGAGATTTTGATAGGAGCACCCATTCTTCAAGAAGAGTTTTCTTATATTTTCCTGAAGTAATTTGTCTCTGTGATAAGGGTAAACCTGGTGGTAGCTTGCCAACCAAAATCATAGCCCCACTACTTACTTTAGCAGATTCAGCCTTGAGTCATGGGAATGACCAACCAGGGTTTGTGTGGTTGGGTCTGTCAGAAAGATTACAAATGGTACCCGAAAGTCAAAGTGTTTTTTCACTCCATTTTCTTCTTCTTCTTCTTCTTTTTCTTTTTCTTTTTCCAGAAGAATAACAATTTTTCACCTCTGTTTCCTCTCCATCTGCCATTTGTCTCCTTCCTCTTTCATTGCAAGCCACAAATGTTTGCCACCCTCTCAAGCTGCTGTCTCAGGTCCCCCAGACACCAATTGATGGATGGTGGCTGATTTTGAAGAGCACACCCACTCTGCTGGCCATGCACTGAGAAATGGTGGCTTCCCTTCAGGCACTGTGACATGATCTCCCCTGACAGCACAGCCCCACTCCCATCATAGCTTTGTCTCGGCATTTGCGAAGAGTCCTGGGCACTGGGGCCATAAAAGCTTTCCTCTGACCAAAGGTGATTAGATTAAGTTAAAAATGAAAAGTGTGATAAATGATTCTTCATTTTATTCAAATAATTTTAATTTTAATTTTTTGTTTGTTTGTCTTTTTAGTTTGGTTAGTCAAAAGGAAATATCTGCAATTTCAGGAACAGCACGTTGTTTTAATTGCACAATTTGTTTGCATCTAAAAGGAAATACGGTACACATTCTCCTAGAACAAATGTGAGTGTTCTTTCTAAAATTTTCTTTCTAGGAATAAACACCCCCTTAATAGTCACAGCTGAATTGTTTGCAGCAGACAAACACAAAAGGGTGGCAAACACAGCCAAAGAAAAATGAAAAGAAATATTCTCAAAAACGCTTGGCAGTGTTTGCTCACCTTTGGAATATACATCCTGTTCCTCTTCTTAAAAGATTTTATCTTTTTTAAATATAGCTGGGTGAGCTGGTATTTCTTCTGCTCAAGCTGTTTCTAAATCTATTTTTCCAACGGTGGCAGCAGATTAGGAGACGTTACTTACAGAAATGACATTATATCATTCTTTAAAATACTTATCCTGAAAGGCAAAATCTGCAGAAATTATGGGACTAAGAGGCCTCCTTTGAGAAGCAGAAACTATTTTAACTTGTTATTTTTAGAACTCTGCAAATCACATATCTTTATCTTCACTAGCAATTCAAAAAAAAAAAAAAATGGAAATCGAAATAAGTTTTGAAAAAAAAAAAAAGTATCCTTCACAACTTTTTCGTGTAAAATGGAAAGTTGAAAAATATCATTCGTGGGCAAATGAGATGCTTCACTTTAATTTCAATCATTTTTGAGATCCATTTCTCAGAAGAAAAAAATAGAATTTAACAGAGAAGGATCAATTTTCTCTTCTGATGTGGACTGGCTATCCAAGGTGGAGTGAATATGGGATCTTGGCTGGGCTGCTGCTTGTGGGGCACAAAAGTGACCCTGATGTGCACAAAATTATATGTTTCCATAATTGGTGAACATCGGCAGCCGTGTGCCTGTGAGTCTGTGGACTTTGCTTCCACTGCCAACAGATGCCACAGGATGTGCAAAATTAAACAGTGGAATTGAATGACCCTGAATATTTCAGAGAAGTAATGCTGAAATCTTCTGTGATCACCGGCATTATCCTTAGCAGTGTTTTCAAAATTAGACTAGTAAGGGAATTGCCAGAGAAGGGGAGGTACTAGTGCCATGATGAGTAGTGCTGAGAACCACCACTGCACCCTGGAGAGGTGGTGGAAGCCTTGCCTGTGTGCAACCATTCCAGAACACAGCCTTCACATATGACCTGTCTCTCCATCAGCCTGCAGGTAAGTCATGGAAACTGCTTTCAGTGAGAAGCTCGTGCTGTAAACAGAGCAAACAGCTTTGAAAGTTTCTGGTGTTAAGGAACAAATGAGAATGGATTCAGGAGTTACTTCTTCACAGCTAAGCGAAGGGGCTGTACCACCAAAGATAAGTGCTGCCTTGCCTTGCCTTGCCTTTTTATGATGTGCTGTGCTGTCCTGTACCTTCTTGTGTCAGTATCTCTGACTGAGTACCAAAGGGAGAAGGAAAATCTACACAGATGAGGAGCCCTTGGTGTTTCCTAGGAGCTGTGGGTATCTGGCTGCTCTTTTGTGCCCTTCCTAGTCATGACTATTCCTCTGTAAACTTCTTTGTTTCTACTTGAGCTCAGCACCACTTGAACTTCCTTTGTACCCAGGAGTTATCCAACCTTTCCTGCTCTCCACTGACCATGACTAGCACTTTGGACACTCAAAGGAGCACCTTGGGTCAGTTTGTTCCTCCAGGACCACCACTCTGCAGATTGCTGTGGCCACTTTGAATGTGACAGGCATGAGCCAATTGGGGTCTAACTTTCCACTTTCATATTTGTTGGAAAGAATCTTGGAGGGAAAGGAGAATAGAGCTTCCTAGGTGAGAGAGCTACCAGCAAATCTGGTGCTTCTATAGTGCCAGAGATGTTGCCAGAAGGAAGAATAGTTTTGATGCAAGAGGGGATTATGTTTACAAAAGGAGATGAAGAACCGGAGGCCCAGAGAGTTGATCAGTGACAACCGACATGATACCCTATTCAAAGAACTTATATTTCTTAAGTGGCTTATGAGCAGCCAATTCCCTGGCCTTCCACTGGACCTCACGTATGTGGCAGGATCATGGAGCAGGATCAGAGAGCACCCTGACAGACAGCCTGATCTGTCACTCTGCTGACTAAAAATAGTAGTTGATTGAGAATAGTAATGTTCCTATTTCCTTTTTCTTCTTCCTTTTTATTTTTTATTTTTTTTAATTTTTTGCTCAGTAGGAGAAACTTGTTTTTCAGAGATCTCACTTCCAAACTTTTTCATTAGAGTGGTTTAGCCTGTAATTTAAGACTTGTTTTTTAATTACATTTTGAACTTACCTCTCTTAATTACTTTTATATATTTTTTTTATTAACACCTAAATATGCTGCTATTTGGAGCACAAACATACAGGATTACAATTAGCAGAATAATTACACTTTTTGTCTGTGTAACCTCATGGTACAAAAAGTATTACAAATCCATTTTAAAACATATTAAATGTTCATATTAATGAGGATAACAGAGAACAAGTACCAGCAAACTAAATATTGTTAATGATTTTGAGCTATTAAATTCATTACCATTTCCTTCCATAATAAAGTGGTTACTTGCTAATTAGACCTTTTTTTAACTCATCATTATTGAATTCATTGCATCGCGTGCAGTTAACCCTTGAAGATCTGTCTGAGTGTACAGACACAATTAAAAAAATCATTTCAACAGTATACGAAGCTGAAACGCCATTTGCAATCCTGCTTGTATTTTTGACAGTAGCTCCGTGTACTTTTCTTCTGGTACATTTTCTTGACACATCATGCCTAGCAGCTTCTTAGCTGTCACAGCAGCTTCAGCAATGCGTACGATAGAAACATGCTGTATTCATTTCATTTAATAGCGTTTAATGTTAAAGCTAAACTAGAACCTACTTCTTTGGCCAGGGAAAAAAATATCCATCAGCTCACTAAAGGGTTGTCGTCAATGAGCTACTCTTCTCAGAGTGAAATCTGCTGGGAGTTGGTATGATTTACCTTTTCCTCCTACAGAGCGAGCTATACTTGTGCCTATCTGGGTATCTGGTCTTCCTCTGCAACCATGGGTTGAAATCCAGTCCCTGATAAAGTACACATCAACACTTCTCTTGACTCCAAGGCACCCCTGGACTCACCGTGGCAGCTCTGAGGGATGGAACCCTCCTGAGAAGGAGCTGCAGGCGGATGCACCCCTGCCTGGTCCCACAAATCCAAGTGCTGGAGAGGGCACTCCTGGGGACTAAATCAAAGTTCTGCTCTGCTTCTTTCTCCTCCCTCCAGTTCTCACTCGTTCAAAGGAATAAGAGAGTGAAGCCCCTGTCTCTTAACCTCTTTCTTTTTTTCTCCATGCACACTTTTTATACTTCTTCTTCTTTTTCTTTTTTTTTCCCTTTCTGAAAAAAAAAAGCAAAAAAAAAAAAAAAAAAAAAGCCCTTTCAAGTTACAGCTATTTAAATGGCACAAAGATAGTTATTCTCCAAGTTGCCGGGACCTAATGGGTAGTGCTTCAGATCTTACCTGGTCAAGGCATGACAGTGAGGAAGGAATGAGGTAATAATCCGTGATGGGCAAACAGCCTGGTTGGAGCAACCCTGCTGCTGCAGAACTGCCTGCCACAATGCAAGCCCTTCAGCAGTTGAGTGTTCATCACTCAGGTTGTTCGCATTGAGCAACGCCACCAAGAAATAATTTTAGTCAAGCAGGAAAAGCAGTGTGACACTTCTTGCTCTTGTACTTAATGACTGGGCACCTGGCTGATGGATACCCTGCAAATCCAATAGATAACTCGTTAGATATGTGCATACTGTACAGCTCCGGAGAAACACCGCCGAGCCGTTATTCAGATCAGGCTGTCCTCTTCCTGCCAATTCCAAGCTGTGTCTTTGCCTACATGAGATATGGGGGTGCAGCTGTGGGCCCACCGGTGGGCCGGATGCAGCCCACTGCAACTCCACCTGGCTCAGCCACTGAAGCTACACCACAATATATAACCACAGTAACACCGCGTATTTGTAACCTGTTTTATTTAAAACCAGGTCTCTTTCACCCGTAAATAGCTAGTGTATAAATGTGCCCCACCAATCACATTGGACTATTGTATTATACAGTCTATTGAGTGTTTTTGGCAGGCACGAGCCCCTGTGCTACTGTGTCCTTATTTTATTATTGTTTTGAGGGTAGAGCTGTGTGATTATCCGTTCTTGCTTCAGGTATAGCAAGCCATCTGGAATGCTTATTAAACCCACAGGCAGATCAGAAAGATATAACTCTGATGATGTACACATACATGGGCTGTACTACATCATCATAGCATTGCTCCTCTGATGATGTAGTACACATTAGTGGGCCTAGATAATGGATTAGAACTAGCTGAGTGGAAGTTAGACTTTTTGAAGGATGGATACAGTGTTATTTTTCCTCCCTCTGGGTAACTGCTGGCAGAAAATGAGAAAAGAAAAATTTAAAAGTAAACCAAGGAGGCTTCAAAAATTTTAAGTGCTCAGGTTGTCAGTGGGGACAGACAAGTAGTGATCGAGAAGCCTAAAGAGACAGCTTGGAAACCCTGAATTGTTGCAGAGGTACTCGCCTGACGGAGTGAAAAGAGACATAGAATGTGTCTAGAAATAATGCCAGTTTTCAAATCCTCCTTTGGATGGCCATCACTGAGAGGAATTTTGGTAGGACTTTGGCATATCATCATAATTCTGTACCATATGAAAAATAGAATGATGCTATTATGACACATAGAACTCATTTTCCAGTTTCCAAATTTATGCTTAACACGTATTTCCAAGTACTGTTTAAAATAAGCTTTTCAAATGAGCAAGGATCTGAAAAGTTTCAGACTAGATATCTGTCTTCTAAGTACAAAATAAAACCACCATCGATGAAAAATAAAACCTATCTGGGCACTACATGTATGATGTAAGAGAATGAAGGAATAACCGTCTGTGGAGTACTAAATATAACTTATATTTCTCTCTGTTTGTAACCCTTCTTGCAACAGTTTTTGGAGGTAGCTGATATTTGTCTAATCATGGAAAGGTGTTTCATGTCTAAACAAAACCTTTTCCTGTAGAAGCTGGAAAAGTTCATAAAAGTTAGGTCACTCGCTCAGGAAGCTGAAACACTGCAATGCAATTTAGATAACAAATTGCACACTTTAAATATCAAACTGTAAATATCAAGTGCTCAAAAGAATATTGAAATTTTTGAGCAATTTCAAAGAGTAACATCTGTGTGTCCAGAACTTTAAAAGAGGAGCCTTATATAGTGAACATATGCTCTAAAAATCACAGCTCTAAAGCAAGGCAAATGCTTGTTTTATCAAAGGCAAATAGCAAGCATGTAAAGGTATGGATCACACTAACGCTTTGGATGTCTCAGTTTTAACCATTTTTGTTAACATGCTGAATGTGGGCTGTGTACATCTGCGTGTCTGGGTGAAGTGTGCAGGGTGTGTGAAGGTAAATGCACTTGAATCAAACAGCAATGTCTTTCTTAGTGTGCAGAATGACAGAAGCATCCCACTAGCAGTGCAGTTGGTTTGCCAAAATCCTTACTTCAGCGGGACTGCATGGCTTTCTGTTTTGATGTTGTCCGTCCTGGAGGTATAAGGGAAAGCTGCTAAAACTTCCCAGTTGAAATGGTTGTGTTTGTAAGTTTTATGCAGACTGACAGTTTCCCTTATGGGTGTTGAGTTTTTTGTAGGTGCACAGAGCTGAACCCCAGTAGTGACCATTATGTGCTACTCTTTTCCCAAGCATAATGTCCCCTGGAAGAGTTTTCTCTCTCTCTTTTTTTTTTTTTTTCTCAGCAAGTTTGTGGAAAAGTTTCTGTTTCATTCCCATGAATAGAATAGAAACTTGGAAAACTCTTCCCTCCCACTGCGAGTCTGATTGCATTTTTTTGGATAACCCAAGTTAGTATAGCTCCTAGGCAGAACATTTGGCAGGAGGCTGTTCCATGTGTGTTGATTTACAGGTCTGTACCCTCAGTGAAGCATCCAGCTTCTACCCTTTTTCTAGGTTCCTTTTCCCCTTGGTGCCTTACTGTATCTCCACTTTCAGGTGATCCTTTCCCTCACCCCGCTGGGAAGTGCTGTCTGACTTTTGGAATTCGCTTTCTTGTAACCTACTGCAGGGCTGCTGCTTTCCTCCATCAAAATCTTCTGTGTCCCATGCTAAGCTGCGTGTGCCAGTTTGTTTTTTTCCCTGCTACTGCTCGGTCCCCAACTCCGTCTCGCTGGAGAAGGAGATGACAAACTGTCACTTTCTCAAACACCCTCTCCTCCACCAACTACTCTTAAAGAGGCAGTGAGATAAATGAAATTCAGCATTCAAAAAGCTCGACTCCTTCAGAAAATATTCCACCCACAAGTGGGGAGCTTCAAAATCCATTCCCAGCAGTTAATGCTCCATCCTAAATGACATAGCTTTTCAGCAGTGACATGTGCATTGATCCACATTACAAAAATAAGAGAAATAGCACTTCTTTTAAGCAATGGATAATTATCAGCATACATCAGGTTCTCTCCTGCTGATACCCACGGGGTGGAGGGGATTGGAGTGGGCATTATGTAGAGGCAATGCAGACAGCTTACACGCCTTTCCAGATAAATAACGTTGGGGTTTGTGTAGAACCCCAGTGACACCCCTCCTTGCTGGTTTGATTCGCCATTTGCTACATTTACATCATTTCACCCCAGTCATGTTTTCCACACAAAGGTGCTGGTTAGGCTATGAGCAGGAGAAAGCGGGGAGCTGAGAGGTTCTTCACCCCCTATTGGGAAAGAGCAGAGTCAGGTAGTAGTGACCCTGGTGGATGACTTATGAGACCAACATGTATGAAAACCCCCTCACCTCTCCCTGGAATGGTGCAGACACCCACTGCAAGTGCTAACCCACCTACCACTGCTTTACACACACATATTTTGGAGGCTTAGGAGGTAATTCCCAATCGCTAACTGTAGATTTTTGTGGTCTACACGAAGGGGTTACACGAGCTGTCGGAGCAAGGTTCTGTGTTGAGTACTAGAGTGGTCTCCCTCTTGGGGGCTCTGCTCTGAGTCCCCAGCAAGCTGCTGCTGATCACCACAGACAAAGTCAGATTTGGAGAAACTTCTGAGCTCCTCTGCAATGAATCCTCCTCGGACAAAAGACACTTCAAATTTGTGTGAGGGCAGGGCTGCCACTCACCAGCTGCCAAATGCCAGCACCGAGCTCCTGCAGTGGAAGGATCTTTACTCGAGTTGCCTCTCCCTGGGGCAGACGTCCACAGAATCATCTTTCTATTACCATTTTCTGGCTGAAACAACAGTACACAAGAACTTCATTATCACAGGAGTGCTGGAAAAACTGCAGCTAGTAGAGAGAGGGTCTGCTGTTGCATATGGGGACTTTCCCATTTCCTAATTCATAGTCTGTTGTTCTTTAGAGGCAAATAAAGCCCATTGGCAATGGGGCTCCGAGTGCTCTCTGGGTCTCAGCACGCTTCAGTGTGTTATATCAACTGAATTTCTTCTCATCAGTGAATGCAATCTGCCGTGAGAAAGTTTTACTGTCTCTCTGTCCCTATGAAAACATTCTTAGATAATTGAGACATTCCCAAACAATTAGGATAACCAGATGTGTCTGTTATTTGTAATTACCTGAACATTAATTCTTTCTTCAAGAACAGTTCATTTTTGAGCTTTCTGAATTACTCTAGATAATGGATAAGAAGATTAACTCCTCTGAGAAGTAATCTGTGGCATGTACCCAGTATGTCTCATTTTGCTTCAAAATCACCTCCTCCCAAAATTGAGTACTTGGGCTGAACCAATACATGAAATGAACTTTATAGTTGTGCTGTAGTTGTGATCTGCACTGCCTTTGCAGGTGAGACCTGAGGTGAGTTCTGGGGTTTAAAGTCTACAAATGCCCCAAGAAGAAGATGTTAAAATGATCATTTCAATCAGTGAAAATTGCTGAAGGCTCAGAAATGGTTTCAGAAACGACTTTGTTAAGTAGCACAGTTTAAATGAAAGGGCTTTTGCACATGCTGCATTTGCACCTAGAACTTCTGCAACATTTTCAATTTAGAAAGCACCCAGCTTTCTCTGCATCACAGCACAGGAGGCAGAGGAACTCAAGGCATCTCTGACAAATTCACAGTCTAAGAAATACACCTCTACATTTAGTCATGCTTTCTTCTGGTGCTTCAGTATCAAGTGCCCTCAAAATTGTGATTTGTAGGGCAGTAGCCACGACTTTTTGTTGCCAAACATATGTCTTTGAAATATCACCCCCCTCTCCACCTCTTCAAACAGAGCTGGAATCAGAACTGTCTTTTCACACCCAGAGCTGGGGTATGCATTTGCCCGCCCTGTTTCCAAGCAGCATCCTTCTCAGCTCCCTGAGACGTTTCCCTTGTGCTCTGCCTGCAGGCTGTGCTGCAGACAAGTGTTTCACCTAGACTTTCCCACTTTTCTCTCCCTATGACAGACTGTTGGCAAATCTCTAAATTCAGGCCCTTGGTCCCCTGAGGGACTGTGAGTCAGTAGTCCTTCCTGCAGCAAGGGCTGCAGCTTGCTCCTCTCCTCATTATTCCTAAGTCAGTGTCACTACTCCCACAGTGCTTTGCAGAGGTTCACTTTGCTGACTTCCTCCAAATCCCTTCTTCTGGTCCTTGTCCAAGCATTATCTCTAACTCCAGGCAAAGTGGAGCATTGGTGCAGCTCAGGGCGAAGCTAAGCTCACTGCTTCCCTCATTCCCTCCAGTGCTGCGTACACACAGTGAAGCTTTACTAAATATACAGTGAAGTTCATACAACTCACGAGTCCAGCAGAAAATATAGATCTGTACTCCTTTTTCGGATTACATTTCTGTTTCTGCTGGGTTAATGGGTTGCTTTTTGACTCCCAGGATAGGTAAGGATGTGCCCAGGCTTGTAACAGGGAGGAAGAAGGACCGAGCAGAAGTAGATACTGATGAGAGTGAAGGTGTTTTGGTAGCAGTAAAGGTAGGTAGCCATGCTAGTAGATCTCTTCAGGTGTGCTATGTGTTTTTTCTTTGTCTGTAAAGCTGAACTTTTCCATTTGTGTTTCTCTTTTTTTCTCTCTTTCTCTGTTTTTTTTTTTTAACAACTGTCAGCTCTACCAGTGTGCTCAATGTTTTTCCCAGCTAGCTTTCAAGTTTTCAGCATACTGAGGAAGTCCTACATCCTATTACTCATCACAGTTACTATCCTCATCTTTGGTACATATCTTATTGCTCATGGATTTATTGTCTGATACATGAGCACAGTAAATAGGAAAGTAGGGAGCATCTAAGTACCACACCCCTTCTTTTCCTCTCCTGCTTACCTTGCTTTTACTCTACAAGTTGATGACTTCATCTTTGTCTTCTCATAACTTCCTCTTGTTCTGCCCATTTACCTGTGCTTATTATTCATAGTGGTAATACCGATGGTGACAATGTCATCTTCAATTTTTCTGAGAAAACTTTTTTTGAAAAAAAAAAAAAAAAAGAAATACAGTTCTTTCCTGGTGCTTTAGGAACACTTGGTGACTAGTAAGTTCAGTATAGGTTTTTTTTTTCCAGTTTTTTTTTTTTCCTTGAAAATCACTCAAAACTTCTCTCTCTCTCTTGACAGTTTTGCCCTTAGGCACTGTTATCTTTATTGTCCCAAAGGAATACTCTTGGATCTGTTAGTCATCGATGTATCAGCAGAGACTTCACCATTTTTCAGCCTTCTGAGGGCTTAAAGATCAGAAGATTGACTTGGTGCTGAAAATAGATGGGCCTTAAAGATGGCTTGGAAGACTAGTCAGAAATGCGTATTTTTACTCCTACTACCTAGTTAGGAGGTCTACTCAATATGAGCTGAGCTTCATCCACTCTACTGAACACTGCGTTATGACAACTTTGCCCAGATAAGAAGTGTACATGGTAGCACATAATCATTGAAACACCACCTTTTTCCTCCCCCAAAACTGTTTTCAAGTAGGCCTGAACACTTTTCATCTTTGGCAAATGTAAAGCAGGAGCGAAGTGGATTAAGGAATTGGGTATTTGTTTTCCAAGTGATCCATGTGTAATTGCATCCTTGTCTCCTTCCTTCCTGTGGCTTTCCTGGATCTGACTCCTGCCTCTCCAAACTCTATTTGCGATTTAATTGAACAATTGCACTTCCTAAAGCACTTCTCAGAGCACTGGTGTCACTGAATATCTGTTTGCTAGGTAGCCAGGCCTATATTTCTCATAACAGTGACTGAACCCTCTGTTGCAATAAGTAGTGTGTACGTTTTTGTATAGTCATTTTGTTGGGTAGTCTGTAGCTTTGTGTATCTTTCTTTTGAGCTGAACTATGTATTGGTTGGATAAGAAGCAGAGTTAACTGAAGCAAATCATGCTCGATTTTGCCTTCTGGTGAATAAAGTCTTCATAAAGACTTCAAAGTGTTATGATGAAATAAAGAACTAAAAAAAATAAAGGATTTAATTTTAATAGCATTGTGTATAAGAGTGAGAGGGAAAAGTCTGAAGGCTAGTTACATGGAAACAAAATAAAAGAGGAGGGAGGCAGAGGTAGAATATAATTGAGTTAGGTAAAAATTATTGCAGTAAAATGCAATAAAGGAAAAACATGGCAAGACAAAAGCAGGGTACTGGTCAAGTGTTTTTTTAGACTGTGTATGCTTGCTACTGGGGCAAGAATTAAATATAATGAAATTGGTATTGGGAACCTGAAGTTGTCTAACTATAAAAAGAGTTACTTTTCTTTCCTTTTCTTGCTGTTTTCATTAAAATCTGTGACTGATTTTTTTTTTTCCACAAATTTTGAAGTGTTTGTACTAATGGTAAAGCAGATATTGTGGCCTTATGGTGAGTGATGCAAAAGGTGTGGCTGAAAGTGCCTAGAAAAACGAATCCAAGGAATAAGGTTTTTGTCAGATGCAAGCAAGTCCTAAGGAAATCCAGTCCTCCCAAGAGCGCTTCTGGAGAACCACCTGGGTCTTAGAAGCACTGAAAACGGCTTCAGACGTGGAGCTTCCCATTCCCAGGTGACTTCAGTCCTATGGATAGCTTGTGCAGTATGTTCCCTCACTGTGCCCAACAGTCTCCACAGATTTAAAGTGCTAGCTGCCTCCTGAATGCATGGTGCAATTAATTGCCAGTTATTTTCAAACACATGGAGACGTGCGGAGGAGAAGCACAGCAGGGCTGAGCCAGAGGTGGCTGAGGGCAGCACTGGAAGCAGGGGGTACTGCTGAGACCCTGCTCAAACAGCACTCAGACCTGCTTACCCAGCCTGCCCTTGTCACAGATCTTGTATTTCTAAATGAATATTTTAAGGGAAGGGAATTGTGTAGATTGTTAGAGTAGCTTATTAGGTTTTAAAAATTCATGTTTTCTAAATTCTCAGTATTATTTTCCCTTGGCTTTAAATAAAAAAAGAATAGAAGGAGAGAGGAGGGAGGGGATCTCTTTTCCATAATGTCTTGTCTGTTTCATCTGGAAAGTGCTCCAAATGGACACTTCTGTCCCTACATCACTACCTGAGCACTTCTGAATTTTCTCCTTCTGAAGTGCATGTTATATGGTTTGTTTCACTTCCAAGGTCTGAGCTGGAACAGGACATTTGCAGCCAAATGGAGACATTTTATCCAAGTGTCATGTCATGGCCTTGTCAGGTTCCTATATTCATTAGGGGCTGTGCAGATTCTAAACACTCCTGAACATCAGAATAAATGTAAGGGCAAAGCTCATCTCATGCCACTTTAGGCATCCAGAAGCTAAGCTGCTTTTTTAATCCCTGTGACATTGCCAAAGGGTTATCTATCAAAGTGAAATCTATCTATCTCACCAATCTTAGTCACTTCTGGATAGGATGAGTCTCCCGCTGGGGCTTCCCAGTGCACTGAAAATGGTAGACTTGGACTGGATACCTCCCTTTAACATGACTCAGTTCATGTGAGATGAACCTCAAGCCATAGAGCTTTAGATGGATCTCCAGCTGTTGGGTTAGTGTGGTACATCAAATGAGACGGACTCAAATTTTCAGAAATGAAGTCCGGAAGAAAGATGAATGAAAAATGAAAGAAAAATGAATGGGGACTGTGTCAGGTTCCCAGAGTGGAGTTTAACAACACTTGCTCTGAATTGCTAAGCTCATCCGGAAAGCTATGTTATTGGAATAAAAGTCCTTTGTGCTGAGACACACACGTTGACTGTGACAGGGGCAGCTGCTGCACCAATCATATATATTGTATTTTTAACATACTCTAAGTTGTAGAATAAGAATTTGTCAACTTAAAAAAAAAAAAAAACAGTTGAAACAATAATAGTGTCTCTTTATATCTGAAACAAGGACTTGCTGCAGGTGACTGTGTGGATTATATCACTATATATTATATAGACTAAAACAAAATTTTATCATCAACCTATGGGGGTATTTCACTGAATTTTCCATTGCATCTTTCTGATGATTTTACCTCTTGGTCTGGAAGGTGCCTGGACTAAGAGCAACTCTTCTTTTTTTTTTTTTTTTTGAAGTACCCTAGGGAAACACACACATCCCTCAATATACTTTACCTGGAGTATCCCAGGATACAAAATGTAGTCTCCTATTCCATTGCATTAAGTCACATTCTGTTTTAGTTGTTGCTGATATCCCATGCCTTGGAGTCATCCTGTAACAGCAGTGAGATAATTTGGAGATGGAAACCCCTCTCCTGTTGCTATCAGTACTCAGGTCCATTGCAGAAATGCCCCTTACTGATATTGCTCAAAAACTGTCCAGAAGGCACAAAAATATGCTAAGTATCTGTAAACAGGGAGACAATCATGTGGTAGAGAAAGACGAAGGATGTGAATAAAAATATGTTGAAGAAGTTTCTGATCAGAATGCGAAATATGGCTTTTTGATTTGTGATGCTGCAAAGTGCAGTGTCTGTGGAGGTGGCAAGTCTGTGGAAGGATTGTTTTTCTATTAAGGATGAATAAATAGAGGGTAAAATTTTTAAGTTGAGGAATTTTCTGCTGCTAGAAGGCAAATTACTACACGCAGTACTACAAAAGAGCAGGGGTAAACAATACAATATGCTGCGAATTGCGGATGTGTGTGCAGCAGTGCCATGAATACATTAACTTCTTGTGTTGTCAAGGCAAGTGACAGCAGCTGAATGAAGCCCAGAAAGGAGCTGCTGTCAGCGTGCCTCTACCCGGGCAGAGTCACATCACTCCTAATAACAAAGTCTATTCTGTTTACATCTGACACGGTGATCGAGATACTCTCATTTGGGGACTTTTACTTATTCTGACCCAGGGAAGTCCACTGAATGGCTTAGCTAGGATCCAGCCTCCTGCCACAGCAATTAGGGAAACTCATCTGCTCTGTGGCTTGGGGGACTATCCAGGAGGATGGAATTTGTTGCACTTCTCTTCCCTGCTAACTCTTTTTTTCTTTTCCTGGTGAACTTTTCTGCAGAAAGGGTAAAAAGAAAATCACAGGAGTACGTAGTTTCTGTGCTGTGCCCCAGATACCCTGGCCATCAGGAAAGAAAGGCTATTCTGTGAGCTACAGAGAGTCACAGAAGTGTGAAGTTTGGTGCCCGTAACTGCACGTAGCTGCACAGAAAAGCAGCTCCTCCCCTGTGCTGTGAATGGGCCCCTGACAACTTCTGAAAGGTTGAATCAGTGGGTTTGGGCTGTGTCCCTGTTCAGTGAAGGTGGATCTGTGTGTGACTGATGCAGTACTGGATGTATTTTAGGCAAGGAGGTAGACACCCCGTTGCACTGGTTTGGATGAAAGAACATCCTGGAAAATGTTGCACTTGTCTAAGAGAACTGCCAGAGGCAAATTATTAGGTCTGAATTAAAATGCAGACGAGATTCATTAAATTGTTGACCCTTCCCCCTCCAAAAAAATAAGTCGGGTTGTCATCTTAAATTGACAGCATTAGAGACAAATTAAGTGCGCTGATTAATAACTGTGGGCTAAATGATGGCTCAGAGAGTGGGTGGAGTGTTGTGGGAAGGAGGGAAGGAGGGAAGTGAAGCCATCCTGCCTGCTGGGGTTGGGCACTGGGCAGCAAGGTCCTGGGGTATGGGGATGCAGAGTGGGGCAAAGATCATCTCTGGGGGCACACACTCCCTGAAACAGCAGTGGTGGGATCAGTGGCGAGCTCAGGATCTATGTTATCCCTTTTTCTTCAGGTCAGTGGAAATTTTTCATTAAAAAAAAAAAAGGTGGAAAAATAAAACAAAAACAAAAAGGAAACCCGTCAGGGATAAGATTTAACAAGTTAAATGAGAGAAATATGGTAAGTAAGGGACTTAAGAAGTCAATTTTTGTCACAGCTGGGTAAAGAAACACTGACCATTATGCCTTTCTGGGCTAAAAATGGAAAAGCACACATCGTAATACATGTATCACCCAAGACACATAATTCACTGGAAATGCTATGATCATATGTAACGGACATAGCATAAATAAATATCTATATACATAAATACATTATATATATATAAATATATACATAAATAGGAAAGTGAACGTAATTAGCATGTTAATTTTACTAACCCTTTAACCTATTGATTAGCCAAACAGAAGGAAACAGCATCACCTCACACATTTCTTTTCTCCTTGCCTTTCATGTAATTGGACTCAAATTCACATCTGTAGCTAGAAGACCAATGTTTTCAACCTTTCTTCTGCACCTCCCCAACTCCAACTGTTTAACCTCCCATCTCCAGCTCTGGAATAAATGTAAGCCTTTATTTGTGAATATTTCAATAAGCACTTTGCCTCCAACTATATTGTTCAAGTACCAGCATCATTGTAACGGCTGTAATTGTTACTATCAAGACACAGTTCTTTGTAATTAGAAAGTCAGAATGGTATTCAGCAGTATGGCAGCACAGATTCTCATTTGTTAGGCTATTAGAAAAAAACATGTTTACAGAGAAAACAGTGTCATTGTTTAGTGCTCTTAATTGACCATCTGCCTGGTAAAGAAATGTCCAAAGAAGGATAAATAAGACTATAGTACATTTATTTATTTATTTTCTTTGTGCAATGAGTAAATTAGGAAAAGCAACAGCAGATCCAAACTAGACAAGACATTGCTAAATCAGGCTGCAAGTGAAATCATGTCATGAATACATTAACTTTTACTTTTCTCAGTGTCAAGACTCGTGTCTGCATCTTCCTCAAAGTTTGTTAGGAAGAAAAAGGAGGCCAGATCTTGGTGGGCACTGTGGAGTTGACAGCATTCATCTTTTAACAAAGTCAAGCATATGCTGCTTTGAGTGCAGCATCTTTGCATGCTCAATGACGTGTTTAATGTCACATTTCCCACTGTAAATCATCCCTGAGTAAATCCACCAGGGAGAGCAGTACTAAGAATTAAGCAGGAGAGAAATAAAATTCATGACCATGTGGTTCTATCTCAGGGAATTTGGTACGTATTGACAAGAGAGATTCACACCTGACGGGGCTGAGAGCTAATTTGTAGTAGGGCCGTTTATCTTCTGCCTGAAAGGAATGCATTTTCATATTTCATGTGCATTTTCTCCATCCTTGTGTGTGTATAAGTTTGTGATTTAACATGGCTAAAGATACACCTGGTTTTGCTTCTTGGGAAAAATATAATTTCAGATTTTGGACTAATCCAAAACTCTGTATTGTTGCTTTGAAAAGAAAATAACGGAAAATAATGGAGGGGCAGTTTGGTTTTGAAAAACTGGAGTTAGTGCTTTCGTTCCACACGGTCTGGTCTTAAGGAGCATTTGTACTGTTCTTGCAGTATCTGTTTGCAGTTTTGAGTTGAGAAAAAAAGAAAAAAAAAGAAAAAAAAAGAAAAAAGAAGTATTCTCATGCTAAACCAATATGGTAAATGACCAAACGGATCTTTTGTACCATTTGTCTTCCTACATGCGTGGTAGAAATAATCCAGTGCATTTATATGTTGATTTATTACAATGCAGGAAAAAAAATAGTAGAAGAAAAATAGCAAGGAAAGAGAAAAGTAGACTAAAAATGCTTATGAAGTAAAAATTATATTTAAAAAACAATAGTCTCTCAAAATGTTACTTTCCAGTTTTGACAGAAAACTAGAGTACTGGGTGAACAGAACCCCAGTTCTACCTCCTCTTTCTTAACTGCAGTGTTTTTAGAAGCTCACCTCAGGTGGTGGCAAGGTGACAGCAACCACCACCCTCACAACCGCTAGCAATGTGACAATGATGTTGACAACCTGGTAGGTAAAATTTCCTAATACTGAAAGACTCACAGTGATTGAACCATCAGATCGTGTGATTATGAGTGTACTAATGGCTTGAAGGGTATTTTTGTTTCATAGAACCACTCCTTCGTTGATGCCTTCTTATTATTCTTTGGGTGCTTTTCTTGTCTGTTTCTTCCCTATCAAAACTGCCTTTTTTTTCCCACCCCCTCTGACTCCAGCACTAAATACAGACTATGATTATTTTCATTTCTTTTTCTTCCTTCTGTACTTACACTTGTACACAGACTCTTCTTGAGTTCAGAAGGGAGTCCATCAAAATCTTGTTTTTCCGCCTGATTGCTTTTGAGTAAGTGTAATAGTAGTATCTAGCTATCATGCGTCTTAAAAACACCAACATGTAATACATCGCTTCTAAATATAAAATTGTCTTTCTCATTTCTGGATATCTTCTATTACTGCCAATAGCGTTTTTTTTTTTTTCAGAGAGTGATTATCCACCTTTACACTATTTTTTTCCTTCCAGAAGGACTTCCATCAGCAGAAGGTGCTAACTGTGCAGGATGTTCAGGGTACTGCCTGTATTTCCTGAGCCAAAACCACTCAAATTTCTGAGGTCCAAGATCTTTTTTCTGTATCTTTTAAACTGGAACCAAGTGATGTTTGTTGCGTCTCACAACATCCTTCTGACGAGACCAGAAACGAGGGCCAAGGAGATGCTGCAGGTCCTGAAGGGAGTGCTGCAGAGGGTGGTGGGCATGGAACAAGCTGCCCAGGTCAGAGCACTGAGCTGCTGAATTTCAAGAAGCATATAGACAACGCTCTCAGCCACATGGTCTGATTTTTATGTGGGCCTGTGTGGAGCCAGGACTCAGTGATCCTTTTGGTTGCCTTACAAATTGGGATATTCCATGATTCTGTGATGTAGATGTTCAACCGTGCCAAGAAAAGCAACCTGCGCAGATAGCCTCTTGCTCACAGATTCTAGCGAGAAGCAGCATTCCCACACACAGTGTGTGTTTCATTTACTGCTCTTTCTGTTTTTGGTAGTGGTACAATGATTTCTTGAAGGTGCTTTTATAGATCACATCTACACCTGTTTCCCCAGCACCAAAGAGGTATGTTCTAGCACCTGAATGTCAGCACACTCCCCACTAGGTTGGGTGCTCATATGTGTGTCCTATGTCTGTGTTTTCTTTGCGTGTGCTTTGGAGTACCAAGCAGAGTAAGTGGCTCAGAAAAATCTGATTGACATTGGTAGTTTTAAGCTCACGCATGTCTAGCTACTTGTTCAATTTGTTTAGTCCAGTGGTCTCCTTTATTAGGAGCCTTAGGGTTTTTCTTTTGATTTGGCAGGATGATTGTAATAAGAGCTCCTTAGTGCTACTACACCAGGGTATCTACCCACTTGCTCTCAGCCTCTGTTGTATAGCTTGTGATTAATGTAAAACAGTCAGATGCCCTTCTGATCATTTGAATTTGGGGATTCTATTAAAAACACATAAAGCATGCCGATCGCACAAAGCCCTCAGTGGTACCAATTAAAGACAGTGTCATTCAGAGTTGGCACTTCTCATGCTCCTGCCTTTTTCTTTTTTCCCCTCATTTTTCATTGCAGTGATGGCCACTGTACTGCCATGTATCTGTGCCAAGCTCCAGCCCCTTTCGCAGGGGTAAGGAAGCAGCTTGTTTTCTTCTCCCACTGCCCAATTTCTGTCCCGTTTGTGCTAGTCTTTTACCTGACTGGATGCAATTACAAAGGCAATGGAGTACAATATCTGTTCATGTCATCATCTGGGGATGTGCTGTATTGCCTGGACTGCCCCTGACAGAAAGTCTCACGGAGCCCCTTCCCGCGTGGTGTGATGGTTGCAGGCTGCCACTGTGAGTTATTCAACAAATTCCACAATAAGATCCCAGTCAATATTCCAAGTATTCCTTGAGTATCACAGGTGAAGAGCTAGACTATTTGCAAAGTGTCTAGTGCTATATCTTATTTACATGCAAAAGTTGTGGCAGCTTACCCTGAGGTTAAATAAGTGCAAACCCCTTCTGTGAGGACTCTTCTGAACTAATGAGAATGACCTCCCATAAATTCTTTAATTAAAGAACAACAACAACCTAAATCAAGGTAAAACATACTTTATATTAAATAAGGTGGGCCAAGCAAGTTGCTTGAGATGCTGACTACACTTTTTGCACTGACTGAATTACACGAGTGCTTTGGGGAGAGCAAATTTCAGCCCTGATTTCTGAGCTGCAGCATTGGTCAAACAGCACAGAGGTAGAGGGTGTTATTCACCCCCACAGAATTCAACAGCAGATATTTCTCTGCCTTCAAGGTGGCTGGGTCTCTCTCCATTGTATGCATTTTGTGCCAGATCCCACTTCTAATATCTCACAAACTCATATGAAGTGTCTGGATCCAGACAAAGCTTTATTTTTCATGAAAGTTACTTCCCCATCTCTGCTGTATTTGTCAGACAGAAATGAAATTGCTCCAAACAACAGTAGAGAGAAAATCTTTTATTTCTGTAACTTTACCTTCCAGAGACAGTCTTTTTCTTGCATAAGGCCTTGCAAAGGTTTGCCCTCCAATATACTCCAATTGCACTTCTTACTTTATGGACTAGAAGGAACCAAGGAACCCCAGTGCAAGAGGAAAGCAGTACTGATTTCTTATTTCTCTACTCATTTCTGCCAAACACTGACCTTTAAAAGCTACATAGATAACACTGAGTTGTGAAGGTGAAGACTATTCTCCTTTCTTTCATTCTTATTTGGAAAACTGCTGAGAAGTAGTGTTGTTTACCACCCACTGACAACAACCTAATCACAAATCTTATGAGCATCTAAGGAGATCATGTTGTTTATCTCAAGAGATCCCCATCTAATCCAGCTGGTTTTTAAGTCTGTCCTGAGAGGTGACTGATTATTTAGCTGCTTTTTGCAGATCTAAGCCCTTTGCTTGCTCAAATCCGTAGAGGTCGGTGTCTCCCCATAGACTTCCCTACATCTGTGCTTAGAACCTCTTGGAAGTGGCTCTGTGTCCAGCAAAACTGACCAGAAGAACATCTCATGAAGGTACATGATGTCAACAGTGTTTGTTGTGCCTGTCTTGCCATAACAAGAACGTTAAAAACATAATGCTATAAATATAATGCTATAAATATAATGCAACAACTTCATGAATGACCTTGATGATGGGCTCGAGTGCACCATCTGCAAGTTTCCCAATGACATGGAGCTGAGTGGTGTGGTTGACGCGTTAGAAGGAAGGGATGCCATCCAAAGGAACCTTAACAAACTCAAAAGATGGGCTGCTGTGAATCTAATGAGGTTCAACATTGCAAAGAGCACGGTTTGGCACTTGGGTCAGAGTAATTCCAGATACGTATACAGACGGGGAGAAGAACTTGAGAGTAGTCCTGCAGAGAAGGGCCTGGGGGTCCCGGTAGATGAAAAGCTGAACATGAGCCAGCAGTGCGCTCTTGCAGTTCAGAAAGACAATGGTATCCTGGGCTCCATCAGAAGAGAGGTGGCCAGCAGGGACAGGGAAGTGATTGTCTTTTTCTCTGCAGTGCCCTCGTGAGGCCCCATCTGGAGCACTGTGTCCAGGTCTGGGGCCCCCAGGACAGGAAAGAGGTAGGGCAGTTAGAGAGGGTCCAGAGGAGGGAATGTGAAGATGATCAGAGAGCTGAAGCACCTCCCTTATGAAGACAGGCTGAGGTGGGCTTGTTCAGCCCGGAGAAGAGAATGCTGCAAGGAGACCTCATTATAGCCTTCCAGTATTTAAAAGGGGATTATGAAAATGAGGAGAATCAACTTTTTACTCAGGTAGATAGTGATAGGACATGGGGGAATGGTTTAGATTGGATGTCAGGGGGAAGTTCTTCACAAAGAGAGTGGTGAGGTGCTGGCATAGGCTGCCCAGAGTGACTGTCAATACTCCATCCCTGGAGGTGTTCAAGATCAGGTTGGATGGGGACCTGGGCAACCTGGTCTAGCATCAGATCTGGAGTTTGGTGGCCATGCCTGTGGCAGGGGGCTTGGAACCTGATGATCCTTGGGGTCACTTCCAACACAATCCGTTCTATGATTGATTCTATGATTCTATGATTAATCCTAGCAGAAAATGTGGGTGAAACTGGAATGTGATTTTCTTCTCAATCAGAATCAGGGAACTCTCCACCAATCTTTTAATAATGTTTTATTCATGGATGAAAAGATACTGGGGACCCGATATATTATAGTCTTCCATGTATAGATTTGTAAATGTAACCTAAAATGACCACAGTATTTTGTTGCCTGCTACTTGTATACACTTGGCTTACTGGTATATAAATTAAAGATAAACTGTGCTTAATCCCATTAAACATTAAAATGTAAGCAAACAAATTGACTAGCAAATTGACTACAGTGGGATGTCAAAAAAAGAAAATAAGCTCAGAAAATAATTGGTTCTAAGGAAGTTAATGAAAGTTTGTAGCATGTATTTTTGTATGAATAGAGTTCAGAAGAGATTATTTTTTTGAAGTGTTACTCACAAATCTCCAGTATCCACAATAGATCTTTTGTTAACTGTACCTGCACATTTATTGTGTTTGACAGCCTAATAAAATGAAGTCATTTTAATAAACATTGTATCAGAATATCCTATCTTCTATGTACCAATGTGAATTTCCACTACTGAAGGAAACATTTAACATTCTCACCATTTTAATACTTTTAATAAATATTTGCAATTCCTGTGATAATGCATAATGGCAGAAAAATGCACAGCCTCCAAAATTTATGTGGCTGCTGGCAGGTGGCCATTTTCCAATTTTCTGTCTCACTAATACACATTTATTATGTATTTCTAAGGGCATTTTTTTTTTCCTTCCCTGTATTTGGCTTGCCATAAAACTGCTATTTCTTTTACAAGAGGAAGCACTTGTGACAAAGAAATTCCTTTTGGACCTAAAGCTGACAAATGGATGCCTGCTGGCCAAGCCAAAGAAGAAGTACATTTGCCCAGTGCCTGTCTTGTTTTGATCCCTTCCCGTCAGCCAAAGCCACAATACATTTGAATTGGAGCCTCATATTCCAAACTGATAGCAAGAATCAGTTCTCACTTAGTAATATTTTCTGAAGTGTGACATTGCATTACATCATGTTACACATGACGTGACATGAAATAACATAACTTTACATGATGGGTTATGCCATAGGAAAGCAAGATGCAAGTTAATATTATGCATTGCAGGTTTTTTTTTTTTTTTTTTATCTAAATTGTTGGATCAGGGCTTATGATGAGCTGCAAGTGGGCTCTTATATGCTGGCTTTATGCAACAGCCATCGTTATGGTATCTGAGCATCCACTAGCATATAATTAAGCATCTATTGACAGCTGAAATCCTTGAATCTTTCAATAAGTACATATCATTCTCTATATTTAAGTAGTAGCAATCATTTGAAGTGCAAGGGAGCAGTGACTCTCTATGCATGAAGCATAAACAGTCAATAAGGAGTGGTAAAACTACCAAAATGACAGATACTTATCATCTAAATGGAAGGAAACTGGTTTTGTAAAATTCTTTGTTACATTCATAACAAAGTAGGGGATATCCTACGTCACAGTGTGTGTATTTCTTGAAGATCCTTTCTGGTAGCAAATGATGTTCTGAGAGTGCAATTTGTTATCAGAGATCTATTTATGATGGCCAAGATGGAAGGGTGCTGAATAAATAACTGCGGGTCTCAGGAACTGAAACATGATAGTTCAGTAGTTGGAGAGAAATACCTGAAATAAGCAGAGGAACAGAATCTTCCAATCAAAGGTGACTGCAAATTCAGGAGCTTTTCATGTTTTCTTTTCTTCCAGAGCTGTGAAGCAACAAGATAATCCAAATTAATGAAATACTGTAACGGGAAGGAAAATATTGCCATATGCCTAGGAAGGAAGTAGTGTGTATTTCTTATATACAAGAACTGCTCTGAAAGTAGGGCCTCTTATTTTATCACGTTGGCCCATGATGTTAGAGGCAGATGATTGTGGGATGACAGTAGAGGCTGAACATTCATCACTGGCAAAAAATGCAGAGCTAATGGTGCTGACCATGTTGAAAAATAGTGTTTTGTAGTTGAGAATTTGCTCTATCAAATAGTGTTACTGTGCTCTTTGTATCTGCTGTAGTTTCCATGACAATATATAGGAGTGTCCTATGTATGACTCATATTTATCTGCTGTCAGACTGCATTCCACTTATCCTGTCTCTGTTCCAAGAATGCATTAGCATTACTGCAATTAGTGTGAGGAAAACCAGGTTTCTTCAACCTGTTATTTCAACAGGACTCTAGGACCTCTGCAGCAGGTGGTGGCATTTCTTGCCAAGATGAACACAGAGACGGAACATTATTAAAACTGATTTCTGATGCAGATTTGTGCTCTTCCTTTTCTCCATCTAATATTTTTCTTTGATTAAACTAATTATTGGAATGATAAATGCAGTCTCTTTAGCAAAGGGAAAGAACTTTCTCATGCCCATTTTCACAACATGAAGAGAGGTAAATTTCCTCATCAGATATTTTAAAATATATTCCAAAATAACTTTTTGGTCACTAAGAGGGAAGTGACAAAAATATGATTCTGTTTTGCACCTTCAGAGTACATGGAATTTCTTGCCATTTCTAACGCTGGGGAGCACAATCCCACCTCACTGCCATTGCATCTTAGGTGGTAGAAGAGGTGAGGTGCAAGTTGGGAGCACATCTGAAAATCCCCATGGACACAGTGGTGACTACTAAATCTTTCTACAAAGTATCGCTCCATCTTCAGTGCCTAGTTTGAAAAAAGGGCCCTATGCCAGTCCCCACCAAGTTGATTTCTTTCCCTGATGCAAGTCTTGCAGATAAATATGGTGATGTTGCTGGTAAGTATAGCCAGGCTGGCATTTGCAGAACCTACTACAGCTCAGTGAAGTTGAGCAGGCTCAGATAGGCGATGGAATTAAAAAACCACATCACACCACCATTTGCTCTGATGAGAGCAAGGAATAATTGCTGTGGCTAAAAACTCAAATTTTCACTGTCTGACAGAGTGTACTTGCTGAGGAAAAGTCACAGTTCATGTTAGGTTACTAGTTGGTGTCTGTAATTCACAGAGCCAGAGATGCTACAGAGGGTTTAGTTAGGAAAAATGCAGCCAAGCATTTTGTAATAGCTCCTGGGGCACACAGGCTCTGTTCAAGTGAATCCATGGCCATCTTTCTTTATCTTGGTAAGACACCACGTTCACGTTTTCAGCAAAGCAGCAAAATGACTTTTCATTACATGAACTCCTGTTGCTTCTTTGTGGGGGATGCCCTCACAGACCACATCTTCTGAGGTGGTGAGAAAGTATCCTTCTCTTTCTGTGAACCAAGAAAAGAAAACTGTAAGCTGAGAAATAGGGCCAGCTGATGTACTAGAGTTGAATCTCTTATTTGCTGGTACACTATGGGCAAGTTGCTTTATTTTCTGCATTTTTGTTTTTCCCTCTACTTGAACCATACTGGTCACCACTAGGGAAAGAATCACAACTGGGGAAAGTGCTAATTGCCCGTAGTGTGAATGAATGTCTTAGTGCTGTACTGAATGAGGCCTGGTGATGCTAAAGAACAGAATATGTAGAAGAGCAAAGCTATATTTTTCACTAATGATGGCATGATTGTGATGGGACTAAGACTGCACTGTCAAAGTGTCAAGTAGAAATTTTCTATTTTTTTTTTTAATGCAAATAAGTTGTGCCTAATTCTTTGCTCTGTGAAGTGTCTCTCTTACTGAAACTAACAACTGAAAAACAGGAGGAATTGATACAAACTTTTCAGTTTTCCACCAGAATCTCTCAGCTGTCTGAAGAATTTTATCAGTCTGTCCTAAAAGCACTTGCAGTGGAATTGCCACAGCACAGCTTGATCAAGTAGCCAAGCACCAGATGTGAAGGCATGGCTAACCCACAGAGCTCAGATGCAAGCACTGCATTTGAGCAACTGGAAAAGGGTGGAGCCTGGATCCATACCTCCTCACATTTGTTTAAGGCTTAGCAGCCAAGGAGGCAGCCTCTCTCTGGGTAGACACTGCATTCCTCTTCAGTTGTCTCAAGTTATTGGAAGGAATGAGCCAATTTTTCTTCTTAATTACCTGCTATTGCTCTGTAGTGCCTGTATCCCAATTGAAGGCACTGTCATTGCCTTCTTTTGCTATATAGTACTGTATAATTATATAAACAGTCTTGTAAACGTATTAATGGATGCTCACTTCTGTATAATTTGTATACAAAATAAGCAATAAAATTATTAAGCAACTAAGGTAGTGTTGTATAATTTTATGAACATATGTAATTATTATTAAGGATTCAGGGGAAAAATGTCATGGGTTTTTTTTGGAATAAAACATTTTCAAGTATCAAGCTGAACAAATGAAGACCCCTTCTGACTTTCTCTTCCACTGAAGTCAATGGGAAAGTGCAGCTCATGAATTCTGTTATTAGACGATAGACTTTTCTGCCTCTTTTTTTTTTTTTTTTTGTCTAATTGATTTCTTCTTCCTGGATTTATAGCTATGCTGCCTTTCTCAGGACTGCAATGTGGACTTGCTTTCATTTTGTTGTGATTAATCCCTCCCACACTTGAGAACTGCCTGTGCTTTGCTTACATTTATTTTATTAAGTGGAGGATACATCATAAAGTTTTTGTGTTGCTTATGTTCAGTGCTAGTTGATAAGAACCATGTATTTGAAGAAATGGAGAAAAGTAGATTAAAGGCTTCCTGTCCTCTCATGGGTAGCCTTCCCATAGATGAAATGATGAATTTCTTAACAGATGCAAATGGGTGATACAATAGTTTTGCTATGGGCAAGCTAGCTGTATCAGTAGTTTGAATCTTAGTGACTTTAGATAATGACTTCCCTGTGAGCAGAAATCACATGTACATATATCTTTCCCTGTTGCATAGAAGCTGTTTCCTTAGTGATGGATTGTGGACTGTGGCCCAACTCTGTGAGTCAGTTGTCAAAGTATAGCAGTTCACTCAGGGATCTATTTTTGAGGAGAGGTGCATGATTTTTTTTCCCAGTTGGGATGCTCCCTGAAAGGGAGAGTGCTGTAAGATCTAATCTTGCAGTGCAGTGGTTACCTTAGATATGAACAGCAGGTAAACATAAGGAAAACAAAAGAGATCATGAAATTATTAAACAAGCAAACAGTGCTGAGCATGGCTGGTGCACTGGAGAACTGAACCTGATCATCACAAGGAGATTTAGAGTTGCCACGATGCTGCATTACAGTTCCTCTACCCCGTCCAACCTGCAGGGGAGGATGAACACACGTCTGAGCAAACTTCTTTGATTCATGTATTTTATAATTATTTGATGTTAAACCTTGTAGGAACAGACAACAGCAGATGACTCCGAGAAACTTTACAGAAGAACTTTTTTCTGTTTCTTCCCTTACAGCACAACCCAGTGCCTTTGTTCTTGACTATGGCACTCATACTACACCAGGAGGACCTGTTTAGATGGCAGCAGCACGGCAAGTCAGTGGTTTGTATTATGGGAATAATCTGTTACATTCAGGAATGAAATCTAGAGAAAGTGGATTTGCTTTCTTCAACACTAAACCAAAGACTTTGCAGTGTTACACATATTATTTTGATCACAGAAGTATCTTGCATTAGGGCTTACAGCAGGAGATAATTGACCTTGGCCTTGCTTTCAGCTAAGGGTGCATAACTCTTATCACAGTGACTTATCGTGAAGAAAAGCGTGCAACTGCAAAGAATATTTACTTACTGTCTTCTTTTGCCCTCTCTCTCTCACTTCGTTTTGTTTTTTTTTTAACTCTTGAAAACTGCAAGGACAAGTAGGCAGCAGAGTAGGGAGGGATGGAAGATATTTTATGTGGATGAACACATGAAGAGGTGATTATGTATTGCTAGAAGTCTAATCCTTGGATAAACTACAGTTTGCTATTAATTCTTTGGACTTGCTTATCTGCTACTTAACATTTTCCTGACTTAACAATTATATTCTTGAGCTAAGAGTAACTTTTTGACAAAATGTGTAGGGATTAGAAACATTGATAATTATATTAATTAATATTAATGGGAGAGACAATATTTGCAGTCATATGACAAACATGAGGAAAGCCAGGCTTTAATTTTACCAATTAAATCTATTTCTAATTGCTTTCACCATTCAATTGTCAGTACATGTTCCACTTTGCAACAGGGAATGTATTAAGCTGGAAATGTAGACCAAGATTAAGGGGAAAGAAAGATGTGTACATCTACAGGGCATTGTCTGTTACCAGATAAATATTTAGCCTCATGTGTGGGCTTTCATTTTCTCTATGTGTCTACTTATTATAAATGCCAATCATCTGGAGTAATATGTTCTGTCTCAGTAGAGATGAGCTAGTAGGTAGCAAGGCAGGAGAAGAAAACACCATTTATTGAAGAGCACTCCAAACCATCAAATATCTTTCTTCCCACACTTCTCCCTGGGTGTAGGAATAGCATGGGGCAGCAAGACAAGCAAACCCTGGAAAAGAGAGCTCAGTGTGTATATCCATACTGATTACTCAGATTTGTTTAATGTGTTTGACTGGATTGAAATTACCTCTAGAGCGAGGCAGAGAGCTGCTGTCCACTGGCCTTAATCCTTCCCTGTACTCTCATTGCTTTACGCTGCTCCGCCAGCTCACCACTGCTGCAAAAAACAACATAACCCACACTAATCTCTCCCTGGTGTGAAGACATCCCTTGCTGGATACCTCACTAAGTGTCACAGCTGCCAAAGAGCCTTCTTGGCACAGAGGAAGGTGGAAGCCTCCCCATAGATGTGCCCAGTGCAGGGAGGAGTGTGGGATGATGCTCTTGCTCAGTGTCCCACTGGGCTGGGGGTCGCAAAGCCCCAGCCATAAGGGTGGCAGCATCCACTGGGGAAAAACTAAAAGCCATAAAGTTTTCTGCATGAGAATCTTCATGTCCTGAAATCGCTCTCCTCAGAGACATTTCAGCCCATAAAGAAACCTTAAAGCACTGAAGTTTCCCTCAGCACGGAGCCCTCTCCACATAACAATCCATGAGGCCAATAAAACAAATGATGACTATCTCCTGGAGCAGCTGCAGTAAAAAAAAAATGTCGCTAGCCAAAAAATGTGTCTTTGATGGCTCTACAGGCAAGACAGCAACAATCTCTACAATTGCTGATCCCCTTGTGTGGTTTTAATTTGCTGCCCTCTCAGCCTGTGCCTGTGATGCAGTGTTTCATAGTCTGCTTCTCTCAGCTCGTCCCTACTCTGGTCCTCCTTAGGAAAGCACCCTGTAAGACTTGAATAAATACCTTGCTAAAGATACAGAAGAAGGATGCTAGAACCCTGTTAATGTTGGCTTCATTCCCTTTTGTTTTTTTCTGCCAAGGTAAACTGGGAAAATTTACTGCTTGTTGGCCTTGTCTATGGGGAGGTTGCATGGTAGCACACAAGAGAGTGCGTCCTGGGAGCACCAAGTGAATCAGTGGTACTTGCTGACAAGGGAGTGCCCCTGCATCTCTGTGATCTGGATTCTCTACCTACCCCATTCTCCTCCTCTTGATCCCTAGCATATTTGTGTCTATGCATATTTAGGATAAAAATTGGGAATCATAAATTCATCTGGCTCTGCATGCCATGTCTTCCAAATTCAGATTTTTTGCTCCACAGTAAATTTTGCTTCTGTTCTATACCCCTATTAGGTGACATAGCTCAGAATAGGTCCTTTTGCGTTTGTTTCTACTGCACCAGGATGGATCTATTAGCCTTTGCTTTTCCCCATCAGGAAGCATGGATTTAACGTATCAAGCACAGCAGAATTGCTTAATAAGAGCTCTGTGAATATTAATAAAAGTTTGGATGTGACTCAGGCTACAATGGATGTGAAGTTTGAAAGCTTCAGTTCAAGATTATAGGAGGCTGTGAGAAAATATGGTCTCCAGCAGCTAGCATATAGTGCAGATATTTTACTATCCAGGGATCTCTAATTACTAATAATGTACAGGAACAGTATGATATGTCCTTACAATTGCAGAATCCTTTTCAAAGATAATCTTTAATAGTTTATTTGACAACTGGTAAAATTATAGAAAATTATTAGTCTTGGGAATTACAAAAATCCCCATGGTACAGTCAAACAATAAAATTATAATTACCTGTGGGTAATTGAAATTTAACTGTTTTTTTTATTGTATATTACACATCAATAGCAACATAAGTTCAAGAGTGTCCTCCTCCTCTCCCTTTTCTTTTTCCTACAGAAGCAGGGAAAATGGACAACCCTGCTGGTAGCTTGTGAGCCCTCGTCACAGAACAGAGCTTCAACAATTTCAATTAAAGCACTATGTTCGAGACCGTCATTAGACCTGCATTAAATTACATATCTGGAATGTCAAAAATAAAGAGTACTGAAGCTTATTCATAGCTGCTGGTAGTAAAGTATATAGTCAAGATTTTGATTATCTTTAAAGTTTTTATTTTTCTCTATTCTAAAACTTATTGTTTCGTCAAACAAATATCTAGCACATTTCAGAACAGTGTGAGCACATGGGCAGAACTGCTTATGAAGGATAAGGCATTAGTGTGTTTCCATTGTGTGCTCTGTTGTATTGTTTAGTGCTAACAATGGTAATTTATCAATTATACAAGAGGGAACAAAGCTCTTAGCCTGTCTCTTAGCTCTGGAGCTACCTATTCCAAGGACCAAAGCTTTGAGAACCTTTCCCAGACTCTGGGAGGCATCATTTAATGTTAATCATGTGCATTGCCAGCTTTTGCTTTGTCCTCTGTTAGTGACCCCATGGAAGCTGTTGAGTGCTAAGCACCATGGCACATCAAGACTGCCATGCATTATTTTACTAAACCAAGAAAATTGTGACCTTTTTTTTTCTTCTTTTTTTTCTTTTCTTGTCACCCAGGGATCTTAATAATGAGGTACAGCTACTCACTAGCCCTCCTTCTTCAGCCTCTTGGCTAGAAGGCCAGATTCCTTGTTTCAGTGCTGCTTATGATGGCATTAGAAATGCCATTAGAGAGTGATCTTGAGAAAAAGATTTTGGATGTCTATGTGACAGCTTTGTTATGTACTCCCAAAGCACACTATGACAGTGTTTGCTTCGGTGTAAAGCTCAAGCTGGTTACTTAAGAACTATTTGATTCTGTAAAGTTCTTTGTTATCTTAATGTGAATATAAATGTGCAAGTGAAAATATCTCTGTTTTATTAAGAGTTTCTATTAATGTGTTTAATACACAGATTTTATCATGAGAGAGGCATCACAAAGACTGAGTACAAAATAATGGAAAGCCAGGTATTGTTATGATTATTATTACTATTATTTATATGTAATCATTGAAGTATTAACTGAAAACTGGAAAATTGAGTTCGTGGCCCCAAAGAGCACATAATAACATCTTTTCTGGGGGGAAGCAACAATATCAAACCAGTTCTGTTTTGTGGCTTTATTAATGGTGCATACAGCGCAGTCTGGAGATTCCTCATCCTGACTGGTTTGTCCCATTTCCAAAGATCAAAGCAGACAAAAAATATCAGTTGCATCCATCATAGCCTGCCTTATTTGTTTAGGTGCCTTTTAGTCTTCCCCAAACCCTTTTTTCTCTGCCTGTTTGTATGAAGGGTATCCCCACACATTAGAGCTCTGACCTGTTTATGCAATGAGGCAGCTGTAAAGTTCTCATCAATGTGGTATTGCAATGCTTTGACAAGGGACTTAATGACAGGACCTAAACAGCCAGCAGCTCAGCTGCAGAAGTTTCCAGGAGGAG
Source organism: Oreortyx pictus (assembly GCA_036925125.1). Classification (NCBI taxonomy): domain Eukaryota; kingdom Metazoa; phylum Chordata; class Aves; order Galliformes; family Odontophoridae; genus Oreortyx; species Oreortyx pictus. The sequence continues at coordinate 1,994,378 of JAUPFR010000002.1, read as the reverse complement.
ATGGCACTTGTGAAAGCCACCAACCCCGGCATCTCTCACAGTCACCATCCATGGGTGGACTGGAAGACGTGCTTCCTTGTAATATGGCCATTTCCCATGGGGCTAGCCCTGAAAAGCACCACTTACTGTCCGCAGGGCTCCCCTCAAGCCAAGTCCTCTCATCTTTGCTGGCAGCTGTAGGTAGCTACACAACATGGAAATGCCAGCTTTATCCTCACTTCTTTTCCATCACATTCAGTGAAGATGATCTAAGAGAGTTTTTTAGATGCCTTGGCCTCCTGAAAGAAAATGAGTGTTCACGTTACCTCTAAAACAAGCATAAGTATTTAAAATGTTACCTCAATAGAGATCGTATCGTCAAAATAGTTAATGGTCTAAGCAACATCAAAGGAAGTACAGAACTGTCCCAACATCTGGGTCTTTATGTGAAAAAGCATTGAGCCTTGCCACAGCAAGGAGATGAAGCTGAGGGACTTTTGTTTTGCCTTGGCTGTTTCCTAAGCCTGACCCCTGACTACACAAGAAAGCTACAGGAAAGATTTTCTTTCTTAACCTTCATTCCCTGTAAGACTCCAGTTACTGAGCTCAACGGGTCTAGAAAAGAAGTTGTTCAACAAATGACATCTCAGAGAATGAATCTCCCAGTCACTAAAATACACCTTACTCTACAACAAACAGCAGGAGATACATTTGCTTACCTTTGAAAATTCTGCTTGTGTTGCTCACTACAAATATTTTTTACCATTTCTGACACCAGTGATGAGGCAATGAAGTGACAGCTAAGGAAGAGCAACTGCACCACTGTCAGGTTCAGAACCAGGTCAGATTTTTGGGTTTGACAGAAAACAATCATAGAATCATAGAATACTTAGAGTTGGAAGGGACCTTTAGAGGTCATCTAGTCCAACTCCCCTGCAATGAACAGAGACATGCACAGCTAAATTAGGTTGCTCAGAGCCTGATCCAGGCTCACCTTGAAAGTCTCCTGGGATGGAGCATCAACCACATCTCCAGGGAAATCAACTTTTTACATAGAAATCAAGAAAATATGCTGATCTAACATGTTGAAAAGGAGTACAAATTTATTATTTGGACCCACAAAAATGATTCAATTACAGAGACACAAACCTCATGGTAATGGGGACGTACTTTCAAGTGAAAACACAAGCCTCTAGGGGTAGACACTGATTGGCACTGAGTACAACATATGGCAACAGTTCAGATGGGGTTGCAGGGAATGCCTTATGGAAAGCACCATTTATGATCTATGTTTCAGTTCTGACTGTGGGGTGTTTGAGCTCACAAATGTTTGGGTAATGAAGACTGCAAGCCACCCTCCACTCAAGAAAAGCTATTTTGCTTTCTCATAGATGAGCTTAGAAGGTTAATGAAAGAGTTAATCCCAGCCTGCCCTGAAAAAGGGGAACAACTCACATTTGTAAGACTTTACAGTGTGTGTGTAGATAGATGCTGCTATTTCCTGCCAAAGCAGCCCCAAAAAGTTAAGGGAGATGGTTTGTGGAGGAGGAGCTGTATTTTTAACTGTATCAGCTGAAGTGAAAATAAAGATTACTGAAAATATTTTGGGAGTGGACCCCAGTTCAGTAATATTCTTTCTTTTTTTCCTTGAGAGAACAAAAAAACTTTAATCACATAATTTCAATTAAATTGCTCAGATGTCAATGGTTTACAGGCTAGTTTGGCCCAGATCCATGACCAATGGGGTGGGGGACCCACGGACCCTCAGGCCAGGAAATGTGGATGGAGGAAAAGGGGAAAGGGCAGGGAGATGGGCCTAAAAACAAAACAGTGACTCCGATCTGAGAAGGAAAGTTAATTTAGTAAATATGATATTGGAATGCCAGATAACACAATATAATACAACATAACTGGAACTGAAGATAATAAATCAAATAAAATGAGAGAGAGTGTCCAGAACTGAAGGCCTCAACGCTGAAGGCGAGATTGCCAGGGAGCTCACACACAAAACGAGCAGAAAAGGAAAAGGAGACATCTTGTGACTGGCAAACAGTTTCATCTTTCCCTCTGAAAAGAAAACAGAAACAGCAAGTCCGATGGGATATGTAGTTCTTCTCTGAGACAGATATACCTGTGATTATCAATGATCCACAGAACTGGAGCATTAACTTTTTAACTCCCAGTGCACTACATGATGTCATGATGTAGAATGCCAATAACAAAAATCATAAAACCATGACATCAGATAATCTTGGTTTTTTTTTTGTTGTTTTTTTTTGTTGTTTTTGATTTTGATTTTGTTGTTGTTGTTTCGTTTTTTTTTTTTAATTTCATTAATTTGACTTAAACTTTTTATTGTGTTCTATTTGGAAAGGTTTAAAAGAAACAGTCAATTCAGGAAGTATTCAACAAAACCATCTCTACTCAATTTTAAAAAATATTGTGTGAGAAATTGCATATACATTTGCTAAGCAGTTAGATGGATGTGCAAATGCGTACTACCTGGAGAGCATTCTGCCTGAAAACCAAATCCCACCTGTTTCTGGATCCCAAATGGAGCACCACCAGATACCTCCTAGCTAACCACCTTCAGCCACCTGGATCACCAGCCTCCAGAAAACCTCAGTTCTGTGATACAAGTTGGCCACTCCCTGTAGAAATATAACTTGCTCTTAAACAGTGTCTGGTATTTGAATTGGGGAAAATGTGACCAAATCTCTGTTGCAATCTTCTGCCAACAGACAGATACTTTACTCCATGGTTCTGCTGCACTTGGCAGCATTTTAGAAGTTTCTGAGGCTTGTAGTTCTCAGAGTTTTGCTTCACTGAGATTGTGCTAGCTGTGTGAATGGCAGCAGGCTGGGACAAAGCCATCTTAAAATAGGTACTTAATTACAAAAAAGCCTTTCTGATCCTCTTTTTATTGTTGTATTATTTTTATTCTAGCCATTTGTAACCACAGGAGGACTTGTAGGCAGAGGACATGCGTCCATTTGGTCCTTTAGGCATGCCGAGTAGGACTGGAAACTCCTGTTTAGTGCCTGCAGGCAGCTGCCCGTTGTGCCCAGCCCATCACTGGGCAGGCAGTTATTCATAAGCAGAGTTGGGTGTCTGTTTTCCAGCACTGAGGGAAGGGTTATTGCAAAGGATAGAAAAATTACCTCAGGCCTTATTAGGTTTTCTGGAAAAATATATACTACTGCTATGGGCTACTTTTATGCCTCAATGACTTTGTGTCCCACTGCTCAGATGAGGGTCCACATTCAGAAACAGTGTAAATGTTATAGTCGATATCGCTTGCCAGAGAAACTGCACTGCAATTTCTTTTTTCTTCTTTTCTTCCTTTTGTGTGAGGCTCCCGTGCTACCGGCTAACCATTTGCTATAAGGCATTGTGTTAAAGTTATATAGTGTATCATATTAAATTTTATAACAGTGCTTTGTGTTTTGAAAAGACTTGGGGGGGAAACGGCATCAATCAGGGAGCCACATTTGATAGACTTGGAAGGGGCCTCCTGGGTCATTTTGTCCAAGACCTCTATGAAACAGGAAGGCTTCTGCAAAATACCTTTCCCATAAATGTATCTAACCTTTCCTTAAAGACACTGAGTGATTGTGCCATAAATACCTCAAGCAGGTAAACTAGTCTGATTGACCTTACAATCAAAAAGTGTCTCCTAATACTGTATATAAGGTACAATTTTCCTTTCTTTCAGCTGTAGCTAAGCAAGAAAAAAGGGCAAACACACAGTAATGGACAACAATACAGACTGTGCAAACAGTTTTGCTTTCACTTTACTGCCATCAACCACCATAAATCTGGATGTACCATTGATACTTGGTTTCCCAGAGTAGTATCTGCGATCCTTGTAGTATCTATCTCACTTTGTCTCTGTCTTTTGGAGAGCCAACATTATAGTGTGTAGAAATAATGAAGATGTACGGACAGCACTTTCTGATTCAGAAAGCCATTCAAAACCCTGCCATATAGTTTAAGTATTTATTTTTATTTTCCATTTATTAGAATTTGTGGGTTGTTTCTTGTCAGGACCATGGGAGCTAGGGAAGCTTTCTACATCTCCATCAGAGTGTCAAAGAATAATTTACATTCTCCTCCAACAATTGTACATGATGAAAAATAAATACCTGGTAGTTCAGCTGATTGTTGTTGAAATAGGGATGCATTGTGTGCTGGCTATTACCCCCTTCTTTTATGCCTACAGAGCATCCCATGTTAATTTCCAGGAGCTCCTTGAGTGGTCTATAAGCTACCCTTGGCTTTTTTTTTTTCTTTTTTTTTCTTGGAAGCTCCAGAAACTGTGATAGAACTGAAGAGTTGCTGTCCCACTGATAATTCATTTCTGTTGGGCACATGCTCATAGAAAGGGGTTGTCTCATGGTGCCATTTAATGTAAACTGACCACTACTTAGAGTGATAGAATCACAGAATCAGTAAGGTTGGAAAAGACCCCTAAGATCACCTAGTCCAACCACCAACCCATCCCAACCATGCCTACTGACCACGTCCCTCTGTGCAAACATCTCTACCGTTCTCAAACACCTCCAGGGGATGGTGACTCCACCACCTCCTTGAGCAGCCTGTGACAATGCTTCACTGCTCTTTCTGAGAATAAATTTTTTCTAATATCCATCCTGAACCTTCTCTATCACAATCTCAAGCCATTTTCTTCCGTTCTATCAATATTACTTAATTCCTTCTGGATGGTAGGAGGTGAGACACCCTTCAGCGTATTGTTGCAGTTCCCAGGGGAAAAGCAGGACTTTAAAAACTGGATATGCAGACAATCTTGGTGCCAGTGGGGCACTGTTCTCAGTTGTGAGACAGTATGCCATCTCACAGTTACATGTGAGGTTTTATCGTGGTCACCAACCACTTCCTGAGCATACAACATCACACCAAATTGATACACCAAAGAGGCCAATTAAAAGCTCAGAAAAAGGGCTGGGACAAGAACTGTTGTGACTGATCTCCAGCAGGCCCAGCCAGCCTCAAGTCCTCCATACCCATTCAGACTGGCAGCCACTTGTTCTCAGCTCAGTGTTAATCACATCACAAAATCTTTAAATAAGCCCTGAATATATAGACTGATTTTTTTTAACTTCTTCTCCAAACGATTGAGTGCTATCCTTTATCTGAAGTACAAAATGTAAAAGTATTTGTTTGATATTTAATTGCATAAAAATATGGGCTAAAATATACCTTGTCCAATAATTTGAGAGAAGAGGCTATTGAGAGCTTAACATCATGATATTATAAAATCACAAGGAAAATTTAAAATATGCATGTTGTACAAGTATGAATAGACCCAACTTGAAGCCCACACGACATTTGCTTACTTCATCCAAATCAGAAATTCAGTCTCTTCCCTTCATGCTGACCTGATTCAGATCCACATAGGCCCTATTTTCCTCTTAGTACTCTTCAACCACTCAGATTGTAAGTAATTTATATGTGTATATATTATTTTTTTTTGGGGGGGGGTAGGGGAGTGGGGAGAGAACAAAGACAAAGAGAGCTCTTATTTGTTCTTTTATTCTTACCTTTTTTAAGGGAGTGATGTGATTCTGGATTCTTTTTAGCATAGATGAGTTCTGACCCATAACAGTACTGTTAGGTATACATGATAACAAAGGTGTAGTTGTAAAAAAAAAAAAATAATAGGATGATACATTGACATAGATTTTATGGTCCTGCTCAGTGCCCAAATGCCAATCAGAAGTAAATATGGGGCTTGATCTTACAAATCATTTAGATACCTACAACAGAATATGGCATATCATTTAATTTAAATTTGCAGCATGCTCAGTTTAATTAATGCTGTGCAGTGCCTGGAAAAATCCTGATTTCTTAATGTGATATAATGCATGCATGCTGAGACCTTTTTTTAACTACTTTATCACTTTGGAACCATGATGGTTAGGCACTGTCATTAAACAGGGAAAAAAGCCACACTTATTTTCTCTTTTTAAAACTTCCACACAGCTCCCCAAAATATGATTCAAGCTACAGGTTTGCTTTAAAAAAGGGCAGGGTGGGGGAAAGTCAGAGATTTAATTTTCCCTTGACACAGCATGTTGCCTGAATAGCCAGGCAGCTATTCCTAAATTATGTGCATTTCATTCCAAGGAGCTGTGAGCATTTTGAATGGGCTGTTGTTAAATACAGTACACAAGCATAAATACTCAAGGGAACTGCTAACTGAAATTTTGGCATGAGCAGAAATCTGATATCTAATGTGGTAGTATCTATACGAGCACATAATAACAGTGCATACTAGTTGTTTGGGAGTGCTAAGCAAGAAGTTTTGGTATTCTGGGGTGAGAACTATTAAACCCGTGAAGATCTTGAGTGATTATAATAAGCATTGCTATTTGTGTGCTGTGGCTTTGGCAGGAATGAGAATGGTCATATGTAATCTTTGGACCCATAACACTGGACTGGAGGGGTTTCATTTTTGGAACTGAACCAAGAGACTGAATGCACGATAAAGATATATATTTATTAGGCATAGCTGAATCATGGGGAATTTACATCTGTGTCCAGAAAATTAGGTAACAAAAAGGCAACATGGAGTTGGCAAAAAGAGTCAGGACAAAATACCTTTTAAGATCAGTAGCTTTTCTGCCATTACTTCAGTGATCTTGGGTGTTTTTTTTTCTTTACTTATACTATTCGAGTTGTGGAAAAAAATATCATTTTCCAAGGTATCAGTTTCAACCAGAATGTATTTATAAAAGCTCTTCTTATAGACCTGTTGTTAGCAAAGCAAATTCTTAAGTCCTCTAGATAAATCTGTTCCTAAATATAATGCTTCAACTTCTATATTCCCATCTGACACCTGAAAATTCAACCGTAAGAGTAATTGGTCCTGTCTTTGAACCTGTGCAAATACCGTACAAGGAGGGTGGACAATCTGTTGATTTAGATTGACTTTTGTAAGGAGCACACGGGACAGACATGGTGACAGGTGTCACATATAGTATGTATTGCACTCCTTGAAAGCATCCATAGGCAATGAGACAAGGTTCAAGAGTATGCAGAGGTGATGATCAGCCAGCACCTGCAAACGAAGTCATCCTACTGTGCAATACCACTCAGCTAAGAAAGAGCAGCCAGCTTAACTGGCCAGGTTGGAACATCAAGGATGTCATGACGAGGCGTTTCAGTGGAAAACCATTCTGAACTATGTGATAACAACTGTCTCCACACAGAAAACCAAAGGGTTATTCTAGTGCAGGTCGACTAACCCATTGATCTCTTACTGCTTTCAGTGTTAAGCCTTGAGAAGGGGCTGGAGGAATGAATTGCTGTTGAAACAAATGGTCAGGCATTTCCAGGCTCTCCACTGTGCTTTTGAGTGTTATCACTGTTAGAGACCATCAGACAAGGTAGTGGGATTTTTGGGAATAAAACCATTTGTGAACAGGCTTTTTTTTTTTTTTTTGTCACCAAAATTGTCAGTGATATTAGTATCTCCGAGCCCTAGTAAAAACTTAAAAATATAAATAGGGAATGTGTGGGACAAAAGGCAGTGAAAACAAGGTGGCACTGAGGGACTGTGGTGGTCTCACTGTTGTGGATGGTGATTAAGATGTGAAGCAGAGGGCTGTCCCGCTCGTGTACGAGTTTGGCTGGGGAAATAACCCTCCTCCCACTGCTTTGCTTCCTTCATATGTAATGAGGGAAAGAATAACTTTGCAGAGTATTTTACATTGGCATTGCATGCTAACTTCATTACGATTTGCAACAGCCTGTGCAGTCCTCAGAGGAAAGGAATAATAACAAAGAAAAAAATGATAATTACCAAGCACATCGTTTTCATTGGTAATCTTCATTTCAGGATTCACTATTTCTGATGTCAATATTTTATAATGGAAGAATGAGATATGCTAAGTTTCTGTTTGATGGAAGTAAATTCAGATTTAATATTGCCGAGGAGCTGAATTTTTAATAGAGGAGCTGTATGCAGATATTCCCTGCTTGCTGCTCCTGCTGCGCCACTGTACCAGTTCAGCAATGTTCCCGTGACCAGACAGAAAAATGGAAAGAAGCTGCTCTGAATTTTCAGTGGGGTTACAGTACTTTGTCATTTAGCTCTGTCACGATAATTGGGAGTGTCACACAATGAAACAATACGACACACCCCCGGTAAATGAAGAGTTTTCAAAGTGATAAACAGCCCCTGTCAACTGCCCAAGCTTTTATTGGTTCACAGAGTGAGGCAGTATTTCCATCAGAAAAACCACAGTGAAGAGACATACTTATAAAGTTTGTTGTAAATTGATTTCCTTTGTGTTTTTATGAAATTGGATATATTGCATGAAAAGTAGGAAAATATCCTTTTTAATCACATGCTCCTGCCTTCCAACCTGCTGAGTACTATCCACAAACTCTTTAGGAATTTACCTCTTTTCATTAAATTGGGTTGGATCTCATTAATAAAAGAATGGTATAATGGAAAAGAGTTTCTAAAATTATACTGTAACCTAGAATTGCAGGATTCAGCTTTCTCTGCCTGAAGAAAAAAAATTCTGAAGCATTAAACTTACTTTATCAAGCATTGCACCTGACATGCTCTCATAAATTTTACATACATTTTAACTTATTTTAATATTATGCAGGCTTGGTTTAAAATATTCTCATGAAGTATCTGAAATGAAGCTGCTCAGCCATAAATTAGAGCTAAAAAAATACTTGTTCCCCCCGCCCCATCAATATTTCTTTACTTAAAAATCATGTGTTGTATGTAAGTTAAATTTTCCCTTGCTGAAGCACTTTGTAGGTCTTAATAGGCCTACCACAGAGCCAGTGAGCCATATTTCTGTAGGGTTAAACATACTTTCGTTGATTTTCTAACAGTATCTTGTCTAAAACTAGATGATAATAACACCTTGCATGCCGTACTTCAGCTGAGCCCAAAGCCTAAGACTCAGTATGTGGCCACATATTTTTACAGGAGCGGATCCACCCAACAGAAGTGCAAATGAGGGGACAAGCAGAGGCTTTGGGACAATGCCACTTGCAGCAGTCTCAAAGATACTCCTTTGACCTGGGTATTGGTGGGGCATATGATCATCCAGCAGTTACAACATCTTTGAAAATTAAGCACAAAGCTCCATTTGTATCTCAACTTCTTAAGCTATCTCAAAGTCACAGCTAAATTACACAAACATTTGACTATCTAGACATAACAGAACTGTTATGAAATACTGTCAGCTTGTTGCCATTTATCCTGAGCACACACTGCATGTGTCTGTAGGGCCATACTTGGGCAGCTCTGCAGCATGCACCCTGTCCCAGACATTGGAGTGATTATGTCTGAATACTCCTTATCTAATTTAAAAGCTGACAATGCCACACATCTATGTTTGTGAGGCTCTGCAGCTACACTGTGAAGCTAGTATTTATTTTGCTTCTGCAAGTTAGTTTTCCTTGAGAAGCAGCAGGGGCCTTCTTCAATGAACTGAAAAATGTGTATTGTATGATGGTCTGTGAAGGGTTTGTACTGTAGTTCAATGGGCAAATGTGAATGCAGGGGTTGACATTTCATTTAAACATTTGGTTTACATCTTTATATGCCAAAAATATTAATGCCTCGACTTCAGCAAACTGAATTCAGCACATATTTTTTTCCCCAATGAAATAATTACAGCCAAAACATGCTGTGGATATTTACTCTTCCTTCTCAAAGGTGGATTTTTGGACACAAGCATTTGATTTGTGGGCTGAATTGTCAGTATCTGCTCACTTGACACTTCCCTGTTAGTTTATGTTGGAAACCAACAGTGGTTGCTTTTCTTGTGTTTGTGTTACTCTCAGACCTTTGATCAAGACATCTCAAGTAACAGAAAAGCTGAGAGAAATGGCTATTTATTTTGAAAAAAAAAAAAACTTGAAGGATGTGGTTTCTATCAAAGAATCTAAGAAGATGGTTAATGTAGTTTAGAAGCACAAGGACATTTATGGAAGTGCATCCGAATGTCCTCTTCACATACAATGGCACCAGGTATTCTGCATTAATATGCAATTCCTGTCCAAGAAAAGGAAAGTAAAAAAGCTTATTTTTAGGTAGAAGCCCTCAGTGGGCAGTAAATTACCCATAATATCCCCCAAACTAGCAATTAGCCCTGTTTGCTGACTACCTGAATTGTTTCACAGTAGTTCAGCACAGTACTACCAGTTATCACCATACTTATCATCAGAGACTCAGCGTATAATTCCTGCAGCTTTGCATTCTGTATGTCTAAGGTCAACCATCATAACAAATACATTTTATTCTCTTCTTTTGGCCCTTCATAACTGTTTTATCAGCATTCAATATGTGAAGGTAGCTGATGCTGCCATCCAAATCAGATGAATATGCTTAAAATGAAAGAATTTGAAGACAGAAAGCAATTAGGAAGACAAGGTATAAAATTTGATATTAATTAGCATTAGTGTTTATTCCAGTATTAGCGGATTATCCGTGACACTTGCTCTTTTCAGAAGTTCTGACACCAGAAGACATTTTCCAACACAAGCCTGTAACTGAGGGCTGTAAAACTAGAAAATATGCAAACAGAAACTTTTGGTAATTTTTTTCCCCCTAAAACTGTTGAGAAGTTTTCATTTTCTTAACTATGTATGCTTCACCGAAGTGGTAACTCAGTCACGAAAACAATGGCAATATTGCCTGTTTTAGTGGTGGAAACAATCCTGGGCCCACATGTGCACACAAATACACGCACACATCCTGACAGCATCATTTTTAATGAACAAGCCTAGGATTTAAAAAAAACAACAAACACCAAGTGAAAAGGAAATAAAATAAATACTGTAAATAGAATACAGACGTGTTGGGACTCTGAGCATTTTTAAGCACTGTGCACACTTTTCTGAATTATGCTTTAATTTACATGTTATTTCTCAAGCAAAATTCAACTGAATTAATGTAGACTGTGTTACCACCATTTGAATACTTTTTTCCATTGCTGGTCCTGCATCATGCTAGAGTGACATGGTCCTGTACTCCTGACCCAAACAAGCAGTGAAGAAGTTCAAAAATGCAAAGAGGAAAGTTTGAAGACTGTACTTCTTGTTTGCAAATGTACACTGAGAGGAAGAAAATGGAAACATTGGCTTAGCTTGACTCTAGCCGAAGTGCTTCAGCAACTTGTTTCATGATCAGGGACATTAGTTCTGTGAATAGACTAACTGCCTACTTCATATATTTGAGAGACTCTCAAAAGAGCAAACCATCTGCTGAAGGACAAGCTATCCCTCTGATTTTTCTGTTCTTGTGGGGATAGAGTAATTTAAAGCACACTCTGAACAGCTCAGTTTGGTAGAAGAATACAGACTGGAGATGCCTGCCACAGTATACCTAGATATGCTGTGGGAAAATGAAGGCAAATGACAGGGAATAATATGAGAGAATAATTTCCTTCTCAGTTTCAGTTTAAGTCAGGACACCAGGACAGGAGGAGTCATATGATCAACTTTACAACCCCCAGAATCATCCCAAATGGCTTGCTACTGTTCTACATGTTTCAGTGGTAGATCCTTGAGCAGAGAGTCCACAGGCACTCAGCTCCTGGCTCAGTGAGGCAGTAACTGCAGTGAGCCTTGAGCTTTTTAGCTGTCTTCATAGGTCACTGAGGGGGAAAATGGCCAACTTGGTGGGGACAGCATCAGCAGGCACTTCTTGGAAAGCACAGAGTGTATATCTTTTTTTTTTCCAGAGTAGAAAAATAGTCTTTGAGCTAAATGCTGTTTCCACCAGTGTTAAACCAGGTCTTGCCTAAGAAAAATACTAATAAGCTGATCATAAATTAGCAGTCCTCTTCGTTGTGAGCAAGCGTGCATATACCTGGCGAAGGCAGACATGGGTAGATTGATTAAACAACAAAGTTCACCTTGTTTTCTGAGCTGAAAGCTCCTGCTGTTTCTTGGCAGACAGGGCATGTCAGGCCTGTAATAACCACTTGCTACCTTGCTTCAGTCCACGTTAAACTCAGCGCAGCATTAACATCTTAGGTTAAATCCATCTGGAAATTGCTTTCTGGAGGGGAAAAATGAAAAGGAGGCAACTGAATACCACACCCAGTGTGGATTTATTTATTGATTTTGCGGTAACTCTCCTTAAGGAACTCCAAATGGCTCCCCATCCTCACCAGAAAACTCTGTATTTCAAACACTTTCTGTTGAAAAGCAGAGCTGAATAGCTGTTCAAAATGAAGCGTTAAAGAATAGCAGTTCTTCAGCTAAAGGTAAATTATTTGATCTGGCAGAGGCTGCAGTTTGTGTTTGCTTTTTGGTTTTACTTCGGAGGAGGCTTCTCTGTGCACACTGTACCATGAATCCACACGCCCAGCACAGTAGGGCTGCACTACCTGGGGCAAGGCCAACCTGACAGAGACATAGCTCCTGTAACAACTGAGCAGGCAGAGCATTCCCCAGCCATCATCTGGAGCAACCACACACACTTGGATGTGGGAAAGCTGCTGCATTTACAGCTTCATGGGGTTGGTGTTGGAACACGAGGACTGAACTTTAAAAAGACTTTGTGAAAGTGGTTACTGTTTGCTGACATGGTTATACTAAAATTGACTTCTCCTCTTGATGTCCTGGTAGAAACACAGACTTAACACTATTTTATGGCAGCTCTTCTTTCTGCTGGATCAACTAACAAGATAGCTCCAGCTTTCAGAGGACGCTTGTTTTTGGCATGAAAAAGCAAAGGAGTCAAAGAAAGCCTTTCATTTATAGTTTGCTCTGTTTTGTTTTGGTATGGTTTATTTGATTGAAGCAACCTACTCTGACCCTCTACTTATGATGTACAGCGCACGTGCTCTGAAATCCGTATTCAGTGTAAATGCTACTCTGTACTGCTGGTTCAGCTTGGAAGTTCAGTGTGGGGTTTTTTTGGAGAATTTCAGCATCTCTTTTTTTTTTTTTTTTTCAGAAGACAAGCAATTGATTCAGGATCTGGACATTGGATTTTCAATTAGCCAAAATATTTGTAGTTTACTCTGAAAAACCGTCAGTCAAAATGAGCAGGACTACAATGATGACATTTGGCTTGGAATTTATTTTAGGTGAAGTTTTAGGACCAGGCTAGACTGCAGGCTCACTTTCAACAATGTTTAAATGTAATGCCATGGACTTCCAATATTCTGGCCAGTAACTGTATGGGATCACACACTGCCAAATACCTGTCACCTCGGGCTTCATTAGCATGAGAAAATAGATCCCTTTGGCTTTATAGCTTGCTGCCAAACAAACCACTGGGCAGGTTTGCCAGTCATCTGTTTTGGCCAGTGATCTATAGCTGTCTCCTGTGCTCAGCTTTGAATGGTTTTGAATAGGATTTATTTGGGTTCAGTTTTTTATTAGAGATCTTAAATAAGTACCAGACTGGAGGTTCCTGTTTACAGTGGTGAACATTTACTCTGCTAACTACTCCTAAAGGACCCACGAGTGTTGGTTGACTAAGTATGAAGAAGAAAAAGTAAATATTTTATAATTAAGCCCTTAGTTGAGAACTTTATATTAAAAAAAAAAATAGAAAAGGAAAAAAAAAGGCTTCTTTACTAAATATTACCAGTGCAGCATTTAAGAGGGTAAATGGCTGTATTCACCTTCTTCAGCTGTTCTAATAGTTATTTTAATAGCTAGGGACATAATAAATACAATGCTTGATATGGTGACTGAACCAGAATACTTAACATTATTTGCAGGAAAAAAAATCAGAATGAATGAATAACATGGAAAGGTAATTCTTCTTGAATGAAGAATCTTTCATTAGTCATATTCATTCAATCAGAGAAAAAAATACTGCCACGTAACAAGCGTATGTGTGGAGCACATCTTTTGTCTACAGTGCAAATAGTGTGTTTTGCCTTTGAAATATCTACGTAGGGGAAAAAATATCTTCCCTCTGCAAATGATTTTGGGAGTAATTATGAATAATGGAAAAGAAAATTCACAATCTGCTCATGAACAATGCGAATGGAAAGGGATGTGAAATTTTTCAAGGTACTAATTCATTATAAATTATTCACATTTTTGGTTGGCAACAGTCACTGAGCACAAACAATTACAGTAAGGGCAGTAAGAGTCCAGACTAGGTAGAATACAGTAAGGCAATCAAACTTTTGGAAAGACAGCTGGGAAAATAGAGATCATGCTGTGATCTATTCAACACTGGTGAAAAGAGAACTGTAAATGTTTATTTACTTTTTTGTACCCATTGGCTTCTTAAATAAAAAAAGCTGATAGTATTTAAGAGCTCTGACTGTGCCAAGCTGTTCCCCTCTTCTTTCTAAACGCTGAAGCTGAATGCCTGTCCCAGCTTCTCTGCACTACTGTTGAATGCACGGGAGGTGGATCAACTCTGCAGCCTGCAAGGGAGTGGGACAGAAAGAGCTGGCATCGTTATAGTGAGATAGAAATTGAAAGTCCTGTATTAAGGCTCCTGTGCGGTGCAGTGCCCTCTGACATCACTACGAGCCCCTTGTTTGAATGCCAAAGCGATGGGCAGGGTTTTAGCACAGCATCATTTGATAAAGCTAGAATACGTCTAACTTTTATTTTTTTTTTCCAGCAATACAATGATTAGTACAGATTTTTTTTTTTTTTTAATAATCATTTCTGAATCTCAGCTTGGTGAAAATCTACGTTAGCATGACTGAATCCAGGACAGTGACCACAGGAGAAAAATGTTTCCACTGAGGGGCTGAGTGCATTTAAATCTGTGACTCCACGAAGGATTTTAAGAATTACCCCTATTTTATACACCCAAAAAGCTTACGCCTTTGGCTAGAAGAATAAGGCTTGCATTTCCTTTCAAATCCTGGAGTAAACTGTCCTTGTGCAAAATTTGTTCAGGGTCAAATTTTGGGCAGTACTTTTTTCTGCAATAACTGCACTGTGACTGACAACATTTAATCAGAATAGGAAAAAAAAAAAAAAAAAGTCCTGTTCTTCAGCACAGTACAAGAAAAGAACATGACAGAGCTATAAATGCAGAGCCCAGAGGTGTGAAATCTTGTTCAGCACTACATGCACTCATTGGCCACTTCCAAAATGTTTCCAAACTTCTCATATGTTTAGACAGAGAAGCAAATGTATATATACGTGGTTCAGAGCAAAGAAAGCAGCTTTCCTTTGTTCAACAGCTCACTCTGATAATTGCTGTGAATGTTTTTCAGACTGTTATTTAAAGGAATTGAACTGATTAAGGAGAATTAACTGGGTAAATGAGTAATATGTAACTTCAGGTTTGAGGCAGAAGCAGCTGAAAACCCACATAAAAGGCATTTCTATTTGTCAGGTACAGGCAAAAGAGGCCCAGCAGAGTTAAACCAAGGCTTTCAGACTGCAATTGGAATTTAATGAATAGTACTACAAGAAGAAAAAATGGTCAACAGCAACTGTGAATTATACATCTGATTTCCAGAGGTATGCAAATACACCACAGTACCCAATAAAGTCAGAGAGTGCAGAGGAGCACATAGAACATAGGTAAAGAAAGAAAATAACAATCCCACATGATGAGCTCAAGCATCAAAGGCTCCTGTTGCCAATGGTGTCTTGGATAAGCTTTGCTTTGAGTGCAGCGATGGTGGTATCTACATACACACAAAAGTTGGGTTAAAATAAATAAATAAATAAAAAGCCCATCAAAAGTCTTATTCCAGATTAAATAGAAGAAGAAAAAAAGTACAGCATTTTGAAATTAAAAGATTTCCTGCTATCAGAGTCTCAAAAATTCTTTCTACCCACTGATAACTTCTTTGAAAAGAGTAGTGTTTAAAACCAGAGATTTTCACAGGCAGAGCCTGGCTGTTTGCATGCACATGAGTGCTGGGTCTCTCGAGGCTCATCCAGCACTGGATTAGAGGAAGTCATGCCCAGGTCAGTGCAGTGAGAAGGATAGTCCTGATAAGGCAAGAGGGAGTGAATGTGAAAATGGGCAAGGAGATACTGTGATTTATTGCTTATCCTAGAAGTTTTTTACTAGAAAAAAAAAAAAAAAAAAGGTAGAAGCAGCAAAATTTCATTCAAAAGTATATTAAAGTTAATATTTTCCTAAATTAATAATTAATGATTTGAAATCACGGTGGTTCTTTTTTTCCAACCCCAGAAACAAACTGAAGATTTTTTTCTTTCCTGCAGTGTCAATTTGAAAATTATGCTCTCAGCCTGGGGGCAGATGAAAAATTGCTCCACTCTGGCAGTCTGCTATGGTTTTACTCAGGCATCTGTGGTGCCAGGGTCTGGTGGAGGAGCTGATCAGAAACGTTCAGAAACAGGTTTGCAAACAGCCACAGCAGGGCACAGCAGTCACTCAGTAAGAAAACCTTGTTAAATGAGCCTCCAGGTTGGCCAGTTACTACAATGGCAGTACCACAATTTTAAGATGACAATGTTATTGCAAACTAGTCATCATATGCTTGAGTTACCGGCGCAAGCAGTGGATTTAGAGTATTATGAAAATACATGTATTGTGAAGTGCTGTGAATTATACCAAATAATTCAGAATATCTCTTTTGCTACTCTAATGAATCAAAGCAGGGCTTACCACATTATCTGCAATCACCATGGAGAAAATAGATTTCTGTGTACATAGTTTCTGTATAAATAGTGCATCCCCAGCACATTCTTAAGTAGCGTCTGATTGTGTAATAATAACAATAATAAAGAAAGAGGTGTCCACCTTGCACACATCCCAATTAACGCATTGAGTGCATAAAGCCAAAGGTCTTCCAAGTTGAAAAAGACAGCAGGGAGTTGTCCAGCAGCGTAGTGTACTTGGCACCATGCTTTCCTCTGGCTATGAATTGCGGAGCCTGGAGTCCACTTCGAATAAATGGATCTTGGAAGGAGCACAGTCTCCATTGTTTTATGGGCCCTGGCAAAAATCAAGGACTGTGGCACAGAAACACAACTTAATGGTTTGGGTGAAGCTTCAGCTCCTGAGTAATTTGCACTGTGCATCACTTCTGGCTTTGGAGGGTAAGATTCTCACTGGTGGAGAGACCAGACCCAGGCTCCACCATGTGCTACAGGTACCTGAGCCCTCATGGAAGGCAGTAAGCTGGAAGAATGTGTTTTATGGGTGGCTGCATCATATGTTTGTGGCCTAAAATAAGAGATCCCAATTCAAACCACTGTGCTGGTTTCTGATGTTGAGAGATGGAATATGAAGACCAGATAATTCATGCAGGAATGGATATGAAAAGAGAATATGGGCAAAGTCTGGGACAGCCCCCTGACTCAAAAGCTGTATTGCCCTTAATTATGGCTAATGGCTTAATACCAGTAATAAGCACCTTCACATTTAATACACTCCGCATTCAGCCTGTAGAATTTCCTCTGCAGAGATGGCCCAGATGAAATAAATGATTTATAAATGAGGACGCCAGAATTACACGCTGCCAGCAACACTGGCATAGAATAGTGGGGATGCAGGTGCTCTCGTTCCCTGGAGACAATAATTTGTCACCCAAGAAGAATTTCTGGTGGTTGACAAAACTGATGAAATATTTTCTTTACCTTTCGTGCAGGTTCGGGTGGTCAGGATAACATTATGTGGTGAGGCTGGGTGGCCATGCAACACCTGTGCTGCTGCTTCTCAGGCACAAGGCAGCCCTGGCATATGCATGCTAAGGCACAGCTGAGACAGCTGTTTCAGAAGGATAACTGGAGGCACTCATTTGAGAGCCCAGAATGGGCCACATCAGGGAATGAGCCCACACCTCAAGGTACATCCACTTACTCTCTTCTCAGGACTGCAGAAAGGCAAATGTTCTTGGTTCAGGGCTTGGAAATAGCAAGGTAAAAGTGGACTTGGCACCATTAAAACCTCCTCTAAGACAGGTCCGAATACTGGAATATCTGATTGGAAACGAACAACTGGCAACAAAGCCTTCTCAGCAGGACCCCGTCTTGCAAAGCACCTTGGAAAAAATTCCCTGCTCACAGAAGGAGAACTGGGAAAGTAAACATAGAGTAGTCTGCAGGGATGCTGGTAAAAACATACACGTCAAAACACAGCTTAAGACACTGACTGCTCTGAAGAAGAATGTTCGGCAGGAGCTTTGCAGCACTGCAGGCTGGGACAGGTCATTGCTGGTTCTCCCAACAGCAACAAGAAGGGGAAAGAAATTAGTAGACAGCATATGTCCAGTGTGTGACTGTCTTATGATAACGCCCAATCTGCTTTCAGCTGAAAGGAGAAGTTTGCTTCTGGTATATTCTAGGTGGGTGCCGCAGGGTAAATGTGATCTTCTACCTCAAAGATCTTGCAAAACACAAGTCATCACCATGAATCTAATAGTTACTTTTATATTTCATTCTAAGTTTACTGAATCTAGTATCAAAATCTCAGTACCTTTGCTACTAATTAAAAAAACAACAAACAACAAAAAAACAGTTGTGACCATTTTATGTGGCCTCCATGTCCTGGACATGCCTTCAACATGGTTCATTTCCAATGGCTGTGATCTAACCAGATACACAAAAACTTGTATAACTCAAACATACCTTTAAGTACTGTACTGATTTTCCATGATAGTAGAGAAAAATAAATTCAGTTGAAGTACCATTGTATTTCTTTCAAATCTGATTTTTTTTTCCTGAGATTCCTGAATACAATACATCACTTAAAAATATTTCCTTCTTCATGTAGAATATTTTAATATTTAGCTAGGTATTTTTATATTTCTACAAATTAAATGCACTGTGGCTGAAGGTTTGACAGTAGCTGTAATTTGCACATAAGAAGGTAGAACAATTTCAGTTTTGACAGTGCAAGCTTTTCATTTGTTAATAAAGGCAATTCTTTCTCTTGTGAACATATTCCTCAGATAAGACAATGCAGTCTGTAAAAAAAACAAAAACAAACAACAACAACAACAACAAAAATAACCAAACCAGCAACAACCAACATCTCACTGGTGTGGAAAAGAAACTCGTGAACCACAACTATTAAAGACATTCAAATTCAGAACAATAGAATGAAACATTCACAACTGAGCTGTAGTAGTAACAGAACGAGGATCAGAGGAAGCTACATGGCCCTGCACATTCTCTAAACTCACTGTTACTAATGCAGTCTACCTTCGATACCACAGATGTTCATTGTTAGAAGGTATCTGTGAGAAGCTGAAGCCATTTTTAGATGGGGGGTGGGAAAGCTGTATATTCATCTACATTTTTGGTCAAACCGACACAGATTTTCCTCTCAATATTCACATCAAAATACAATCTAAGAATACCCAAGATGTTTGTAATGAAACCCAAGTGCCACAGCGATCATAAGTCAAGGTATAACTAAGGGAGACAGGAGCCAAACTTTCAGATCAACCTTTCCTGTGCCTGTGTCAATGTTCTCTCCTGAGAGACCATCAAGGAGAAGAATGCACAGCTATGAAGCAGATGGAGCACAACAAGAAAATCAAATAAAGCAAAATGTGGATTTCTGACTTTACATCAAACATTCACAAACTTTTCCCCACGTGACATCCAAGAGCTGCAGTGTGCAAGCACAGCTGAAAGTACCCAGGATACGATTAGACACATAAAAAGATAAAGAAGCACCTATCTACGGGCCTACCAAATCCTCAGCTTTTACATGTTCAGCAATACTTTTCCCTGGCATCAAAAGTTAACCAACACTCCCCAGTGAGATGAGCCGTGTGTCCAAAGTGTTTGAGGTGCACAGTAGACATTGGTGGTATTACAGGTCAACCTCTTTCAACTCTGAGTTTAAGACCTAGTGCTCCTGGACATCCCTTATAAGGAAATGAGCAAAGCAATGACCAAACAATAAGGGTGCAGTGTAAGAAAATAACACATCTCCTGCACATTACCAGAAAGCTCTTCCTGGATATCTGCAGACATGGCACAAAGCTGATGGCTGCCCGTGTCACTGCAGAGAGCAGTTCCTTGGAGATGACTGTCTGCAGCATATCCTGCTATGATGCTAACTAACCCCATGACACAGCCTGCTATCATTATTTTACGCTGTCGCACGTGGCATTTTGCAGTGACACTAGACACAATGCTCTGAGGCTTACTGTTTCACAGTCCTTCCATTTAATAACAAAGTCTCTTGATTCTTGTAAACTTCCAAGTCTTTTCTGGAAGAAGTCAAGCAGTTCATTATTGGAAAAGATTTGTTGTTTGTTTTTTTTTGTTTATTCTTTTTTTCCAGGCAGTATCCCCCCATGCTTTTCTTTACTCATATCCCACTGCAGTTGTCTCCTACACCAGTGTTGGTGAAACAAGGCTGAAGGCATTTTGATCATGTTTTCACATGTCTGATGTACTGTTGCCTTGTTCTCCCTTTCACCTTAATTCTGACTACACTTCTCAAATGCAACCATCTGGCATAATGTATAATTTTATTTTATTTTATTTTTATTGACACCTGAATAATCAGAGTCCATTTGCCTTTTCTTTTCTTTTTCTTAAAGCAGCTGCTTCCACGTTCAGTGCACAGGCTTATAATAAGCAAATCACATCCCACTTGAGAAAAGCAGCAAAAGTGAGATTGTTGGTTTTAATGTTAGTCAACATTTAGGGTGAGATGGAAGAGGAAAAAAAGGCATCCAGCATTTTCAATTAGATTACCACCAGTTACTGCTAGGACATTTTTCCCTTCACATGGGTTTGCTTATAGCCTCTGAAAATGTAACCTCCTTAATTTCAGTGCGATCCCGATGCCAGGCTCAGCTGCCCTGGCGGGATGACCCATGGGGCACCATGCACGGACCAGGGACACAGCAGCATGTGGCAGAACAAATCCATCCTGGTGTGGAATGAGCAGCATTTAAAGCTCGCTTACATAATTCCTGGGTCCTATTATTGACAACAAAAATAATTTGTGTCACAGACAGTTTAGTGGTGCAGCCACCTACAAGAGTGGGAATTATGAATTAAATTCTGTGCCTTTATTACAATCTGCTGTAATTACACCAACTCCAATGGGTTCAGTGCCGGGAAGAGATTTTCCTTTCACAGGGTTCGGTGCATTGGTTATCTCTGAATAGTTCTTTTAAGATCACACCACACAATGCTAAGTTAAGCATAAGTCAAATCCTGCTTTATTTTTCTTTTTCTCATTTTGAATTAGGAAATGAAGTATTTTCATGCACTGAATGTATGAAATATGCTTACAAAAACATTAATGGCAAAGCTGTGGCCCCCAAAAATTCAGAAGAACCTTAGCACAGATTGCTTTACAGCCAAAGCTGCATCCCAAGGCTTTCTTTCCTGGCCTTGTCTCAAAGGACATCTTTCAGGCTTGCTCTCTCTCGCTAACACTCACCTTTCCCATGCTAGAAATAAATTTAACAACACTAATGTGATCTCCACCTGGCTGCCATCTCCTCCACACATCTGATCCTACCCCTGAACTCTATCCCCCTTGAAATAAAAGATGGCCACCACCCTGCGGACCAACTGACCTGGAAACACTGCTTGGAGATATATAAGCAATGGAGCAGCCATGCCAAAGGAAACTCACAAATCACACACTCTGGGCAATGGGACAACTGGCAGAAAGACAAAAGTAAAACAACTGCCTCTCCACCTTTCACAGACTTGCTCAGCCGACACCACTGCAGCCTGCTGCTGAAGTGCATCTGCACCAGCTAAACCTGTTGTTTCTCTAACCTCTTCCTGCAGTCTCTCACAGCAAAAGGAAGTGGAGCAGCTGAGTCTGCAACAGTGCTGCAAGGCAAAGCTCAATGAACACCCAAGGACAGAAGTGGGCAAGGGGAGCAGGGAGACATTTCACATGGCAGTCCTGTATGCATCCTATGTGGGGAGTCCCTTGGAGCAGAGCAGCGTGTTTGGGTAGGAAGCAGTCTCTGTGGCACTTGAAATAAAGACAGAAATTCTCGGGCACAACAGCTGATGCTCCATCATTCAATTTTTCACAAACTTTAGATGTCAACTGTATGATTTTTGCTGTCAATATCAATTTGGAAAGTGCCATTGATAATGTGCCAGTGCAGCTCAATAATGTTTGAATCTACAGACTAAACCCGCTCTGAATCCTTGCTCTGTTTTCATTCATTTCAAACAGACTTCCAAGGGACACTCTGTAGCGTGGGCCAGGTCAGCATCCTGGGCAGCTGCGCTGCTGAAGACTGATGTCTCTTGGCTTTGGTGCGTCAGCCAAGAAGCTTCTGGTGGTGCTAACAACTTCATCTCTGTGTGGGTCAGAAGCGTTGTTTTGGGATGGATTTACATCTCATGGAGATGACCAAGGGGAGGGAAGCAGTATGACCCCAAAAGCCCCTCTAGGTCCCATCAGGAACTGGGTGCAGACCCAGACGAGAGCTGGAACAAACTAGGCCCATTTCTATGAGAAATATCTGCTTTTAGAGACGCAGCCATGCTGAAGATTTCCTTCTTCACTTTCATCCTGAAAAGAGAGATGGAGTAGTTAATGGGGGAAGAGAAAGACCATGAAAATCTCAAGCTGTGTAAAAAGTTTCTTCGCAAATAACAGTTTAACATCACTAAGAAGTTAGGTTAAAATTGTTTCAAAGTCTAAAATTAGTTACATTTTAAACTAACAGCATATGCTTTTATTGTCTGCGATCTAAAGTATAATCCCAGGAGGCCGTGAAAAGCATGCAAATTACAGAAAGCTAATTTGCTCCAGCAGCGACACCTCCCCTGTAGTTGGGAGGTCTATTAGGCCTGGCGTACTCACCATTATTTGCATATTAATAGCACCTGCTGAAATACTTTGGGATTTACTTTCCTTGCCAGCAGAGGGACAAAACAAAACAACAACAAAAATCATATAAAATTCCTTTCATATGGCTTTGATGAACAATAAACTATTTAGACAGTGCTAAGAATGCCAAATTAGTGAGAGGAAACAGGGTGGTATTGTAGATGCCATCTGTGATTTTCAGAGAAACTGGACTGCAAATTTGCTAGCAAAGAAAAGCCACCAAAAAATTCCTACCAAAAAAAAAAAAAACAAAAAAACCACCACCAAGAAAGCCTTCTCTGGAAAGTGCTGGGAAATGTGCAAGCACTCACTTGGCTCAGGTCTGAATAATGGAAAAGTTTAACTAAAGAAATCCAGACACTGCAGCAGGAAAAAAATCCCCACACGTCCCCAACCACCGAAAGTAGAGCCCCCCAAAGTGGACCTTGATTAAAAACCTACAAACCCCAGGCTTTGATACTAGCCAGGCCTGCAAGGCCCTGTCCCTTGCACATAAAACAAAAAATAAATTAAATCCAGTCACAGCCTGAGATTTACTTAATAAGCCAGCTTCCAACCTCTGCTTGTGACCACTGCTTCCCCTGCTGGCCCCCTCGCTATAAAAAAGCCCCTTGTATGCTCCTGTACCTCATCTTCGTCGGAGTGGGGGATCAAAGCAGCTGCTTCTCCATCAGGACTCAGCATGATGGGGAACAGAGCCCCAGCCCAGCAGGACCCCATGGTGACTCCCCATGCCCAGTGCCTTTGCTCCACGTGGGGCAAGGGGGATGCTCCCAGGCAGCATGTTGTTGTTGGCCTTTCCTCTCCCCACACAGACAGAGCTTCACGTATCT
The DNA here is from genome assembly GCA_036925125.1 of Oreortyx pictus. Lineage (NCBI taxonomy): Eukaryota > Metazoa > Chordata > Aves > Galliformes > Odontophoridae > Oreortyx > Oreortyx pictus. The sequence continues at coordinate 1,970,804 of JAUPFR010000002.1, read as the reverse complement.
TTGGCTCTGTGCAGTCAAATGAGACCTATGAAAAACTTGCTCAGTGTCAATTATAATTACCAAAGGAGGCAATCAAACATTACAGCAACAAGGACCCCTGAAATGCTTAAGACAGGCAACTCCCACCATGGCTGTCAACAAATGCTAATTCTCATTAATGTATATGTAGCTCTTAAATGCTGCAGTGGTGCTAGCTATTAGTATTAGCTAGTAGATAATTAGTAGCAAGCAGTAGAACTGGTTAAAGTTACAGAATGGAAAGCATCTGCCCCACCACAGCCTTCCCAAGACTGTGCCGGGAGGGAGGGAGCATGCGGAACAGGGGGTGTTTGCTCTGGGTCTGGGAACCTGGGGGCTCCTGCCAGCACTCTGCCAGGTGCTGCCCTAGCCCTGTGGGAAGGAGTTTCCCAAACATGAAAAGCCATGTATTTGTAATGACAGTGATAAACAAAACAACAAAAACCACCCTGAAAAGCATAAACCCAGGCCATTACCCATTATAACAGATTGAATTGGATGTTCCTTACCTGAAATTTCATGAGCAATTAGCAAACAGAATTATACGCAAATGCATGTATGTCCTATTATCTTCGCAGCCATTTTAGCAGCCCCATTACAAGCCTGCAGCTTGCGATCTGGCAGCTCTAGCAGCCCCCAAACAACAGCTTTTCCCTTTCCCCCGCTACCCATTCTTTTTTTTTTTCCAACAAGAAGTTCATGGTAGACAGTGTTTTCCCACCTGCACACCAGGGGAAAGAAAACCAATGGGGAGAGGATCAATAGATAAAGTATTCAGCAAGCGTGTGTTGCAAGGAGGGGAGCTGTGTGGTGTTTGCATTGTCTGTGGGGGGATCTGTAGTGGCACTGCGGCTTGAGAAATAATGGCAGATCAGGGGACTGCCTTTGACAACAAACTTTCATCTGGTAAGTTACAATTATATTGCAGGAAACGATACCTCAGACTGCAACTAATTTGTGAATCCCAGAAAGGCAGATCGCTGATTCCTCATCAGGGCCGCAGAACCCGATCTATAAAAATTTGGGCCTCAGCAGGGGGTAGTGTGAGAGTGTGATTTGCATTTCAATTCTTAGTCCACCACAACCTTTAAATCTTCCCGCAGCACTATCACAATGGAAATTTTTGTTCTCAGTGTGCTCAAAATACATATTAAAAAAGAACAAAAATCCTAGTACAATGGAAGTCAGTTGTTAATGGGAAAGAATGTGGTGTTTATGCTCAAACTGTTTCACAAAACACCATTACATCAGAGTCTTTCATCATTTTATGGGGGGATCAAATTCCCTGACACCATCTTCAGGGACTCCATGTGGTGCTCATCACTATCATTCCACTGCCACAAACACCACAGTCCTTTCAATTTCTATCTGCCCAGAACCCAGAATGTGTTACATTATTTAGTTTTTGTAAGAAGCTTTTCCCTATGAAGAATTTAAAACAAATAAAAGCCATTTCTCTGAGAAAAAGAGTTTGTGGATGTTGGGTAGGGGGGATTTGGGGCAGAACCCTTGGCAGAAGGTGAGAGCATCTTTGCATCCTTCCTGCTGACTGATGGCACAGCTCCATTGGGGCTGGCAATGGCAGCACGGTGCTCATATAGTTCTCCAGCATCCTGATGGGTCAGACCTGTATCCACACTGAAAATAAGCTACTCATAGTAATAGGGAGGCTTCCCAGTGCTGCCACTGAATCAGCAAACAAGCGCACAGAGAGGTAAAACATCTACTCCTGGCTCCAACTGCCAAGGAAAAATTCCACATCAGACACTCTCAGCCTTGGAACCCAGTGCCAACAAAGCCAAGACTCCATGCCCTTCCTGTGTGATTGTGAAGCCAATGAAGACAGGAGCTTTGAGAGGAAGCCAGTACACAGCCGTCCATGGGCCACAGGCGATGAGTATTCACATTCTGGCAGAGCTTCGACATCTCTCCCTGCTGCACATTGAGCCAGGTTTGGGCCTAAAAAGGCACACATGACTGTGAACTCAAATTTACATTTATTTTGGCAATTTGATATCTGTTTTCCCATGTGTGGAGTTTTATTGCCACTTACTCAGATATGGCTGAACTCAGCAGGCTGTTCCCAGGACACAGTCTCTAGCTGATTGAATTTCCAGGCTCCAAAGCTTGCAGCCCAAGTAAAGGGTGTAGGAGTTTGTCTATTGGCAAAGGAAGAGCATCAAATAGATGCAAACGCACTTCCAAGTTCTTTCTTCTTTTCCTACTCCTGGAGTTGGTAGGAGTTCAAGCAGACACACGCCTTGAGGAAGGGCATTTTTTCTTCCCATCTAATAAAGACATTTTAATTCCCTTGTGTGATTTACCATGTTGGGACTCAGCTATTTGCTTTATTGCATAGCAGTTCATACTGGCATTGGTAGGACTTCCTACAAGTTGCTCCCCTAAGAAAAGCAGATTTCCACCATGAAGGCTACAGTTCTCCTGGAAACACAGTTAGTGCATAGCTCCATAATGAAGGGGCCAAGCTTCGGGTAAGTCCCTCCTACTTTTGAGTGCCTGCAGCATTCAGAGGCATCTACAGGGGCTAATTCTTCCCCCTATGGTCTGACAAGTCCTTGATTCTCTCTAGGGTTTCTGAACTGGGTTTGCCCAAATCCTCACTTCCTATTAGAGATATTTAGTTGCACTCCACTGAGTGTCTGAGAGCACAGTCAGAATATTTGAGGCTGTAAAAAGAAGCCTGATCCTGAAAGTCCTGCTCAAAAAACCAACCAACCACCAAAAAAAAAAAAAAAAAAAAAAAAAAAAAAAAAAAACCCACAGCACTCATACAAAGCAAGAGAAGATTGTCCAATTTTATTTTCTTTAAGGACACGGCCTTACTATCAGCACAGAAAGCATTCAGCAGTATAGATCTCACCAACTGCGCTTCAGTGTAACATCTCTGGCATTCAAAACATACAACTTCTGTGTTTTTACTACATTTCCCTAACAGCTTACATCGAGGCCAAACAGACAGCATTTTGCAAAGGTCTTCTAAAATAAGCTTATTTAAAAGAGCAAGGTCAATGCCCAACATATGTCAAATTCTGTGAGTAGAAATCAAAGAGTTCGGAGCAAATGGAATATGTCAGAACTCAGTGGTTTTCCATGCCAGGCTCTCCAACAAAGTTCACATTTGTGCTGCAAAAAAAGAAAAAGAAAAAACAACAAAAAACAGTAACAATCCCATCATATGAACTTCAGCTTTGAAAAAGTGTCTAAAAACATCCTCCTAGTGCCCATACTCAGACTGGTTAGCTCAATAAATAAAACTAATGCATAGATCAATGTTTAGTTGGTCACGCTATTTATTGTCTATACAACTGTATTTTTCTTTCAATGAGACAGATGCAGATTCCACGTGTCAGCCCCAGGCTCTATTAAAAACAGATTAAAAACATTATTAATGCAGTTAATTCCATTTACAGTGTGCCCAATGAAAAGAAAAAGAACCTTAAAAAAGAAAATGTTTTAATGGGATTTAAGAATTATTTTAAAAATATTCATTTTTATCTTTGCAAAAAAGGCCATTTTTTTACATAAAAGAAGAAAACATTTTTCTCTGTTCAGATAAAGTAATTTGGCCTGGTCTCTTTAACCATGAATTGCTGAACAAAATCTGTGACTTCAGTTCAAATACATTATTGCTACTTCAGCTTCCTATTTTTGTACTTTAAACTGATTGTAACAGCTGTGCCTTGGGTGGTTTGTGTCTCTCCATGCATCCCTGACACTTCTAGCACCTCCCACTACTGACCTCCTGTAGGGTGAATAACCTGAAAGGATAGTACCCACAGAAATATAATGAAGGTGGATGGTATATTTTGTACAGCTTATCAATATGGTATACAGACAAGCAGCAAATAAAGAAAGACATACCTGTCACTGATGGCTGAGGATCACCCAGGACTACACAGTGGTGGTCACCCCTTAAATGGGGTCTGGGAGAGGTGGAGCCAGACTCCACCCCTTCTGGTCACACAGGTGCATTGCCTTCACCTGTGCTCCTGTGTCTGACTCAGTGCTCACCTCAGATGATCAATCAGTAACAGTGGATCAGGTTGCCCAGGGCCCCATAAAACCTGGCCTTGATCACCTCCAGGGGAAGTGCATCCACAGTCTATCTGGAAAGCCTGTGCTAGCACTTTATCACCCTCAGTTAAAAATTTCCCTGACATCTAATCAAAATCTCTATAGTTTGAAACTGTTCTCTGTAGACCTATCACTATCTACCTGTGTAAAAGCTGATTTCCCTCCTGCTTATAAGTTCCCTTTAAGTATTGGAAGGCTGCTATCAGGTCTTTACAGAGCCTTCTCTTCCTGTCTTCATGAGAGATGTGCAACAGTTCTCTTCTGGACCTGCTCTAAGAACTCTGTGTCTTTTGCTCCCTGGGGGCTCGAGGTCTGGATGCAGTATTCCAGATGGTACCGCACTGGGACAGAGTAGAGGAGGACAATCCTCTCCCTCTTCCTGCTGGGTATCCCTCTTCTGATGCAGCCCAGGATACTGTTGACCTTCCATCTGCAAGCACACTGCTGGCTCATGTTAATTTTTTTCATCTTAGTACATCTCCCAAATCTTTCTCTGCATGACAGCTCTCAGTGAGTTCTGCCAGTCTGTGCACATACCTGAGAATGCTCTGACCGAAGTGCAATAGCTTGTACTTGACTCTGTTGAACCTCATTAGATTCTCATAGGCCCACTTCTCAAGCCTGTCCCAGTTCCTCTCGATGGCACTTTTTCTTTCTATTGTATCACCTGTACCATTCCACTTGGTGTCATCTGCAAACTTGCTGAGGGTGCACTCAACCCCTTAATCTATGTCATAAATAAATATGTTGAAGAGTAGCAGTCCCAAGATGGACCCCTTGAGGGACACCACTTGTCACTGGCCTCCACCTGGACAGAGAGCCATTGACCACAACCCTCTGGCTGCAACCTTTCAAACAATTCCTTATCCACTGAATAGTCTACCCTTCAAATCCATGTCTGTCCAGTTTAGAGATAAGGATGTGGTGGGGGACCATGTGGAACATCTTGCAGAAGTCCAGGCAAATGACATCAGTTGCCCTACCAGATAAGCAGGCAAGATCTGCCTTTGATGAAACAATGCTGACCATCTTAGATCACCTTTGATCATCCCTTGTGTGTCTTAACATATCTTCTAGGAGAATCTGATCCCTGATCTTCACGGGCACAGAGGTGAAGCTCACTGGCCTCTAGTTCCCCAGGTCTTCCTTTCTTAAAAATTGGGATGATGTTTCCTTTTTCCAGTCATGACTTTTCAAATTTGATGGAGAGTGGCTTGGCAAGCACATCAGCCAGTTCTTTCAAGATCCTGCAGGTCATTGGCCCCATGGGCTTACCACACATTCAGTCTCATGGGGTAGTCTCAGACTTGCTTTGCTCTTACAGCAGAGGGATTTTGCTCCCTCACCACCCACCTAGATGTTTGGGCATGCAAGGCTCAGGGATGTGAGAGACAGAAGAAACCTCACTGCCAGAAAAGATCAAAGCTAAGAACCTTTTGAGTACTTCACCCTTCTCATTTACCAGCGAGGGAACCTGTAGAACCTCTTGTTATTTTTCACATCTCTCACCAAGCACAGTTTCATCTGTACCTTTGCTTTCTTGATCCCATCTGTGCATATCCAGACAGCATCCCTGTTTTCTTCCCAGGCGATGCATCCTTGTTTCCACTGCTTGCACATATCCTTCTCCTTCAGTGTGACCAACAGGTTCTTTGCTGAGTCCTGCTGGTTTCCTGCTTCCTTTGCTTCCTGACGGCGCTTTGCAGGTTGGAGGTTGTCCCAGACAAACCTGTTCATGAAGGCCACGTTTCCATGGGAAACTTACCACCAGAAAGGAGCTATCAGCAGAACACCCAATGGCTCTGGCTGAAAACTACAACTAGAGTTGCCTTGTACTACTGTATTGCAGTACTCTCGTATCCCATAATGCACAAAATGACACATGGACACCATGAAGTGTTTTCCTTCTGATGGGAGGATCCTTCCCCCTTTGCTTTGCATAGCTCCTATTATTATTTGAAGAATCATTTATCTTGCATAACCATTCTCTGCCATACATGATTCCAACCTTTATTGATGTATTAAACTAAATACGCTTTTTGTTTTACTGACTCTGTCTATCCAAGCTTCTTCACTGACAGTCAGTGTTGTGAGAATTAAAAACCCAAAGCAGTGATATTAGGAAGGATCTCTTTATGTACATTTATGAGATCTGCCACCAGGTGACTCCATTCTAAAATATCTGTATTTTTGTAAAACAAAATCTTGTTTCTTTTGTGCAAGATGAGCGTCACAATAATAACTCCCCAGCCCCACCATTGCAGTCAGATTCATCACTCTGAAAAAAAGTTATTAAATAGATAGCACTGTAACTTAAGACATGAAGATTTTTTTTTTTACTACCACATAAAAATGTATTAGAGTGAGGGATTTCCAGAACAGCCTGATCCGTTCCTGCCTAATCAGACCTGATTAATTCAAATCAAACTGCAAAATTCCATTTTATTTTTCTTTAAAAACTCAAAATCAACAACAAATCAGCAGGATGGAGATAGCACAGACAGTTAATACAGGAAGCCTACAGACACTGAGTTTCATGGAATCAAACAGATATGATTAAGTATTTGGAATCATTTATTAATGTTAAATATTCAAATATATACAGACCAAATAGGACCAGTTAGAGGGATGCTCTTCATAGGGGACTTTATTAATTTTATGCCTTAGAACAGGAGATCCATCCCAGGTGTCAAAGGGTGTTTCTTCAAAATAGAAAAATTAACAAATAATGGGGTTATGGTGAAGGATTTGTAAGTAACACCAAGCTGCACCAAACCATGCAATGATCTACACTGATATTCAAAGTGTTGGTGAGATATCGAGCACAGCAGAACAAATAAAATGAGACAAAATAAAACAATCTCACAAATGCAAGATTGCAAATTCAAAATAGGTGGCCAAGAAAGAAGCATTTCAGAGATTTACTGAGCCATTCTTTCTGAGGAACACAGACTTAGAGAGGCTCTCAGCATGACCAATTTAATCCACATCAGACAAGGGAGACGTAGGGTCAGGAGGCTGAATGTGGATTTGGGCGCTTGGCACAGCTGTTTTCCTTAGGTGCAATACACTTGTCACTAGTGGTGGCACTTTGCATTTGCTGTATGGCAGCATATGTGCTTGCCACATTTGGGACCCATTATATCTCTTTCCCCTCCAGCCACTTCCCTTCCCTTCTTGTTAGCTGCATGTCCATATATTGTTCCATACTCTTTCACTACATTGCATTGCCAGCTCTTTGCACTCTGCTTGCTCCGCTGACTGCATTACAAGCTTCCCATGTCACATTCAGATGTAGGCAGGGGTTCAATTTTTATATAAATTGCAGAATGTATACATACATATGTATACATACATTCAGATATATGCACATGTATGCACACAAACACACAGTGTCATTCTGTAAGGCATCACATTTATTCCATCACTGAAATACTTACCTACTGAGAAACATTTTTGCTGTCGGGGAGAGTGCATACAAACAAAGAAAAGTTGAGGAATAGCCAAGGAAATATTTCAAAGCATAGCATAAACCCGATCTAGAAGCAAAGGTGAAAAAAAAGGGAGGAGACAGAGTATGTGTTCACATTTCAGCCTCTGCAATTAAAACCATACTTACTGCAACAGCACAGACCAATTAGTGTATGTTGATATACCAGCTTTCAGATAAAGCATGTACAAAAGAGGCAGTTAAATGTTTTCCTCTTGCTTTGTATACAGTGACACAGACAGGACTGACTGCAGGACTCAGTTTTGTTCACTGCTGGGTCATTGCATATGACAACAACAGTTAAAAGAAATTTGGCTGATGTCTTATTTGGAGGGGCTGAGCTGCCAACCTCACTACTTCCCCTCTCCAGATTTATAGAGTTTCCTGCCAGGGCAGTGGGACATTGCTTCAAAGGAAGAAGACTCTGATCTGGAGAGATGAGCTCACCTGGACAAGATTCTGTGCGGGCAGTGCCTGAGCTCAGCGGGGTGGGACCCCTGGCGGTGTGGGTGTGCAGCCAGAAAGATCATGAGCTTCAGGTAAAAAACTTAGCACTCTTTTAAAATCATGGATTCACAGAATAGTTTGACTTATAAGGGACTCTTAAAGTCCAATTCCCCTGCAATGATCAGGGACACCTACAACCAGATCAGGGTGCTCAGAGCCCTGCCCAGCCTGACCTTTAATAGAATCATAGATCACCAAGATTGGAAAAGACCTCCAAGACCATCTAGTCCAGTCATTCACCTATTACCAGTATTTCCTACTAAACCATGTCCCTAAGTATGACATCTAAGCATTTCTTGAACTCCAGGGATGGTGACTCAATCACCCCCCTGAGCAGCCTATTCCAGGGCCAGACCACTCTTTCTAAGGAGAAATTTTTCCTAATATCCAAACTGAACATGGTGCAACTTGAGGCCATCTCCTCTCATCCTGTCGCGGGAGTGGAGGCCGACCCCCACTTTACCATAATCTCCTTTCAGGTTGTTATAGAGACCAATAAGGTCTTCCCTGAGCCAATGTCTCCAGTGATGGATCCTCCACCACAGGGCAACCTGTGCCGGCGCCTCACCATCCCTGCTGTAAAAAATGTCTTCCTTGTATCTCCCCTCTTTTAGTTTGAAGCCATTTCCCCTTGTTGTATCACAACAGACCCTGCTAAGGAATCTGTCTTCTTTCTTACAGATCATCTTACAGAACATATTAAAGAACATTAAAAATGTTGCAGCCTCTGATTCCAATCCTCATACCTAGAACTCTGTCCTTGATGACCAGTATTCAGCTCAGGCCAGATCTCCTCCTTGTCCCACTGCAAACCAGAGCACTCCAGGGTTTGGGGACTTCACGCATAGGTGCACGGATGGGAGCTGTTCTGGTGGGGGCACCCCTTGAAAATGCAGATCCACATTCAGTTTTTTCTCTCCACAAATACAAGCAAGTTTAGAATCAAAGTTTTCAGTTCATAATATAGAAACAAACTGTAATTAAGATTTTAAAAAAATGAAACTGCTCAGCTTTGGTCTGCTTGTGTTTTCATTAAAATTATCCTCAAGTATTTTATAAAAGCTCACCCTAAGGAAGAAATCACAATAACCCATTAGGGACCAAGTTACATGTATATAGGGGGAAGATGTGGGTGAGTGTGACCGAGCCCAGCCTTACATGAAAAGTAGCTGCTGACAACTCTGTCCTTTTGTACATTCTGATGCTTCCAGACTTTACCTCCCTTCTCCTATATAATATTAACAAGCAGAATGAGGAAGCTTAGGAAGGAGGTCAAAACATCTGGGAATATTTGGTCTTCTCTTTGAGGTGACAATTTCTGAATTGCCACGGGAAGGCAGTTTGCTCGCTTTTTAATGTGTGGTTTAGAGACAGAGACCAGCTGCAGAGCAACAGGAGGTGTGTTTCCATCAGTGCCTGTTACTGCAGAGGAGGTTGCTACACCTTCAAGTGCAAGTGATGCAAATGAAAATCCAGAGCTGGAGCAGGACAGATGAGAGACTGGAAAATGCCTGCCTGTTTTAATGTAAATAGTTCCAATATGCACATACATTTCATGCCATCTCAGCACTCTTACAAATGCCAGGAATGTTAAGTAGGTGGAGGCCCCTCTCAGCACCGAGGTGCTCATGGATTACAGAAGCACACCCCAGGCATAGCTCCTGGGCTGAAGGACCAGCAGAGTGGCAACCCTCCTGGTTATGGCCATCTTGACAGAACCAGCGGGTTGGCAGCATCGCCACGGGGATTGTGCAGGTCCCAACCACATAGGAGTTGGGCAAGGAGACTGAGCTCTCCTTGCTTTGTCATCTTCTAAGCATGACTTTTAGGTGAAATTTACTCAGCATTGCCCAGCCATGTGACAAAGTAGCCCTTCAGGAACAAAGCTTGCAAACTCCTTGCTGAGGAGTGCGGTGGTAAAGCCACCACCTGTAATCTGGGTCAGGGTTTTATCAGTCATCAGGATCAGGGGGGAAGAAGCACTAACTACCTTTTGATGGCCAACTGCACTGCTTGGAGAAGGGAGCTGATTCAGGCTGCCAGTATTGGCTCTCACACAGATAATAAACTAGACTGGCCTTTCTCCTGACATCACACTTCAGTCAGAAACTTTCCCACAAAATGTCACTTTCAAAGTTGCAGCTTTAAAAAAAAAAGTCTTTATAAAAAATTCATGGCCACAATGATCTGATAATGCAGCTTTCTGATACCAGCAGATGTTTTGTCTAACATGTTCCCTGAAGCTGTACTCTGTGCCTTCATATCTTTCATTTCCAGTTGCTATCTGCTGACTGTGGGATGTCATGTACGTACCCTATAGCGATGCGCAGCAATTCGCATCTAACACCGCCGTGCGTAATGAGCTTCACAAGATGCTTGTCGCAATAACTCCGCACTTCCCCAACCATATGGAACACAACACTCCAAAGCCCACAGACACTTTTTTTTATTACAGTTCAGATCCTTAAAACATAATCTGTGTGATGTCTAGTGAATGTACGTGAAGAGCTGCTGAAAACAAAGTTAACACTTGTTCACATCATCTGTTACAAATGTCCAATTTGGGACAATAAATTTCCTCGGAACCTGTTCTTTTGCTGACTCGTTGCTTTATCTTTTTTCTCTTTCTCTCATGTCGTTTTTTTTTTTATGAACTATGCATATGTATTAAATGGGATTTGTTATCCCTAGATACCAATTTGCATAAAGTGCAAGCCATCATTGGTTGGAGAGAAGCAAATTACTTCTCCAGCAAGATCACACTTCTTTTTTTTCCTTTTTTTTTTTTTTTTAATTTTAACAAACCGCAGGCAGAGACTGTTAACAGCACTTAGCCAGATATGCAAAGTATCACTTCTCTCAAAAGCAGCTTTATCAATGAGCTAAAAAACATTAAAAAAATAAAAATAAAGAGAAGGTATTATTTGGTCAAGTTCAATGCAGAAATGACCCAAGACCAAAGCAGCTAACCCAGCCATCACCTGTAACTCAATCTGCCTGAATCCAAATGCAATAGAATTCAAGTGTGGCTTGGCAGCCAGGACACAAGAGCTAAACACTATGCCAGAGCAGAGCCTCCCAGAATGACCATTGCCTTTTCCAAGTGTTCATAGTGCATTTCCAGAAGTCTCAAGCTTGCTCGGTAATTTTACGTGTTGCTCAGCTCTCTGGCATAGGACTTCCTTTTTCACTCACATCCCCACGCATTTATTCACAGTGGGGATCTGGAGGACTGTGCAAACGCTGTCCAGAAATAGCTTTAACAGTGCAGGGAGGCTCTCCTCTGCCCTTCCTAATTTGACTGGCTCCTGGTGCCAGTGGTCCCCAGTGGGATGGCAGCTGCCATCCTGGCTGGCTTTGGGCAGTCACTGTCTCCCTTTTTTCCTCATTCTCCTCCTTGTACACACCTGTGTTGGCAAGAGGATAAACAGTAACAATGGGACAGACACCCAATTCAGGGCTAGCCCTGCACAGTCTCTGCACTTTTAGGGAGAAGAGGGCAAATGACAGTGAAGGGATTTTACCAATACTTCAAGAACCAAATTACCTGAGCAAACCCATGATGCTCAGATGACAAAAAAGCTCACCAGCCTGCCGTTAGAAGGTTCATGCCATGAGCCAGGCACATATGAAATGTGTGGGATAGTACATGAACTGGAAGAGAAGAAAATTAGAACAGACATTGACCTGCAAAGTTTCAAACTAGATCTGGTCTTCTCAAGTATTCAGTACTGGGACGTTGCTTGAGGTGCTGGGGAGAAAGGGTCCCCTCAAAACATCAGCTTTGGTTCTGTTGAGCTCTCTAAAAGTGACTGCAGGATCTATCTCTCAATAACCAAGTGCTCACAATTTGATCCTAAACCCATCATTATCATGTGATTGGATTATTTTGCCTCTGAATTTAATGAACAGATTATAATCTTTAAAGAATGGTTCCTGTGATCACAATGGGCATTAGTAATTCACTGTAGAAAGGAGCACAACTAATGAGGAGAATGGTGCTGTCTAGGTGCTGAGCTGCCTTTCAGGGAACTGTGGTAGCCATAACAACAAGTTAGAAGCCAGGGGGCCCAAATTCTCAAGAGGGTGTCCGTATTTCCTTGCTACCTTTAGCATCAGCCCAACAACACTAAAACGGCCACAGATTTTATGCTGTGTGACAATTTGAAGGTGGAAAATATAGTTTCTATCTGCAGAAATATTGGCATCTTCTTGCAGCTTTAGCAAAAAGGCAAAAATCTCACAATTTCACACATCTTTATTATTTAAGTACTCTGCTTTGTTTCTGTATTTATATTTGTCATGTTTAAAAGGAATAAAATAGAATTTCAGAGAAGATCCTCACTTGCAAATGATCACAAAAGTACAAAGAAGTCACATAAAGATTATGGGAGAACTCACAAGAGGGAATGAAGTGCCAGATTTGAAGGTGGAGCTTTTCTGTAACCAAGGATCCTACCAGTGTTAACCAAAAAATATATATATATATCACCATGGGGTCAGATGGAATCACGTTTGGGACACTTACCTTTGCATCGAGAGAAAAACGTAGACCTAGTGTCTCTGAGTCTGCTGGCTTAACAGGCAGGCAGGATCTACAGCTTCATCTCCCAGGCTTCTCCCGCTGGAAAACCCTGGCACGATTACCTGGCAGCTCACAGAGGCTGTTTTAAGGTGCTGCTGTACAAGTGCAGCTGTAGCCTGATTGCTCTGGAGACAGACACAGCTAAAGAAATATATTGCTAAATCTTAGCAGAACGTAGTGTATGATACCCAACTGTAGCATAGACACTATAGATAACATGCAATCATGGTCTCCTACTGCAGCAAATTCTACATAAACTCAGGCCTTTGAAAGAAAAGTAGTAAAAAAAATGTGTTTTTCTCATTCCTTATCTGTACCTACTCCATTTTACCTAAGGCTGGCTATTAGCTCAGCTGGTGATGTCACTTACTACACTGGAACCTGTTATCAAGAAAGATTTTTCACAGGATTTTCCATTTTGTGAGCTTTGTGCTTTGTGCAATGTTGTATTGCATTCCATTAGATAAAGGGTTAAGTAATTCACATTTTACTCATATAGACTAAGTTATACTCCCTGTGGGTTGTTGGCTTTCCATTGGCTAGAACGATGACCTTGAAAACAGACAAAAATGATGCATTGTTGCAATAAATATTATAGCTTGCACCTGTTTCTAATTAAGTCTGCCAAACAATTTCAGAGATACTGAAAAGAGAAATGTGTTGGCTTCTAATCGGGTGTTCTTTGCTGTTTGATCTGGATTATTCAGTGCCCCACATGACCCCACCTTCTTGCTTCTCATTTTTCTTTTTCTTATTGGACTTACAGGAATCACTAGATGAAGCAAGTCAACTCAAAGAGGAACATCTCTGTCTAAAATCAGTTGTTTCTAAAAACCTAAGAATTGGTTGATTATTACCAACAAGGCCTTTATCCCAGGATACTTCAAAATTTCCAGTGTAGCTCTCAGGTTTCAGAAGACTGTAGTAACAAAAAGGGAACTTCAGTACTCTTTACCTTTCTCCAATATCTAGCTAACAGTGATCAGGATCAGGCACTGACTGGGATACTGGAGGTTTCTGCAGGACTTTGACATATTGGGGAAAGAGTGCAGTAATTCTTTTTCTACTAACACTCATCAGATGTAACTGAGCAGTGGTCACCTTTGTATTTCAGACCTAAGGGTACCTTGGGATGACTCCGACAGCTGTTGCCATCAGAGCAGTTGTTTTAGGGCAGGTATGGATCCAGGAAAGCACACTTACAGGTTACGGTTTGATGTCTGGCATCATGCTTCTCACTTTCTGTATTGATTCTCCCATCTACCCAGCCAAGCTATGCACAGTTTATGTACGGGAAATGCCTGCTCTGTAACTCTATGGACAAATGCAAATACACATGGAAAAAGATGAAAGTGTCATCCTTGCAGATCTGTTAGAAGTAAAGAATTGGTAATACCTCAATTTTCTGAATGGGGAAGGGAAGGCACAGCTCTGCCAACATGTTTGGCCAATAGAAGCTGACACTGTTGATGACAAAGCAATTCAGATCTTCCTTCACTATGTGATCCTTTTTCTCATGCTGGTATATAAGCACTTGTGCAGTTTATGCAGCTGAAAACCAATCCCAGGAAGACGAGTTTTCATTTTGGTCACATCAGCTCTTTGATTTTGGTTTGCACACAGCCTGGCAGGACAGGTCACAGCAGCAGAAACAGGGAGTACAAGGCAACAATTTTGACTGGACGTGTGTGAAATCACAGAGGGATTATGTAACAACCTCAAGAAAACATTGTGGATCTACAGGTCCTTTCTTCACCATCTACCATGCAGCTGCATGCCCATCCTCTGGGCTGCCCAAAGCTTCTCACTCATAGAAAATTGATCTCAGGTGTATCTCAACCCTCTGCACAGTCAACAGCTAATTTTTTGGGAGTGGAGGTTGCACAGGCATTACTTGAGCAGCTGTCTTTGAGAAGGTAGGCTCAGACAGGGCAAAAATAAGCACAGATACGAGACACAGAAAGGTTACAGCTTATCCTGTGGAACCCTACATAGGCACTATGGAGAGAGATTTGTTTGGCAGGAGGGACAGAGCTACATTTTGCAGGGTTAGCACAGCTCCTCCAGCTGACACAGTCCCTCCTTTCACATTTCCCTCCATGGCAGGTAATGAGATGCTGCTGGTACCCCCATGGCTGGAGGTACCTGCAGTGGTTCAGCCCATCACAGTGCTGTGCCAATCACTTAACAATTCCCACAGCTGCCTTTGTGCGAAGCCTCTCTCTTAAGCCTCTGGTTTAAGAATTTAGAGTAATCATGTAAAAATGATACCCCTGTGCTCTATGATCCGCTGAATCTCACTAATGCCGGATCCCAGAAGAGGGCTTATTAATGAAAAGATGCAATGCCTCACTCTCTCCTCATGTTTCACACGAATATCTCTCATGGATTCGGCAGTAAACCTTACTGCTGATAAAGTAAGTATAATGAACCTCCGTGCTCTGCAAGAATGAAATCTCGGACTGATGACATAGTTAACTGCTCTGCATCCAGCACAACAGCAGGATGGAGAGGGGTGAGGAGAAGCACCTGGCTGCTCTGGGGAACTAAACCTTGCATCTGGCTTGTTGCAATGCCTTTGGATGTGTGCAAAGAGAAAAAAATATGTATATGCTTTATCATAAACCACCAAGTCAACACAAGAAAAAAGAGTTTTAAAGGGACAACAACACCCTGGGGATACTGTGGGTCCTTCCACTATTACGTTGTCAACCAAAAGCCCAGGCAGCTCCTGTCAGGTGCTGGCTCCTCCAAATAGATCGTCACCCAGCGTTCCACAGGCAGCAGGATCTGCTGCTCCCAGCCCTGACATCCAGCCACATCTTGAGAAAGCAAAGAAAATAATGCCAAATACTGACTTTGTCCTGGAGCTCTTCTGCTAATGGAAGCAATCAAGTGTCTTACATCGTCAGAAATGCTTTCGGATGCATTTGTTAAAATATCTCTTTCAGGTGTCATGTGGTGCAGGGCAGCCGAGCAGTAAGTGTCTGTATTTTTCCAAGGCCCACTGTGACACGAATGCCTCAGCATCAGTAGGATGGTGTAGGACAAGCAACAAGACTGAAAGGTAATACCATGGGGATGCCTGAGACAATCACAGAGGCTGGCTTTATGTCCAGAAACCAGACTGTTCAGTGCACCTTCGCTGCTCAACCTTTCGTATCCAGCACTGCATAACCAAATCCAAACATTTCAAACCTGGTGCAAATCTGAATAAGGAAAATCACAGAGATCACAGATCACAGAGCTGGAGAGAAAACATAATCCCACCTTAAGCATTGGTCTAATCAACTACTTGAGCAACCCATGGAAATGTTAGCACAGTCTCTTCATTTCAGGGGAATGCTCAGGTCAGAGGGAACTCAAACACCCTTTAACTCTGCAGAATCTTAAAGCAGGTGCTACATTTCTTGGGTATAACTCCTGGGATTATTCATATCTAAATGCCCCATATGTTGTCTTTAGAGAGGAAGGCGGTCACACCACCTTTATATGTGTGCTTTCTTCCCTTTGCTCTCACATTTTTTCAACATGCAAAATGTACTTAACTCACTGCTTATTGAATGAAGGATTAGTATTATTTTCTTTCCTCCAGTGAACTTTGTTTCACTTCATCCTGCATATATTTTGCTAGTCTGTGTTTTCCTGCCAACACACCACTGTTCAGCAAACTACCGTACTTAAGGGCAGCCAGCTAGCACAGTGATACCTTTTTACTCCCAGGGAGTGTTTCTGTAATCATGGTGGTGCTGGTGGCATGAGTGACAGCTTAAACCAACACGCACAAAAAACGCTTCCAGAAGTTTCACTGAGCTCAAATAGAACTGAAGCAGCTTCAGACTGCCAAAACACTGAAACATTGAGGGTAAGGCACATTTTGAAATGCAGCCTACTGCCTAGCAATTCTGCAAGCACAAATGTTGACCAAGGACTGTAAAGGGAGTTATTTCTCCAACCTCGTGTCACTGTCCCTCATGCTCCACTAGGCTGGGAGTGCTTGGAAAACACCCTGCTCTGGGTCCTGCAAAATTAGAATAAAACAAATTGATAACATATTTGCAACAGCTTTGTATGACATTTATGGCCTCTTTTTTTGTTGTTCAGATTAGTTATGCTGCCCAGTGGGAAAGCAAGTAGAAAAGTAGAGTATCTTTACAACTCACTGTGCTCTTATAAAACCAGATTGGGTACTCCCATTCTTATCACTGTGGCAATACAGATCTATCTGGTGGAAGCATTTTCTTTTTCTTGTGGAATTATATCTCAGGTCCTGCTATGTAGCTGTTCTCTTTGTTCCTGTAAGCCAAGCTCGTTGCAAGATCATGCTATGCCATGCTTATAACCTCTCACTAAAAAGGAAGAGATTACAAAGGGGGCAAAATACCCCAGAGGGTTCCCCTTTATCAGAACCTCCCTGTCAGTTTGCCTTCTCATTTCCTGAGCTCTTGTCTGATTATTAGTGTACTGGCAGAATAAAAATAACCTCATATTCCTACATGAATCATAAATAAAACCCTTTTATTTCATCAAAGGGGTTGGCAGGTTTATAGTCCTTTGCAATGCATGCACGATGTGAATGACATACCTTTAATTTTGCTGACAAGCTTGTCGGGGTCCTAATGAAAAAGAGTGAAAAGTGGGTGACTTCTCTAAAGGTTTAGCCGTTGCTTTTTGGTGAGGATATATATTTCACCTTGCCACTGTAATCAAGGAGCCAACTGATCTTGGTAATGAACTCTTCAATTACAGTCCACTTCTGACTCTTCAGGAATACCTAGGCAACAATACCACGGTGATTATTGCTGATATTACAGATTAAAGTCACCTGGGGGGAAAAAAAGGAGGAGGGAAAGAAGAAAGAAAATCCAGGCAGTGTCCTTGCTAGAGTTTCTGGTGTCAGGATGCATCAACAATGAACTAAAAAGAGAGCTCACATTCCAGATTTTGAGGAGCTAGATTTTATACCTCATTTGTACACAGGACAATTATAAAATCACACTCTCTCGCTTGTATTTTGGCATTATATGTTACTCATATTTATTCATCTATCTGGTTTGTTTTTTAGAAACCAATATAAATAATTGTAGCACTTATCTTGGGAAAATCTCATGAAGAAAAGGATAATACAAAGGATTTCTTTGGGTATTTCTGGCAAGCAACTTTCCAGACAAAGGCTGAACAAAGGAGAAAGAGTCCAGGAATACAAAAACAGTACAAACAATCTCCTATTTCTGTTCCTTAACTTCTTACAAAGAGGGGGGCAAACAAATAAAAAAATCATTTTTAGCAGTGATGCAAGTTCTTTTTCCTTCTGCAAAACATCTTTTCTTATTTCTACTTTCCTTTTGTCATCTTCTATTTTGATCACGTAAAAGTCGTAAGGAATACTGGCCCCAAAGTTTGCTTTCTGGTCACAGGTAAATTGTCAAAGCCACAAGTCTTTTCCCTCCCAGGAAGGAAGACCTGCTATTTCGTAAATTTCCAAGGTCTTCTTGTAATAATTCAGAAAAAGATTAAGGGAATAAGAAAGCTGTATGTGCTGACTTGGAGATTATCCTTTGTTTTGCTGGTGATTCCTGTCTTCAGCAGTAACTCATCAAGAGAAAGGTTGGGATTTGGCAAGTTTCCCTATCCTGATTGCTGTTCTGTTCAGTTATACTTTCTCTCTCGCACTATTTTTTAATCTTTTATTTTTAGTTTACTCTGAGGAATACAGAGGTGAGTGTGAAAGGAGACAAGTGAAGCCATCTCACTGGGGAAAGAAGCAGGGTTGTATGTGTAGGACTGTGTGTGCACAGGAGACAGGGCAGAAAAGGGAAGAACTTGTGGACAGTGAGTGCTGGATCATTATCTTGTCAGGATTCTACAAGATTCCAAAGCTGTGCTTTTAATTTTCATTACTTTCCACTTCCCTTTGGTAAGTTCAGGAGTAATATCTAATTTTATAAGGAGCTTTTCATCAAATGTGGATATCTTCCTTCCTCGAGGGATGCCCTGGCCACAAAAACATCAGGCTCTGTGAAACATTAGCTAATCCCAGCTAGAGTTACTTGACCCTATCAAGCAAAGAGATAAATTTGACTCTTCATGAGGGTCCTACTGTTTACACTTCAGACGAAATTCTTAGATCTCAAAGTTTTCAGAGGAAAAGCATTTTTCATAATGCCAGGAAACTGGCCTTAAGGACCTGGGTCATACAAATCTGAAACTGTTTCTTGTTTCAGATTAAATACCCAGACAGACTTCCTCTTGGCTGTGGCTGACAGCAGCACCTCATTTTCACAGCATAACATCCAAACAGGTTAAAGAAGGAGACACCATATTTCCAAAGCTGTTTTGCTCCACACTAATGCATTTAACAGACCGAATCAACACTGACATACTATCTTGATACACCTAAGATACACTGCATCACATTGTGTTTTAAACCATATCAGTGCTTATTTTAAATGAGGAGTGAGTTTTGTACTTATTTAGTGCCTCGCTCCACGAACACGACCCCATGCTGTGGTAAATGTGGGCACACTGTAGAAATGAAAGGTCTTGCTACAAAAGGTTAAGAAAGGCCTTACATACTACAAAATAATCAGCTTGTTATCACTATTAATAATACTTTATACTACTTAACAAGCTACTTTTCATCTTCAAAGCACTTTGCAAATATTAATTAATCCTCCCAATCTGCCTGTGGGGTAAGCAAATGCTGTTGCTCTCAGAAGTTGAGTCTGAGGGTTAAGTGATGTGCCCAAGTCAAGAGGGTCAGGAGCAGCCTCTGCATATCCCATTCAGCAGCTCAGAATACTTCAACAAGTGTTTCCCCATGCTTGTATGGGATGTGCGCTGCTTTTAAACAGGAGGTGTTTTCCTAAAGCATCGGCTTACAATGCTCACTGTGCCTTCAGCTTGAACAAGTTGATATGATCTGTGACAGCCATCAGCTGGCAGTAGCTCTCAGACCCACGCTCAGCACACTTAGCAAGGACTTGAACTTGGGCCCCCAGTACAGCTGTGAAAATCTGTATGCTATGCCGTGTATACAAAATGAATACGCGAGCACTGCCTGCGTCACTGTGTGTACATATGTATGTGCATCAATATGTGTAGATTTGGTGGCCTTCTATGATGAAGTGTTTCCATCAGTGGATCAAAGAATGGCAACTGATGTCATCTGCCTTGACTTCTGCAAGATCTTCCACATGGTCCCCCACCACATCCTTATCTCTAAATTGCACGTACATGGATTTGAAGGGTAGATTATTCAGTGGATAAGGAATTGCTTGGATGGCTGCAGCTAGAGGGTTGTGGTCAATGGCTCTGTGTCTAAATGGAGTCCAGTCTCATGTGTTGTCCCAGAGTTCAGTCTTGGGACTGCTACTTTTCAACACCTTCATCAGCTGACAGAGATGAAGGGATTGAGTGAATCCTCAGCAAGTTTGTGGATGACACCAAGCTGAGTAGTGCAGGTGATACAACAGAAGGACAAGATGCCATCCAGAATGACGTGAACAGGCTTGAGAAGTGAGCCTTATACTTACGTCATGGCAAACCCAGAAATGTGTGCAGTCTGGGAGAAGAATTCATTACAAACAGCCCTACAGAGGACTTGCAGACTCCGTTGTACAGAAAAGCTGGACATGAGCCATGAGTCCTTGCGCTGCATCACAAGAAGGGTGGCAGCAGGAAGAGGGAGGAGGTTGTTCCTCTGCTCTGCCCTCTTGAGCCTTCATCTACATCCAGTCCTGGGGCCACGCACATGAGAAAGACATGGAGCAGTTGGAATGGGTCCAGAGGAGGGTCATGAATGGCTGGAGCACAGCTCCTGTGAAGAAAGACTGAGGGAGTTGGGCTTGTTAAATTTGGAGAAGGCTCCATGAGACCTCATTGCAGCCTTCCTGTACTTGAAGGGAGTTTACATGCAGGAGGGGGACCAACTTTTTTTTTTTTTTTTTTTTACAATCTAGTAGTAACAGGACAAGTGGAAACAGTTTTAAAATAAAAGAGGTTAATTTAATTTAGATAATGGGAAAAAACTGTTTACTCAGAGGGTAGTGAGGTGATGGAACAGGCTGCCTGGAGAAGCTGTGCGTGCTCTGTTCCTGAAGGTGTTCAATGCCAGGTTGTATGGGGCCCCGGACAGCCTGATCTGGAGGGAAGCAACCAACCCATGGCTGAGGGGTTTGAACTATATGATCTTCAAAGTCACTTCCAACCTAAGCCATTCTGTGATTGCATGATTCTATGCTCACATACTTTCTACCTATTTCTGCTCAGCTTCTTTGATCATACTGTTTTGCTTTATTGAGTGTTCCTTTATGAGTATATTGGAATTTTTTTTATCTGCTACAATTAATTGAGTGCCCGGGGCATCTCATGGCACAACTTGGCATCAGAACTCAGCATTCCCTGGTTGTCTTTTGTTGCTACACAGACTGCCAAAAAGGACAGTAGCTATGACATGAAATACACCTGCTGATAAATGATGGTGAGAATGCAAGACTGAAGGTCTAAGGAGTTCTTTGCTGCACCACACTGCTTTCATGAAAAGAATGTGATGATGACCCTATTTGCTGATCTTATTTATTTCTTTTTTTTGGCTAGTGAGTAACTTATCCCCTTACCCACATGTTAGTTTTATCCATGCAACACAATGCTATGGCAAGACAGGCAAAATTCAGGTCAGCATCTCCCTCACTTCTAATGTATAAAAGAGACTTTTGAAGGTGGAGTAAACCAAGGAGACCAGTTAATAATTACAGCCCACTGTACCAGATGCTGAGAAAAAATGAATAGGAGAATGAATGGGGGGTTGGACTCGATGATCTCTTGAGGTCCCTTCCAACCCCTATGATTCAATGATTCTATGATTCTATGATTCTGTGATTTGCCTTGCACTTACCAGAGCACTGTGCAGAGACAGTGGTGCCTCTGTGGGAAAAAGAGATCCCTTCAGTGGACCAGAGAGAGACAAAATGGAATTGTTAATGTATGTAAGATGCAGGCAGATTTCTATGGTACTATTTCATTGCAGAGGCAAAAGGTAGCAGAGCCAATCATGAAAAGCGTGAAGGTGTGAAGGCACAAAGATGGAGAGTTGATTAAAAGCACCATGGGGAGTGTGAGCGAACAAATCAATGGTAATGATGGAATTATGCCTGAGTGGAACCCAACAGTCTGAAGTGTCCTGCTGGCTTGGCACTGGGGATTAAACATGGCAAAAAGCAGGGCCCAGGCCTTGTCTGGCCCAATGGCACCCAGGGACATGCTGATGTGCTGTGAAACTGGTGAGGTCCCTGAGGAAAGCACGAATCCAGTGCGAACACCTCTATGCCTCAGCAGCTGGAGGTGCAACAGAAATGGCCCCTGAGTAGTCTCATACAAACACAGTGTCAGTGACCTTCTCCTTCCCTATTTTAGGGACTGCTTTGCTGGTATGAGGCAAACATCTCTATGTGTACATAACTAAAGTGCCCCTGTCACTGTGGCACTAGGACAGCCAGTGATTGCTGTGGTGAAGGAGTGTGGGGCAAGGATGCTTTGTTTTCTGTGAAACAACCAAATGGCTCATGAAGATCATCAGTTTTCTCTGCTGTACAGCAATCTGGAATCTCTCTCAGACAGGGAGTGCTGGGACCTACCTCTAAGAGAATTACATTGTCATGCTGAACATGTCATATAGTACTAAAGATCCTGGAGATTTCCTCTCCAGTGGCACTAGCCACATTTCTTGAGAGCAAACTGCAAGGGTTCTCTGTTCTCAAACTCTCTCTACACTGTTCTCAGAAGGGACACCAGAGGACAGTTTGGCCACAGCATGGCCTTCCCTGCAAGGAAATCCCCTGTACCATGACACCAAAGTCAGAACCTGAGCAAATTCATTGAGGATATGCTGGCTTTCTAGCACAAAACTGTGGCTAGATAACCATTTTCCAAATAAAATCTTTGCTGAGTTGTGTGACAGGCTGCTGCAGCCAGAGGGAGGCTGGTCCCAGGCAACCTGCACCCCCACTAAGAGACATTCCCATCGCAGGGGGCTGCACATGCCCCCGCAGTCAGATCACTGGGGCAGAAGGGGACATACTGTGGTCTCTCCTGAGATAAAATTTTCCAAAGATAAAGAGTCACAATTGGAAAATACACAGGTTCTTTCCAAATGGCCTTAATGAAGATGATTTGGAAGTGGTCAGGTAAATCAGTGGCAGCAGCTGTAAAGCCTGCAAGGAAAGCACAGGTCTTAGAACTGGGCTGACTATGTGTCCCTGCATGGGCCTATTCCTCAAAACTCAATTTACGCCAGGAACTGGAGAGGGAGAACTGGACACGTCACAAATATTGAATGTAAATACAACACATTGCAGTGCAGACCCTTCACTGAAACAAGCACTAGAGCAGAGCTATCTCCTCCTGTTTGTGACAGTGCAAAGGACTTCAGCATAATTGTATTTACTCAGTCAAATGAGAGCTGCTAATACACTTCAGCTTTAGAAACAAAACTTGAACTACTTAAGTGTAGCTTTTCCAAAGCAGAGGATTTATTTGCATGTGGCTACTGACTTCAGAGACAGTGTCTGCTCTGGCAGCCTCAATAGGTGAGAAGTCACCTACCCTGGACAGGGATGCTGCATTTTGGCTTTAAGCTCAAGCAGGACCCAGAGCAAGGAAGTGCAGGTTTAGCTTACATACAGTTAGAAGTAAAAATGCATTTGAACTTTGTGGTTTTCAGACCAAACCAGGCCTATAAAGACAGCAGCAATGTGACTGGCTTTCTTGCCCAGTCACATACTGTAAATTATAGACATCGTAAACAAATCCTTAGCCAGGATTCAGGAGCTGAGCTTCAGGGCCATTTGGACGTTGGACCATTCATTTGCTTCCTGAAAGTCACTTTACCATCATTTATTTCACCTCCTTGTAGTATATTGGGAGTAAATATCTTTATCCTCTTAGAGACTACTGGATGGGAATTAAATATTGATATTAGGCACAGTCCTACTAAATGGGCACTGCTAACTTGGTACGTACCACATCTTGTCTAGTGTAGAACATTTCTTTCACACTTAGGGTTGCTGGGACCTTGACTTTTGCCCACATACTGCTTAGAAAGTACTTTGTTTTTTCTTTTGAAAAATATATCATTGAGCCTTTCAGCATAGTCTTCTTTAACTTTTCAACTCAAACACTGAATGAGAATTCTAGTGAAACTTTTACGGGTCCTGTTTTTTCAAACCCCAGCTCCCCCTGGTCTGAGAAATGACTATTTCTTAGGATAAAGTTTTCTTCAAAAATACAATGTGGTAATTCTCTTTCTAATAGAGACTCTGAAACTGTCTTAACCTTTGCCAACATATGGAAGGCACTTGAAAAAAAATCTCTGTTTTGCAGATCTATCAACTTCAGAAGACCTAAGTCAGTGAAGAACAGCCTAACCATTCTGCCTCCACTGACAAGCAGTGAAGGAGTTAATTATCTGCTTTTCACTCATTCTGTTGCAGAGCTTGGTTGTGCATATTAATTGTCCAAGTTACCAGATTCAAAGAAAAACTTGATCTCAATTTGGCTACATATTAAAAGTGGCATTCCCTGTTGTCCTACCTAGCACTGTTAATTGCATACATTTAGCCCTCTATTGGAGAATAATTTAGCTTCAGATTGAAAAGAAACAGCCCTGGCCTTGGTTATTTTGGCATACAAGTCTCCAGTATGACTCTGTTTTCTAAGCAGACATTAATGATTCTAAAACTAATATTCATTGTTTGGAGAGGCATAGCGGCCTTGGCATTTACTTAACCTTTTGTCTCATGTATGAAACTGAGTCAGCCTAAATCCTCTTCTTAATTAATATCCTTTCTTTTTTCTTTCTTTCTTTTCTTTCTGTCCAACATTATTTATTAAACAATTTGTATGCAACAATTAGAGTTGAGAGATTAGGAAAAACAACATTGTATGAGAAAGCTCACTTAGTACAGCATCAGCCATGAAATGTGTCCTCCAGCTCCTACAGATCTAAGCGCAAATGTGATGGGAATGGAGAATAAGTAAAGTCAGGGAAAAACACCGGAAAACCGAGTTCCACCACTAACCTTTTAGCTCTGACGTTAAACTATTCCCCCAATATACATATATACAGTTAGATGGGGAAAGAGATAAACTACTGCTTTGAAAGCATAAAAAGCAGGGATTCAACACCTCTTATGGATGCCAGTTATAGCTATGATTGTTAATAAAGTACAGGCTCTGAATCTTTTATTGTTTTGATAGGGAGAAACTATCATTTCAAGCTCCTATAATGTTTCACAGGACAGCACTGTCTGCTCCATGTGCATTGCCTCATCTGGAGTTCACCTGCTTTTCCAGTGGGGTTCCTATGTCTTTTGCACTTTTGTGCTCACCGTTACTTTGCACAAAATGCTGTTAATGGATGTTCAGATCAAGAGGAAAAATGGTGAGAATGCCTTCAACACTGAAACTAAAATCATTTTGGGGTTGTATTAGCAATTGTATGTCAGTAATGGAGAAACAGAATTCACCAGACTTGCACGTAAATGAACACAGAATGGAAAGACTTGATCGTCTTTCCTCATCTGTTACCCTTTCAGCCAGCAGTTCAGTGTAGTCATGGTCTCTTTGCTCAGTGACTGTTATATCTTACCAGGTCTGAATGACAAACCATACCTACACGGAGAGCTATGATATCCTCCAGACTTCAAAGTCATGAGCAACATGGACATGGTAATATGAGCATCCTAGAATACTTGCAGGATTAATATTAATTCTAGGATTTGGCAATAATATTATACTAAATCTTATGTTATCCAGTGATCCTCAGTCTCCAGTGTTCTGAAGATCTTCATCCTAAAATCCCTTAGCAGATCTCTGGGTATCAACACAAAGCTCTGGATGCACATCTTTTTCTTGAACTCATAGATACTGAACCCTTCTCCTTTATGACTAAGTCAAATGCATGACTGGCAGATGGGGAAGTCTTGGGAAGAAACATAATGGGCCCATTACTCAGAAACCTTCCTGAGAGCTGAACTGGACCACTGCCATTACTCCAGAACTGATGCTCCCAAAAGAAGCTCTACAGCTCTAGGGATCCAGCAATGTTGTTTTCTTCACAACTCACTCACCAGTGTGGTACTACTTTAAATATTATTTCAGGGAAATAGTTCAACTGATTATTTCAGGGCATGAACTTAGAAAGTAGGTTTTAAAATCCAAATACATGTCTATAAACCCAACATATTAATAAGTTAACAGTTTTCAGTAAGACATCAACATTTGCATGCATCTTCCTACTTGTTATGTGCAGTACTATATTTTTTAATGTTTCTTGGATGCTAGCCAGGGAGTCTGGGTCTCTAGTTAGTTCATCTATTACTTTCTTGCCACAATAGAGCTGGGTCTTGGCCAAGTACTGGACTCATGCTGCATACAAAATCATAGAATTCTTCCCCTTATCTATCAATAGCCTTTTCTTCCCAAGGAAGGTGAAAAAAAACACTATAAATTAAGGTAAATAAATCTGTACCTAAAAATCCACCACTATGTTCAGTAGAACTGTTTTTAGCATCTTTTAAAACTATGTGTAATCAAAAGATGTCCTTAAGCATTTATATTGCTTTAGTCTCCCGAGAGTAATTCATGACTATTCAACTGAACAGGAGGGGAAGATCTCTTCTTTAAACCCCTCCTATATCTCCTTAGGCCTTTCAGAAGAGTAAGCAAGGTTACATAACCTGAAATAAAACAATGGAGAAAGAGGCTTCTGTGCCACCCTCCCCTTTTCAGTGTCTCTCAGCCTATAGACTATAGGAGGGTTTAAAGAGGCCATGGAAGGTTAGAGGCTACCTCTGTTTTACATTTGACCTTAAAAATTTTTGTCTGTTACTCAGGGCCTCTGGTGTGTTCATAGGAAGAAAGATGAACACAGCAGATGCTGTTTTGAAGGCGTCTGGAAAACACATCTCAGTCTAGACCTGGTGGCAGGGCAAGGAATGCTGCATTTTTTAGTAGTGTGTTTAAGGTAGCAAGCTAATACTTAAATTAAGGAAGAACAAGAAAAAAAGAATGACCGGTTTCAGAGCCATTTCAATGCACAAGCAGTCTGAGCTGTCCTTGAAAGAACAGGTACTGCCTACTAGCACATCCCTAGTGAAACTATTTCTGCCCTCCAAAGACGTGCACTTAATCAGGGAACTAACAGGATAAAACATCATCTGAACTAAAAAAATGCCCCCCCAGCAATGCTGTGAGCACAGGGAAACCCTCGTGGCAGGGCAGGAGGCAGGAAGGGATGGGGTGGAAAAGATGCTCCATGTCCTTGAGCTCCATTCCTGCTGACCTCAGAGCCACCATGAAACCTAACCTAAGGACATACGGGGAAAAGCCCAGCACTGGGCAGGAAATGATGGCTCAGTGTCACCTGGGCTGTGGCTACAATCACAATCCAGTCTACACACAGTATTTTGCCGGCAGTGTAGCACAAATCACAGTAACCCAATAGGCTGACTTGTAAAATTTTGCTAATAATACAAAAATAGGTGACAAGTTAATAGAACATGATTCTTTTACCTTATGCTTGTTCTTTATGTTTTTTATTGTTTGTTTGTTTGTTTTTGGTTTGTTTTTTTTCATTTGTTTGTTTGTTTGTTTTGCTTAATATTCCCAAACAAAGCATTGGTGCCTTAATTTCAGTTATTTCAGAAATAAGATCCTCTTGAAGAATGGAAAGATGTTATGTTTGAGAGGAGTAGCTTTTCTTATGAAGACACGTAATTAATAGAAGCCATTAAAGATACTTGTAAAAATGATTCAGATTTTTATATATGATGACTAACTAACCTATTATTGCTCTTCTTTGTCAGAGATTTATGGGAATTTCTTAAAGGATAAAGAATTACTTAACAAGCTACAGGATGTGTATAGGCTTGGAATACAGTCTGTGATGGTGTGAATAGTAAGAAATGTGGCTGTTTATTTCCTTGACTAATTAATGAAAGCTGAATTCAGAGATAGCAAGATGTCAAAAAAGAGATCAAACAGGGCAAGTAGATGTTTTTTACAAGAATCTAAACATATGCTTTATTGAAAAGAACTGCTGTTAAGAAATTCAAGTTCTTATGTGCTGTCACTCAGGGTTGCATACCAGTGCAACCTCTGATAAGATAGAGAGCATCCGAAGACTTTAAAGGAAGAGTTTAGTAT
Source organism: Oreortyx pictus (assembly GCA_036925125.1). Taxonomy (NCBI): domain Eukaryota; kingdom Metazoa; phylum Chordata; class Aves; order Galliformes; family Odontophoridae; genus Oreortyx; species Oreortyx pictus. Next base: position 1,942,905 of record JAUPFR010000002.1, on the reverse strand, counting down.
CAGGTGACACTGAATATTCAACAACTTCTTGGAAGGACAGATATTGCAAGGCAGAGAGAGGAAACCACTTAGGTGCTAGCAAGAGCTTCCAGCAGAAGCATTTTCTTCGCAAAACAACCATGGCAGTGTTTTGGACAAAGCTTTATGCGCAAAGAAAACTGACCTCTAATACCACAAGTAGCAGAGTCGCTTCATGGCTTCCTCTACGACCCTGCAGTTTTCAGGATCCCATCCCTGTTGGGTTGTAAGTGAGCTGAGAGTGTTTGAAGCATACTTTCCCCACTGGGTTGAAAAACATGTGCCAAGGGGTAGCAGAGCATTCCTAGCAGACTTTGGCAATAAGGGAAGAGGGCAGGAAACGCTTCAGGAGAGGGGGAAATGAAAGGCAAATCAGCTGCTTGGGTAACTGAAGCAATGCTTTCTACTGTAAATGCTCTGAGCAACACAGCAATGATTCGCGTGCCCGAGTGAAATGTGTAGGTAATACTGCCCTGGCTCTGGCTGCAGTGATATGGCTTTCTCCAGCCCTTTTCCAAACTAGATGCCAACCAAGATGGGTAGTGGCAGTGAGCCGTCCACAGCCTGACAGCCATTAGTTAGTATCCAGCACACCTTCCCCTTTTCAGTGCTTAAGGGTTTTTGCCCTCAGTTTTTCTGAAGGTACACAAAGAATGAAATAACCTTTTCACTATGTACCCATAAAGTACAGAATGGAAGGGGTCCTCTGACTTTTTAAGGACCCTGAAGTGAATGACAACATGACAGTGCAGTTGAGAACCTCGCCGAGGAATGGAATATGATTTATTTTAATATTTGAAAGATTTCAAAAAGCATTCAACTGGATTTCTCACTAAGAGGATGAGTGAAGAGAATCCTTTGTAACTAAGCTGGGAGGCCCAAGTCTTTTATCCATTGTTACAGCTTTTCCCCAGGGTAGAGTTAGGAAGTTCTGCAAGCCCAGGCAGCTTAAGGAAGCAGTGTGCTGGGTGGGCTTCCCTAAGTGTCTCACAAGGTAGAGCACTGGGCTCCATCTCAACCCCTGATGGATGCTTGGGGAGTTCCAACAGGAACGGGGCTCCTGGGGAGGAGCCTGGTGCAAAAGCAGAGCCCTTCCATAGGAGCTTAGCAGCATACTGGCACTTGGTTAATGACTGGGCATAGAGCTTTGCCAAGCTGACTTCTCCGGAGGGCCTTGTAGAAATAATATATGAGTGACTGGCCAAAGGCACAGTATCTCCTTTGGGATAGATGTGTAAAAGGGAGAAGTCAGTGCGACTGTATCATACTTTCTCTGCCTTCTGAGGTGCTTAAATTTTGAGGTAAAAGCCCTACCACCTTGGTGTGAATGAATTGGTGGGACTTGACCAAAAGGGTTTCAGTACCTTTTTCCCAAGTTTGGTTCCCAGCAGTGCAGTACAACTCACCTTTCATTGGCTGCAGGTGAGGACCAGGATGATATGGACATGTTCTCATCCTCCCAAAAATCTGTCAGTAGGGTCTGGCCAGCTTAGTTCACTACAAAACCGTGAGCGTGTCATATCTCTGTTGGAAGAGTTTTGCTTAGAGGCATTTTCTAGAAATTCTGGGTTCTCTGAGATTTTCACTTTTAAAGGAGTCACAGAGGTACACAGATTAGGAACAGCAAAATGGAGTTGAACTCAGATGTCCATTTGTGTCTCAGTCAACATGTCAAGAGCTTACTATTCGGAGATGCACTCATAAAAGACAAAAAAAAAGCAGCTTTCAAGTAATCAAGCAACCCTTTCCCAATTTACTACAAAACACGCTACAAAACTAGCAAAAGTTTTAAAGGCAAAGGCTTGCATATGATCCCACTGCCCAGAAGCAGAAGAATATGGAGTTTGTAAATAACAACCACAATGCAAAGTAATACCTATTTGCTTACTTGGTCCCACTGAAATTAATGGTCTGTGGTTTAGGTATGTGTCAGTGCCATAAAGCAGGATATGCTCAGGGACCAGGAAGTGTCTGCTTCATGTGTTAATGATGGAGTTATGGAGTGGCAGCAGCCATTTCAGAGACAAACTTGCAGAAGGATTTCTACTGTATGCTCAAGTCTCCCTTTTTACACTCCAACAAAAAGCTCAAGAAATTTCTAGGTCAGACCTGAGGCTAAGGCTGAGATTTTCCTACAGAGTTTGAGAAGGATTCAGCTATGAATTCCTTAATGGTATCACTGAACACACAGCCTGCAAGAACAGACAGTGCCCTGCTTCACAGTTAGGGAATGGGGGAGATGTGAACAAAGCTGTGTTCAACCAAATTGTTCCCTCCCAGAAAGCCTTTTCTCCACTAAAGCCCCACGTCTCCTTCTCTAGCCCCACCATTTCCAGGGAGGTGCTTGTATATGCCAAGAAAAAAAACCATCCTACTAAGGAGTTATATTTTAATGTTTACACAGTGGCTTTCTTACAATAGGAATAATAGCTATTCCTTTGTAGAACGTTTACAACAAATAGCTTTTGAGATTGCTCGAACGCTTTAGCTCCACTTCAGCTCTTAATCAAACTCAGCAGCTGTTTGTTGCAATTACACTATAAAGCAATAGACATTATCCCTTAACTAACTGTCTTATTAATATAGGTAGTTACACAGTTATTTCATAGTTACTCTTAAATAACTGCTTTTAATTATTTTATTAACATAAATAACCATCTCAATAAATTTAAATTAAATGCATATGTAAGAAACGTAATTTAAAACATTGCACAAAATTGCATCTGTTTACTAATGTTTAAATAAATGCCACTGTGTAATTCAATTAAAACACAACTTTAATTTATTTTGATCACCATGGGACACCTAAGACACCAGGACTTCCTAAATATTGAAATGGGCACACTCTGGACTGTCTTCTGTTGCTGATTTTTCTTTGCAATATTAATTTGCTGTCAGGAGAATAAGATTTCTTTCTACGTACAAAACCTACAACTTAATAATCCTATTAATTCTATTTTCTTCTCATTCCCAGACAAAGCAACAGATGAAGCTGGACTTCATTTTGCCTTCTAGATTGCATTTGTTATTCTGCTTCCAAATGGATTTTATTTTCCTCTGCAACATGGGGTTTTTCATGTCTCGTGCCATTTGTTCTGGTAAGATCAGGCTCTTTGCCTTCAGCTAGAGTGAAAACCCACACTGCCTGCTAAAAAATCCCCTTATTCTTCCTTATGGGGCCAGTTTCTTGCTCAGAGGCTTCATTCAGCCCAAAAATTCTCCACTGTTGATGTCAAAGACGTTACAGGAGAGTAACTAAGTGAAGATTTTTGTCTGTGAAACCAACTTACCGACAGTGAGTTCTGTGAACTAGTAGTCTATCCAGTCCACTAACTAAACGACACAACCTTCTAGGCAGTATCTGTAAAGCAATGGCATTTCCATGCTCTTGGAACGATGGGTGCCCCAGTGACACCATGCCTAAGGAAAGGTGGAATGTAGCTGGAGATAGCAAAGATAAAAACGATTTATTTATTTTAATACTTCCATTCAAATGTAACAGGTAACATGGGAGGATAATTACAGACTCTGTCAGAAAGGGGTTGTGGATGCTGTGATCTGGCAGACACGCTAAGCTCCTTAGGAGACGAGCTCTTCAAGTTTACAGACGAAGCTGGGCAAAGACATAGGCAATCCTGTACAAAGGGATTTTACAGAAAAATGTGGAAACTAAGAGTGAGGGGAGACATGTTTAAACTTCAGGTAACTGAGTCTTATCAGGGTTTGGATAATTGAAGTTCCAATGTATATTTGCTGACACTGTCGCTCACCTTTGAGCCCTACCTAGGCATCTTGACATTTATGTAGTCTGAAATCCTGAAAGCTCTGAGTTTAGACAACTAAATTGTTGCTTGTCAGTTTAGTCTTGACTGAAAGACAGATGTTTTGTTTCAGAGTAACACTCCTCTCAGACTCCTCTATTCCCAAGCTCAGATTACTGAGCTAGGGAGCTCCTGCTAATGAAAGAGCTTACAGGCAGGCAAAGACATTTACATACCTTGAACAAAGGAATTCTTTGGGCAAAATACACATTTTTAATTATTCCTTTTTTGCTTCTTTTTTTTTTTTTTTCCCATATGGGATTCTCCATTTTAGCTCTCTGGTGGGAGGTGGAGGAGCTTGGAGGTTTTGAAGGGTGCTATATTTTTGATAACGTGTCTTGGTAATGTGCAACTTTTCTGGGCTACCACTGCACAGTTTTACAAGCATGGTCTGATGAATGCAACTGGCTCTCTGAACAAAACCCTGAACAAAAGTACAGCAAAGGAATTGAAACAAAATTGTCCAGAAATGTAATTCCTGAAGTAGGCACTGTGCATGCAGTAGCTAAATGCTAACTGTGCAAACAAGGAGTACCTGTTAGCTATGCAATGCCAACATCTTAACTTTGCCCTTAATTCAAAGTGAACAATTATTACTGGGATTCTGCATTATCCCTAGTGAGTGTGTAGGATCCTTTCCACTGACAAACAAGTTTTCTCTTGGCACAGCTTTGCACAGGCAACTTACACAGTTCAAGAGCTGCACGTCCGGATGGTGCCGCTGGGATCCCATGCCTGACTCTGGCTACACTTTTGTACTGCTAATGCAATGAAAAGCAAATTGGGGACTCTAGAAAACAGCTCAGGCAGAACACACCACCATCCCACTGACCCCAGATTTAGCCTACCTTTGAGATTCCACTGCCTGCAAGCAGCAGATGAATTCATTACCATGAAGTGCCTCATTGCAGGAAGCAGCAGTGAGTGAGAACTGCAAAGCCCTGATGTGGCCCTGCCTCCAATTGTGCCCTCTGATAATTCAGGCTTTCCTATCTCAGTGTCTCTCTCTTTGTGCTGATGCCCACACACCTCTCAATTCTTGTCCTTCTGCTGGGGTTGGACCTTAATTCCTTTGTTTATGCCATTAAATGTGTGTGGAGGTAGCAGAATACAAGGCTCACCACACTGACATGTCAGTAACCTCAGCTCTGATCTGGAGGGATCTTGTGCACTTGCAGAGGTTAAAGGGACTCATTTAATTTAGAACCTTAAGCTGGATTTGAACTGTAGCCCCAGAAGGAAAAAGCCAGTGATTTTATCTGAGAAGCCACATGGCTCCAAGTTCCTCATTGGTACTTGGGCAAACCATAGAGATATTAACTGTGTGCTCTATTTTCTGCCCTTAATTATGGCGAGCTAGTCTGATTTTTCTCTTTCTTTCATTCATTTATTTTTTTTTAGGGATTTGAGTGACAAAGTGACTATGCATATCATTCCACGTTTGAACTGTAAGACTTCAGTATTTCTACCTCTAGTGTGTAATTGGATCAGCTGCCAGTTACAGAAAGGAGCTGGGTGAGTATTAAGTGTGTGGAAAACGAAGAAGAGTCCAAGTGTGAAGGGGAGGAATAATTTGACAAAGCCTGCAGTGAGCTGTACGTGGTTTTCTCATTCCAAAATGGAGTAGGTTTTGAAGCACGTGAGGAAAAGCTGGCTTTGATTCATTAGCTTTGGTTCACAGAATGCTGGCCACGATCTTGGAGAGACTCAAGAAGTACAGAATGCCACAGTCCCTGCCCCAACGGGCTTACAATACAAATATTAACATAACAAGGATGGCTGAGTGCCAAACTGAAAACCAGTCTACCTTCATCTGATCCCTCAAAGCTGTGCCTTCGACAACCTCATTAGGCAGCACACTTACCTACTGCCACGGACTTGGTGTCACAGCAGGAGTAGGGCTCAGCGTGGTCATGGCAGGCTTCAAACCATTGCACCCAGGGCTGCAGGTTTCTACTGTGGCATGTGATTACTTTAATTTTGAGTTTCTCAAAGAAAGGAATGAAACTAATGCAACCATGAAATACTTTAAAATCCAGTGCAGAAGCCCAAAGTAAATCTCAGCCATTTCAAAAAGTGAGAAGTAGATAAGGGTTCTGTCCAGCCAAAAAAAAAAAAAAAAAAAAAAGTGAGAATGTTTCTGTAGAGACAAGAAAATTGCCTTGCCACTGAGTTCTTCCATTAACCACAGTTGTGAGTTGTGTCAGGATCATACAGACATAAAGACAGTTCTTTATCCAGTAAGTGCTAAAGCAGTTATATCTTTATAAAATGCAAGCAAATCCCCTTAGATATGAATATGCAGGTTTGCAGGTTTCTGGTCAAAGGCTACCAGTGGGACACAAGAGCTGCATACTGAGTGAGTAGCCTTTGCTTTCCATTTCCAAGTAGCACTAATCGCACTTAGATGCAACTCAGGACAACAGTCTGATCCTGAGCTGACAAATGCAGAGGAGAAGGAGAAAGAATTGCACCCTAAAGTCAAAGAAAAGGTCCCAACACCCAGAACAGCTTGTGAAAGATCAGAAGCAATGGCAGTTACCTGGAAATCTGTCAGCATTTGCATCTTGGCTGTATAAATCTGCCATAAAATCCAACATTCTGCCCTGTAAGGAATAAACAAGAAACATTTATTAGTGATATAGATGGCAAAGGATTACCAAAATATTCCAAATGGATTGACTGACCTTTGCAGCCAGGAAATATGTAAATATTTTGAATAAGGTGGGGAGAGCAAAGAACGTGTGAGATTTGCAATATCCCACTTCTGGGCTGCTCTGAGCTGCACTTGGGAGTTTACTGTCCCTCAGGACTTCGGTATGCAGGGATTTGGAAATTCTTCTGCTGTGCAACAACAGCTACTGAGTGAGAAGAGCTATGTCCAAAAGAGCCCCCGGGTTATGGACACAGTCATGTCCTTTTCCACTGGTACAAAAGCTCTGCAGATAAGCATGTCTGGCAAACACAATGCAAAAAACAACTCAAAATCATTTCTCTCTGACTCTCCAAGGGGGGTAGAGCATTAAGACAGAATGCCCTACCTCAAAGGAAGTCAAGATTGGATCAGAACATCTCAGAGAAATAGAAAGGGAGAGATGGTGAGAGGCAGTAGTATAAAGGTTTTATCAGCATGGCTTTGGGATGGCCACATTACTCACAGGTCATTGTACTTTCCAGCTGACTAGCGACAGACGGAATAGGGATGACAACAGCCTCTGGATTTCCAGGTAGCAGCTGCAGCCCAGTCTGCTATTTCAGCTGCCCTTTGAGCCTGGGCTATGCATGGCATTGCTTAGAAAGGGGCCAACTTTGTCCTCGAAAGGGAACCCACCATGAAATCCCATTTCTGCCACCACCAGGCTCTAGAACACCATGTCAGTATTTGTGTTGTTAGAGAGAGGAAACCTTCAGAGATAATGCATGGGGTTTTGCCTGCATTTTGCATACCTCCAGTACTTCCTGCCACTTAACTAGAGCAAGTACTTCTGAAATGCTTTGTGAATCTCAGCCTGCTCAGCAGGAAGGCACTAGGAATGGGTCACACTGGTGAGCCCGCAACAAAACCCATGCACAGTTCTTCATGTCCTGTAACAGCAAGCAGAACACCAAAATTTCGATACATAACAAAAATGTTGTGAATATTATTTATTTATAGAAAAGCGACGCCATTCTGCCAGGCACTACAACGCAGAAAGCTTCGAGCAGGCTGCCTGCATTTTTCAGAAAGTGGAAACCAGTCAGGAGCACGCAGAGACCGTAAGAGCCAAGTGGAAAATAGCATTGCCATTTCTGACATTTTTCAATTTAGCGAGAGCTCGTAACGAAGTTTTTGGAAGCCGTCTCTTTCAAAGACTCAATGGATCCTCTCCTGCCAGCAGAGGGTGTGTGGGGGCAGCTGCCCTCCTCCTCTCTGTTGCATTCTCTCACCTCGCACTGGTTTGCGTGGTTCCTGCACTCAGAGGTCTCCTACTTGTGTTTGAACTCTCTGAATACACTCTTCAGCTACACACAAGGAGCCAGAGGCCTTGGTAACCTCCCACCCCAGCAGTTCTTTTCCTGCAGTCAGGAAATTTTCTCTCTCTCTCTCTCTTTTTTTTTTTTTCTCTCTCTTTTTTCTTTTTTTTGTATTGCAAAGATCTATTGGAAATTTCTCTTCCAGTGTTTGCCTTTAGTCTGGGCCCTCATAACAGTGATTGGTGACAGTAAGAAAAAAAAGACTGCCCCACTCACGGTCAGAAGTGTCTTGTTTCACATAAGGATTTATGTCAATATTTTGATAATTTAAGCATTTCCAAATCCAAACTGATATTGAGATATCTAGCTATCTACCAACGTATGCTCTGAATAACTTCAGTAAAGTTTGTCATATGGCCATGTGAACGTTCAGACATTTTTTCACAAAGAAATCAGATCAAGCTCTGAGACCTGATTTTCAGCTAATGTAAAGCCACAAAATTAATGTAATGGCTGATGTGACAGTTAACACACTCAGAATACCTCTCCCTGAGCTGCTCCAGCCTCATACCTGCTTTGTGGGAGATAAGGCACAAGTAGGAAAGCTCCCCTTCCCTTCCCTTCCCTTCCCTTCCCTTCCCTTCCCTTCCCTTCCCTTCCCTTCCCTTCCCTTCCCTTCCCTTCCCTTCCCTTCCCTTCCCTTCCCTTCCCTTCCCTTCCCTTCCCTTCCCTTCCCTTCCCTTCCCTTCCCTTCCCTTCCCTTCCCTTCCCTTCCCTTCCCTTCCCTTCCCTTCCCTTCCCTTCCCTTCCCTTCCCTTCCCTTCCCCAGTCTTGAGACAGGAGCCTGATTTGTGTTTTTACCTAAGAAAATATAAAAAGCCTTGAGGACTCCGTGGCTCTCACAGGGACAGTCCTGACACCCAGCACCAGGATAGATGTGGCTGGAAAGGCATGCACGAGCTCTGCCATTGTTCTCCCATGCCCTGCACTGCTGCCACCGCTGGGGCAATTGGACAGTGCAGGCCACCGAGATGCAGGGCTCTGCCTCCCAGCATGGCTCTGTGCTTGTGTCACACTGCTTACAGAGTGTGACAGTGCAGAAGGGAGAGATGGCATGGGGAAAGCCGGGCCGACGCTGGGAAAGCATCACCACTGGTATCAGCTCTGCAGGACAAATAGTTGAGGGTGGGGAAGTGAAGCCGAGAGAAACAGCAAGTGTCTCCTTGGGTATGTTTTGCCAGGGTACAGGGAGAATAAAAGAAGTGAGGCAAGGGGAAAAAAATGAATTAGGAAGAGGAAAATGCTCAAAAAACAAAATAATACAGGAATCCCATCATCAGCAATACTTCATGGAGAAGAGAAGGCTACAGGATAGCTGAGCTATCACAGAGAAGGACAAACCCAGCCTCTTCAGAGTATTAAATAAGAAAACAAAAATGCATTATGAAAAAAGTAACAACAACAACAAAGCAGCCAGAGTAGAAATAAAGAAGAGAGAGAGGATTTCTGTGAAGCACAAAATGAGAGGTCAGTGGCCTGTGGTCATTTCCTAAGAAAGGAGGAAGTGGAAAAGAGGGAAAAAAACAACCCAACAAACAACTACAAAAGAGTACTTATAAACAAATGTGACACTGATTGCTGCCCTGTGATTTTTTTGAAAGTTTGCTGTTAGCATTATCTCCATTGATAAATGCTTTCATACAATGCCAGTTTTCTGTAGGCAGACATGCACAAATGCGGCAGATCAGTTCTGCCAGGCAGCACTGCCAGGCAGCACCAGCCAGTCTTTTCTGTGCCCCATGGCAGCGCCAGCTCCACACACGTCCTCTGGCGAAGGCACATGGCAGGGGCTGGAGCAGGGACACCTCTAGCCACACAAGAGATCAGAATACAACCTTGGCTGTGCTGAGAATCTGGAGTTTGATTCAAACAGTAAATGAACAGTCAACTTCTGACTAAGGCTCCCCAGCGTGCATCCTGCCACAGGTACTCTTTTTGGTCACTTGGGAACCAGTTTGCCTAGGCAGAAAAAAGAGCTGTGGCTCACTCTTGCCAAAAGCCCCCAAAACCAACACATGCCAGGAGTCTCCTCTGAACAGCAGCAGCACCCATACCAGGACTGGAGGGCAGGAGGTGCTCAGGGGCTTTCTGGTCTGCAGCTGAGCCCAAGCTGGCACAAAGTGACAACGGGACCCTCACACAGGCGTGGACCCTACTGAGCCCAAGCTCATATCTCGGATCACCTCGGGGTGCTGCGGAGCACAGCATGACCATCCGTGGGAGAAAAGCACCTGCAGCACCACACTGTCATGGCAGGGAAGTTCTGGACACATTTCAAAAGTAAAGATAAATGGTGATGCTTAGAATGCATGCAGAACTGTGAGGAGGTTACAGGGAGTGCCCACCGACATCTTTTCAAGCAGAGGAATAAAAGGAACTGGTCCTTAGGCATTACGTTGTACGCGGACAAAGTGCTGGGCTCACTTCTGTCCTACCAGTGGGGATGTATGAATGGCATCAATCATTCCAAGGGCAGTATCCTGACTATTGATAAGGGCCCCGTACTGGAAAGAATGGATTCAGTCTCTACTTGGGGACTGTATTACCTTAATTTATGGTACTGCCTTCACTAAGAGTGCCTCTTATTTGATAAAATACAGGGTTTTGTATGGTTGCTGTACAGTTATTTTTTTTCCTTATTATATCAAGGTGCATTTGTGCCTCTAAACAGGCAGCTATACTGTAAACGGAACAAAAAGGAATAAATTCAGCCTGCTCCAGCATGGGTCCACAGCCCAGAGGCTTGCTGTGCTGCTGTAGTCTTTTGTTTCAAATGCAGATAGATAAACTGCAGCTTTTTTTTCTGTGATGGTTATAATGCAGAATATGAAAAACTCTTGGGATGGTTTAAGCTGCAGGGTATTCTCCCAGAGTTCTGTCCAAGAATAATCTAGTAAAAATGTGGACAGAGAACCATCGACCTCTGCTTTCCCCCGAACATATGCAGCTCTGATCAGTCTGGTATTTCAAGAAAAACAAGGTCCTGAACCCTAATCCTCAGACACATAACAAAGCGCACTTCACAGCTGTGATGCACAGCTACTATCAGCTCCGAGGCCTGAGTGGGTCCCAAGACAATGCCTCCTTTATCACCCAGAGGACAAATATCTAGACAGCAATATTTTCTGCTTGAATGCTTCAAGCATCTCTCGCAACTCCTGACTGAAAGAGAAAACTGAGCAGAGAGTGTTTGCTGAGTGATTATTTTAATTTACTACTTGATGTAAATCTAAATGAACTGACATCCAGCCCGAGATGGACAGAAAACAATCACTGTGAAAAGAGAAAGAAGGCTAATATTACAATATCATTTGAGTAGTGCAGGTTTAGCAACTTTAGTGGTGGCAATGTAATGGATAGCGAGGCAGGGTTTGCATTTCCCTTTCTTCACTCAATTACCATAATAAGTTCTGTAATTTTGGGGCTGTTTATTTATCAGGCGACGGTAACAAAGACGCTGGGAGCGCGGTGTCTTGAATGCAGCAACGGCAGCATGCAGTGCACGCTCTCTCAAGTAGGAGCGCTGCTGCCCCTGCACCACACACGCGTGCTCAGGAGCAGTGCTGTTCCCCTCTATGAATTGCTAAAATGCCACGCGTTCAGCATTTGGCTTGAGGCAGAGCTGGGGAAAGAGGCAGAGGAGGGAAGAGAACTTCCCGCTGAAGTTCTCCTGTGTTTCCAAAGCCCTTCGAGTCGCTCTGAAGAGCGTTCTGGTACCAACAATAGGGGACCTGGCCCATCGGCACCAGGGGTCTGTCATTGCTGCTCTCAGAGCTGGTCTTCCAGCACCTGATGGCTGTACAGATGCACGTTCCCCTCTGGTGGGCTCAGTAGTGGTCCCACCACCCCCTGCAGCTCCCAGAGGCAGTTTCCAGTGGGAGGTTACCTCCTCAGTTCCCTGCAGCCCAGCCCCAAAGCTGACCCCCTGTACCTGGGGCTCCATTGCCACCCATAGCTTTTGTGCTGGATTTAGGGAGGTGGTGTTTGGAAGGACTAAGCCACATGCATGCTGCTCGAGGAGTACATACCGGATCTGAGGCAAAACTCTGAGCATAACATTCCATTGTGCACCAAAGACTGATGGCGAAACTCATAACTGAGTGAGGATAGAAGGAGCTGAGTAAAGATGAAACCTGATGGGTTTCTAAGAGTGCCGTTCAACAGCCTACAGGTTTTGGAAGAACGCCATGCCCTCGTGTTGAATGACTCTAACCACTACCTTAAGGAAAGCTCTGCAATTCCTTCATAAATTCTACAGGAGTCTCAGAAACACACTGGAAATATTTTTACTCAGTACCATAAGATGTTTTCATCAGAGTAACGTGCCTCTTAACCCACAGACATATATTCAATTAAATTGCATGGGCATATGTGTGTTTATTTACATAATGTGTAAATGTATAGCTGGGTATATGTAAACAAAAGGCTTTCATAACAGAGAGGAACACACATGGTGATATAATTTGTGTATACGCACACTGTGTAACTGCAGCCGCTCATGTCAACACCATTCATCACCTGTGCTCACCAAAATGGTGTCAGCACCACTCTGCACGCTGCACGCTAGGAGTTTGCCACAACGATCATCTCCCTCTCCCCAATTAATTAAGGACAATTTAAGTATTTTAAGTGAATTACATTAACATAACAAAACAGTAAGATTTAAATTGTGGCACTGTGAAGAGAAAACCTAAGTCAAAGTCCTTCTTTCACACAGTTGCATGCAAAGATTTTACAAATTGACAGTATACATTATGCACAGCCTGACTGTGGACACTTTCTGTCAAGCACTTGAACAGAGAGAGACACAACAACGGCTCCAGTGTGAAAAAAGAATTACATGCAGGGGACTGGTCCCACCGAGGGCAACCTCGGCAAGTCCAAACATGCACTTGGTCCAGCATTCACATTTCTCTGCTGTACACCAAAGCTGCTCACCAGGCTGTTCTGTCTGAAGGACTGTGGCTTTGGGGCAGACCTTCCTGAACTGCCCGTCTGTAAAAATACTGCCCAACCTCCTAAGAAGAGCGCTTCATGAACACCTGTTAAATCCTGCTTCAGTAAGAGGGTTTCAGATACATGGAGTGAAGTGTTACAGGTGGAAATAATTGTTTTGTTAGTTCTATGGTGCTGCTTATAATGTTTGAAATCTTATAGTCAGGACTCAGACAGCACCAAGATTAACACTTTTTCCTTCTAGGGACAAAATTTTGCAAGGAAGTTTTAAAGGAATCTAGCTTACATTTATAGCCTCACCATACTACAGATCTAGGACTCTTTTCACTGATGAAGTGTCTGATTAACATATATCGTTATTGGGATTTGCAAATTAAAGGCTGGATCTTGCAACACTTACGTGAGTCAGCCTTAATCACAGGAGCAGTTCCCTGTAGGAGAAATGCTGGGGGACTGGGCCCTTCTGAAATGAGCCGAGTTTTATCAGCACCTTCATGTGCTTCTATGAATATACATGCTTTCACAGTGTGATGGTGGAGGTATGTATGAACTCATGCTACACATACAGCACTCAAGGATGGGGACCTTCCAGAAATTACATTAAGCTGCAGTGAGACTGGTGGATTCCATACGCAAATAACAACAGCCAGGAGAAGGTGACCTCTCCATTCCCCCTGACTGCCCCCTGACAATGCACCACCACTCCCTACAAAAACAGTGCATGTTGCCAACACACCTACTCCAGCTGCAGGAAGTTGCCCAATGGGGTCTGTACTTCTTGGCGTCTGGGAAATGGACTCTTGCAATTGACCCGCAAAGAATAGAGCCCTGACACTGCACCACATGCTGAGGGGGAGGCAGAGCCACCTGCAGTGGGGCCAGAGAGCTTGGAACTGCCTCAAACCAGCCAGCATGCTTCTGAGGGGTAGCTTTCCCTTTCGGGGACTTTGGCCTAAGAAGGGAACAATGAGCAGCCAACCCCACAAGAAAAGGCAGTGCTCGGCTTCTTTTGGGGTGTTAGCACTGCAATCTGCAGACCACACGGCATTTCCTGCTGATAATTCCTAGCTGCAATTATAAAAACTCGTGCAATTAGGTTATTCTAATTATTGAAATGTATTTCCCTCTAAAATTTTTATGGAAAAGAGCACATAAAAACACCAATGTCCTTTGAATTCCTGCTCATGCTGCAGAATCCGAGCACCATTTATCTAGATAAGTTTTAATTATAGCCTCCCCAGAAAGACAGTACTCTGTATAAATAAAAAGAAATATAATTGATAAATGTAGTCAGATGGTACCAGGTTGTTTAAATAGACCATTAAGCTCAAAATGTCTAAAGTTAAATTAGATTGTATTCTCTTTCACCTAGGGCTTTTGTAAGGCACAACTGGCATGTATAGTCTTGTCCACATTAATTTTTACTGCCACGGTCAAAAAGCAGCATAAGTCTGAAGCTTGTGTAGAATTTTCTGTCTTTATTTGACGCGATCACAGTAGATGAATTAGCTCCCTTGGTGCAGAGAGTGAAAGAAGGTTAGTTGAGGGAAATAAGGAATTTTCAGAGGAAAGAAAAAGTTTGAGGAAACATATGGTTTAAATGCTCTAGCCTATTTCAGATCAAGCTGAGAGAGTTGAAATCTGTTGGTTCAGAGATCCAGTTCACTGCACATTCCTACTGTGCCTGCCTACTAATTGCATCCCATGTTTGTCAATCAAATATTTGCAATTAACAAAAATATTCCCTTAAGAGACATATAACAGAGGCTGCTAAGGATCCATCGTTTTGCTATTAGAGCCAGCTCAAAAAAAAAAAAAAAAAAAAAAAAAAAAGAAAGTCTTTAAAAATATTCTGCTGATGATGACACTGCCAGACACTTCCAGTCAAAACATTAACAAGCAGAATAGGTGGCATGGGGGCTTTTCAAAGGGATTTTTTTCAAAGAAGGAAAACTTTGATCTTAGTGTTTCTGACCCATCCTCCACCTCTGGTTCTTCGATCTACAAGTACATATAGTGGTTTAATTTTAGTCAGTGCATAACTTGCCTAAGGATAAGAAGTTGATCTAGATTTTTTTTTATTTAACTCCAATTTAACTGATGCTCTAAAGCTGCCCTATTGCTGCATAATGTACTCACACAAGGTTTCTAAGCAGAAACTGAAGAAAGCAAACTGGAATCCTAAGAAACACACAAAGTTCAGAGGAAACATTAATTTGTAAATAGGTAAAAATGCCAGTAATTTGTTGGGAATTGAAGACCTTCTGCATGCAACGGCGAAATTCAGCAGCTGTGCGCTGCTGTTTTATAAATCAATATTACATCTGAAGGTGGTGGCTGAATGCTTGTATCGTTGTGGTTTGAGTCAAACAAAGTTCTGTGATAAGAAGCGATCAAACAAAACAACAAAATCCCTTCCCTGTCTCTTTGGATAAAGTCCAAACATAATTCCACAAGAGGGATAGAGCATTCAAATCATACCCGTTTTTTTTTTTATAATTGCATAAACCCTTCAGTCACAGAAAGATGATCGGATTGGTGATGGACTATTGTATTCTCAAAGACGTGGATCATGCCAACGGAGAGCTCATGCAAAATGTTATCGGTGTGTGCATTTTCTGCAAGACCTAAGTGCTGAGCCTTAAACCCAAAAAACGCAGCAGACTGCTGCACACGTGCCTGGGACTGGGGGATGGCAGCCTTCCTCTTCTACCTCTGAAACGAATTCCTTTGGTGCTCCCAGCAACCTGCTGCATTTTCTCTGTCTAAATACAGAGAATATACAGCTGGATAAAGCACAGTGTCCAGACCTCAGCCAGGTCTGAGAAGTCTGCCGGCACAGGTGGACAGCAGCTCTGCCTCGTGCCGGGGGAGGAGTACGGAGAAGCACTCCTTGCTTTATAAAGCATCTTTATAAAGCATTCCCTTACTTTTCCTAAGCGTCTGAGGGAGGATTCGGTGTCTGCAAAGGGCTGGTGGGGAGGGATGGCGTTTCAAACGCTGCTGGGG
The DNA here is from genome assembly GCA_036925125.1 of Oreortyx pictus. NCBI lineage: Eukaryota > Metazoa > Chordata > Aves > Galliformes > Odontophoridae > Oreortyx > Oreortyx pictus. The sequence continues at coordinate 1,927,087 of JAUPFR010000002.1, read as the reverse complement.
CTGGGGCTGGGGCTGGGGGGGCTGCAACTTGCAGGCAGCCCCGTTCGTGAACACCCCACTCTCGTCTTACAGGGGACCGTCAGATGGAAGAACTCTGTCGTCGAGTTTGAGGTGGAAAAAGAAGAGGAGGAGATGGAGGAGGAGGGTATTTTTGTTCCTGCCTTTCATTTCCTGATAAGAAGACACTTTTGATCCAAGAGATTTTTTCTTTCTTTCTTTCTTTCTTCCTTTCTTTCCCCCGTCCCTTCCTTTTTTTTTTTCTTCTTTTTCTTTCTTTCTTTTTTTTTTTTTTTTTAATATTTACATTAAGAACTCTGGCTTTGTATTCCTAGCATCTCACTGATGAGAAAGCTTACGCATCATGACATGGTGAGCGGAAGCAATGATTAAAGGGCTATTGCATATGCTCTCCCCAGCTGAGTTGCTGTGCTCGTGGTTGTTTTTAGGGCACAGACGCAGCGCCTGCAACAGCGGCTAATAAGCTCTTACGTGACTCTGCTAACTTCGGGATCTGATCACCCCACGAGCGCAGAGTGGGAAGTGGAGAACCTGGTCTCAGCAGCTTGATAAAAATACCCTGGCATATTTCAGCTCCGGCAGAGAGTTTCTCATATTGGAAGGAAATTAAATCGAGCGCAGAGGGTTGAATGGGAACGTGGGGCTTATGTCTGCGCGCACACGAGCACAGCAGTGACGTGGGCTTTCAAACAAGCAAAACGGGAATTAGACACACAATTTACACCGGCGTTCAGTGGAAGAGTTACCCTTTGTGCCTTAGAAATGCTCACCCTTTATTTACCATACTTTAAGCAAGAAACAGTGCACGAATTGTAGCTGGAATGCTGCTGCTTTCAGATGCTAATCTGGAGGCACAAGATGAAACACCACCGCACTGCTCCTTTCACTTCAGAGATGTCCCAGAAAATCAGCTGATAATACCTTTTGCTCAGAGTGATCTAAAATTATAGCTTGAACTGGAGATGGAATAATTAGCAGAAAACGACCCAATGCCCAATCTATTACAGAAGGTGGGCTCAGTGGGGATTAAAATGATGAGAACAAGAATAAGATTCCAGTTTTCAGGAACGCCAAATTATTTTTCCACTCTTTTCCACTTTGAATACAGTTTTTGCAAAACTAACTGTGGTGCCAGTTGGTCATTAGCAATGATTCATTTCCCATCTTTCTGCTTCTGTGCAGTCAGGGTGCAGGACAGGGGAGCACAAGTGCACCAGGCAGCAGCACAAGCAGAAAGAAATGCAAGCAGAAAGAACATCTTTCCTTTTTCAGCAGAAAAAAGAGTCATTTGGGAGAGATGATAGAAATGCTTAATTGTGTAAACGCTGGTTAAAGACAAAAAACGGACAGCTTGAGATGAGTGTAGTTATAAGTTCAGGAATTTGTATTGGTCTACACCGCAGAGCACGACTAATTGCCACCCCTTCCTGGACAAGGTGAGCAGTGCTGGAAGTGTAAGTTATTGTCGACTAACCAGAGCTCACTGTTTCACTGGCAGAGGAGAAAAGAGGCTGATTCGTTTAAGGTGGATCCAGACAGAAGAATCCAAACCCCTCTGAAACCCTGTGCACAATTGTACAGAACCGGAGCGACCACATGGGTGTGGCATTTGGCTCTTCGTTTTGGTAAAAAAAAAAAAATGGTAGCTGTTCAGTCCGTGCTTTAGCAGTGCCACGCTGTCTGTGCAGGGCAACTGTGAGCAAACAGTCTGAACATGTTTTAGCAGTGCATATAGCTGCATATATTTTCCATAAATAGGAGTTTATTCTTTGTCAGACAAGCTAGCATTAGAGTTGCAAAAACACATGGAATACAGTAAGTGCTGGGAAAAAGAAAGGCGAGCGATGAGAGAGACGATTTGTGAGACAAAAGAAATAAATAGATGCTGAGAAGAAAGAGAGAGAGAAGAACGGGCGGAAGAGCTGAAAGGCAAAGGTGAAATGGAAAGAGGAAGGGATGGTGAGCAAAAAAAGGAGAAGTCAAGAAAAGTACTGAAAACAACGTCTGTGTGACAAAAATAAAGGGGGGCAAAAAGCAGAAGAGGAATCAGAAAACACCGTGCCTCGTTCTAAATTCGCTGCCTCTGCCGGTACAGTGGAGGTCCAGCTGCTGAGGCTCACCCCGAGTCACGCTGACTCGCAGCGCTCGAGCAGTGCTGGGGACGAGCGGTGCCTCCTTTTTGTTGGTAATTGACGGGCAGTGCTGTTCGCACTGTGTCAGCTCAGCGCAGCACCGGCAGGCAGGCTGGCACTGCTCTGCTTACCGAAACAGTGCGGAAAGGCTCTTGCTGTGAGCTCGGAAGAGTCAGCTACTCAATACAAATCTCTGAGGCTTGTTAGCAAGACATCTAGGAGACAGCTTCTTCGGGCTACTGGTAACACGGCAGTGGTTTAGACGGCAGCTCTGAAGCCCCGTGCAACCTCTCCCAAGTGCTGAAAGAGACCCCCATAGCTTCAGCATCAAGGATCATGTGTTGGACACAATCCGTTTATGTACTTCTTATGAGGCTCTGGAGAGCCCACGTTCCCCTTCAGCCAACTTTTTAAAACAGCAATTGCTTCCAAAGCCAAGGGAATCAGCTACAGTGTTTCAAATGAGTTTCTGAAAGAGGAGTTGGGGACAGGACAGCCAAACCATGATGGTCAGGGGGATGAGCAACCATGAAGTGCTAATGTCAGTCAGTAAGAGGGAAAGGAATCCCTTAACCACTGCAGAGTGCCTAAATGGTTTGGCTATACCCATTCAAAAAGATGTAGCAATAAATAAGGAAGAAAAGACAGAAAGAAAAAAAAAATAGGCCATCCTATTCATAAATTTTTCATGAACTTTCTCAGATGTCACCAAGTCCTGTCTTAGTGAGAAGAGATGAGAGTGGCAACTCCTGCCTGAAAACCAAACCCTGAGCTCAACAACCAAAGACCATCACTACCCTACTCTTTTGCCGGAAGAAATGAGCTCAACGTTAATTGATATAGTACACATCTTTCTGAAGCTTGGTTATTCCCTCGGGGAACAACTTTACCTCCCATTAATCTACAGTTCAGTGGCAATTTTATAGATACTTGAACTCTTATTACTCTATAACCTCTACACCCAGAGTTGAGCAGATTTTGCTAGTAGGATAAATGATCGCTTGGTTGTAAAATGAGTCACTGTAATTGCCTTTCCAACCCCCTCCAGGCCAGATGGTCGCTGACTGCTTTCTGTGTCCACTCAAGTTCCCTGTCCCCACATTTGGGGTCGGGAGGACAATGTCCATAGCCACCAGCCCAACAGCCCCAGGACTCACCATAGCCCAGACGCTGAGGCTGAATGCCACAGTGGTTACTCGGAACTCTTTGAAGGTGTTAAAAAAAAAAAAAAGCCTAACCAAAATAAGGCATTATGAACCAGACCACTTGAGGTAGCATGCAGCCCAAAAGACACCTGTTCCAGCACAGCTGGAATCAGTGGCCCATGCTGGGATGCGCAAAGCAGTGGTTAGGGGGAAGGAGGCTCTTCCAGAGGTAGCATGGCCTGAGCTCATGCAACTTGCAAAGGTGCGCACTTAGAAATCAGCATAGTGCAGCAAAACATACTCCAGAGTGTAATCATTGCTCAGCCAAGTCTTAGAAGCAAAAACAGGTATTTGTGAAGCAGCTAAAATTAGCGTATGAAAATGAGGAGGGGAGGAGGGTATTAAATGTTATTATTTCCATAAAGACATATATTGCTCTCCACTTTCAAATGCTCTTAATGTCTTAATTATTTGTTTTCTGAGCACTGTATCTTACTGATATCCTCCCCCTGTGCTGTGCTCTCACACTGATCTCAGCTATTTCATCTGTGATGGTCACAGCATCCCAGGCTATGTTAGCTTGTGGAATTCATGTTAAATAAAATTGGAAAAATTGCAATACGAAAACCCCAATCATGGTAAAAATCAAAAGCTATGGGGAAATTCATTACTAGCTTATTGTTTTAGCATGGAATATTTATCCTACGATATTTACTTTATTAGAGAAAAATACTTATACTACACAATAGCTGCTATAAAAACTACTGCCTTACACTGCTAGTTTAAAATGTCATTAAAACATTTAAAGTAAATCTGCAGTACATTATTTAGTGCTAATGACAAAATCCAATGCAGTGAAGAATGCCACTTTACAAGAAAGAAAGCAGAATGAAGTATTAATATGTCTTAGTCAATATTTCAGTTTTAGATAAAATTTACCTTGAAATGCAACCATCAATTTCTTATAACACCAAGATTGATTCTGTTATTTTTTTTCAAATCTAGTAGTAACTTCATTTAAATCCAGTCTTTCTAGATGTGTACCATTTCAGAAAATGTAACTGCACGGAACAAAAGTCTCTTTCTTCATCTTTGAATCCCATTTTCTGGGTACCTAAAATAATACAGTGTGCATCTTGAATGAAAGTATGTGTCTGCACGTGTCCTCCCTGTGGGATCCTTTGAAGAATGCTGATTGCAGACGTTATGTCTGTACAAGTTCACTTCTGGATGGAAAGACCTGAAGACTTTCACTTGCAAGCTCCTTTAAAGAGCCTGGGAGGTCTAGATGCAACAGTCAAAAGTGGGAAAGAGTTTGCACTTGAAGAAAATGGCTTTATGAAGCCCTTCGAGTATTTAAGAATTAGAGCTATTAAATGCATGATCTATGACTTTTAAAGCTCTGATCTGACTAATCTTTCTTCCATCCCTCTCCCCCAAAGGTATTAATAAAGCCCAAATTAAGCCATGCTAAATCCTCATTTTCCATCTGAGTTTGATGTTTCAAAGGCTGTGCAGTTCTACCTTTGTTTTGACATACAAAAATGTCACCTTTGCTTGGAAATGTGCATATTCAGCAATAAAAGGGGAACAGCAGACTTCCTTTACACACCTTACATGGTAAGCTGTGTGTTACAACCTGCCAGCAAGCAACAGGGGCAGATGTTAAACTCACCATCCTGCCTTAGAAGCTGTTTCTGCCTTATTCTATCTTCTTTCTTCCCCATGGGGCATGTTTAAAACTGGAGGGCCAGCTTATCCATCAGTCACCTTCTTTAAAATGTATGGGAGCAAGCAAACCTAGGTTTAGACATATCTCAAATTCTCAAAGGATTCCTAAGGTGGCACCAGTCTTAGCTGTGCAGTCAGGGCCCTGTCACAGCTCTCTGGTGCCTGTGAGCCACAGTCCCCCTGGAAGCTCTGCCCACTGCCAAACCTGGTGCTGGGAACTCGGACTTGATAAAAGGCAATTTGCACAGGGAAATGGTTTATCTTATGAAACCAGCTGAGCTTTCTTAGAAGATCCTGAAGACACAAGCCCTGCTTCAGAGATGATGGCTATCATCTATGATTGATGAACAGCAGTCTTTAAACTAAGTTCTTTCACTCCTTTCCAACTCAAAGAATGGCCTACGTTAATGAAAGCTTTTTATTCCCCTCTCCATTTTTTTTTTGAGTTCTTAAATATTTTCCTTCTCTTTATGACCCTTGCAATGATTATATCCACAGAATATGAAGTCCAGAGCAGCATTTTACTATTCCCAACCAGACTGTTAGAGAAACATCTAAATATTTTTCAGTCACAAGCTTTTTACATTCTACACTCAGGTGGTATCACGTTGCCACCATTACTTTTATCTGTTTCAATTCAAAGGAAAGATCAAGAAATAGAGATTGAGGCAAGAGTCCCCAGTGCCACATTTGGCTGGCCCCAGAGGGATCACCCAAGATAAGATGGGAGATCCCAAGAGCTGATCCTTCTAGAGGCACGTAGGGGATTTCAGCTGAAGATGGACACCCAGCCAAGCACATCACCTCCCCATTACACTGAATGGGGAGCCTGTAAATCACAACTGTACAGTGCTCCTCATGCTGTGAATTCATTCAGCAGAGGAAGGCATTTCCTACACTGAGTTTTAGTGTCTGTTATTTGATGGTAATCAATTAATATTTAACTATCTTCCATCCCTCTGATGTTCTATAAATAGCCTAAGCTAATAGAGATATTTTTATACCAGGAATGCAGATCCACTGCGAGGTTATTTGAAAGAAAAAAGGAGTCTAGTCTGGTATGTTTGTTCAATGTGTTATTAACTGGGAAAGGAAATTGAGCTATAGTGAAGTATGTAGATCAGATTCTGACAGCTGCAAACAATTCATAGTGAAAATGACTCAGCCTAATTCACATGCTTTAATTCTTTTCTCCCCCACTTTTTTTTTTCTTTTTTTCTTTTTTTAAGCTAGAAAAATGTTCTGAAACGGCCTTGAATTAAAAGCCCTGCACTTGTTCTAGTGTTTTCTTACCCAAACTTCCCTGTTGATAAGCAAGTGAAACTAGGGAAAAACCCAAACAGTGAAACAAGCCTCTTTCCCTCCCACCTCAATGAGAGCAAAGCATCATGAATGCTGTAATGGGAGGGGTAATGTGAATATGGAGGGGCAATGTGAATACAGCTTTGATTCTCTCAGCAATTCCTTGCAAGAGAGTGCTCAGCAGGGAGGCTTCCTTCCCCCCTTTCTCATCTGAGGAACAGAAACTTCCCCTTCAGCAGAGGAAAGGCCGAACTTCTCCCAGTGTAGGTTTCAGCCCTGTTCCTCCAGCTGCTAGTGCAGGAACACAATTCCCTGTTGCTTTCCCCTTCATCTCCTAGCACTTCTCTGTCAAGTTTTGGTGCAGCTTCTTGTTTCGCTTCAAACACTTCCCAGACAGTGCTTTGGGCGATGTAAGTTTTTCTTCAGAAATCCAGTTTGGAGCAATGGGACATACATAAATCCTCACTTGTGGTAGGAAACTCAGAAATATTAACGGCCTCTTTTTTTTTAATTTACATTTTCCCTGTTAGTTCACCCCGAGATCCCAACGGCATGATTTACTAATTAATTACTATTATTAGCTAATGGCAGTGAAAACCGAAATTACTGCCTGCCTTAAGCGTAACAGAATTGACAATAAATCTGTAGTCTGTGAATCACTTTCTCGCAGAGGTCTGCTACCCAAACAGCAGAGCGATGGCCAGCTTGGTGCTTGCCAGCAGACCATCTAGCACTCATGGATGCAACATCTTCACATTGCAAAGAGAGAGGGGAGCAGCTGAGGAGATGGGCACTGTTCATAGAGGAACACCAACATATCTGAGGGGCCTTTGTCTTTCTTAATCAAAATCCATGGGCAGTGTTTCTTTAGAAATGGGTTGGATTTTCCCCTTTCAAGCAGGAGGACATTCGTTACTTCCTGCTCCTCACAGCAACACAGGGATGGCTAAAGCTATTGGCACCAGGTACTTTCCAGTCATATGAAGAATAGGTTGTGCTGTTTCAGCTTTGTATTCTCCATGCATGGCAGACTGTAATACCAAGATTTAGGAATTAGGAACCCTACGTAGGCAGATCCTTGTTTGAGTGAATGTTACACAAATTCCCATGGTGCTGCCCCAGTTCAAACTGGACCTGCTGCTACAACTCTCAATGAGAATAAACCTGCAGAAGATGTCCACCCCAAGGGTAGGTGACCAAGTCCGTGTGCATATGCATGCAGATGCCTGTATCACAATTATTCTCTTTCACAATCTGAAACAGTGGGCGGTTGCTAATGTTCAATTGAAATCAATAGGTAGAAAAGAAACTGTTTACAAAAGCATGACAATGACTAGGTCACTCACTCAGAAAGGAAGTTAGCTTTGTTACAAGTAGAAAACAATCAGAAGAGAGCTATAATTTAGTGCCTAGGTACCACAGTGACTAGGAACTGCAGAAGAAGATTAGGCAAAATTAAATTTGTTTAGACAGACAAAACGTAAGAGTCAGATCAAGGAAATCGGCTTCAAAACACTGCAGGGAATACTCTCAAAAAGTGCAGAAGGAAACAAAACCAAGAAACTGCCAATCAAAATTACCAGTGCAGTTCTATTTAACAAAAAATCATTATTACAATAAGGTGCCTGTAATGAAAAAACAAAACAAAACAACAACAACAAAAAGATAAAGCGGAATCTCAATAAAGATTGCAAATTATAAGATTATAAATGGAGAAGCACAGTCATTTGGACAGACAAATATGACCACAGTACAACTGGAGGCCAAATGATGGTTTAGGAAAGGTGCCTGCAGATTTCCAGAAAGCCAATGGGAGATGCAGACATGCATCCAAGGGCAGGATTTGGCTCTAGGATTTGAACATGAATAATTGTGGCAGGGAGATACAGTCTCCCAGAAATAAAAAACCTGCTCATTAGAATCCCATCTAGCCAAACCCATGGGGAGTTCCTTAAGCAAAATCTTTACCATTTGTTATTTTCAAGAATCTGGTGCCTGTCTTGAGTTAAAGCACCAAAATGGTTTGTTAATAACAATTTCTCTTTCATCCAAAAAGCTCTTAAGTCATTTATGAGCATTTGAGAAGTGAGATTCACAGTGCTCCCAATCCTGCTCCTCCAAGATGATGCGGGAACCTTTCCTTCAAACAGACAATGGAAAGGGGAAAAACATGTGGCTTATTCAGGAAACAAGAAAGAAGCGTAGGATCACCATCATGGCAGCCCTCATTTCAGTGTAGTTGGAGGTATTTACTAGGGCTGGGAAAAGAAGTTTTAGCAACAGATCATGAAGAGTATAGAGAATGAAGCCAATAAACTGCAAGAAAAGTAAGATCAAATCTGTATGTGAAAGAAATGTATGTATCTGTATTGCAAGAAGTCCATTGAATTGAGCAAATGATACTCCTCCTAGGGGAATGATTCATTACCATATGGAAAAGACCTGGCCTGTGATGAAAAGGATGAGGAAAAATCACCTAGCAGCAGAATCTATGTACAGAAATTGAGAAAAGAACATTTTTGTACAACTGTGGCAGAAGTACTTCAAAATTCTTCAAAATTCCGACAGGTCTGAATAACACAGATACAGAGGGAAGTGAAAAAAAAAAACATACTGAAATATGTGATCTCATGCCCACAAACACGGGTGAAGGTCGAACAGAGAAAATTTAAAATGTGCCGAGAAACAGGCAGCATCAGCAAGAGAGGTGCCAGCAAGTAACAGATTTTACTCATCTCCACTTCAGGACCAAGAGAGGGGAAAAAAAGAAATAGTGGAAGACCTTCCTTCTAAGGGGCTGTGTCTCCATGCCATTGACCTACTTATACGTCAAGTACTGTGCATGGAGAAAGAAGGAGGCATGCTGATGCTCAAGGAAGAGGTCTGATAGCACAACAATATTGAAGTATAACAGTGCACACAGTCTGGCTGTTTGGGGATTTATAAGCCAAGCGCACAAATAGATAGTAATGAGTTACTCACCAGAGGCTGTCAGCAAAGTTCCTAATTAGTACAAATGGTACTGGGTTTTTTAACACTGTCCCTTGCTTTAGTGGGATCAGTTCCAAGGCCACCTAAGCTTTATCTCACTGGATAGAAACCCCGCCCTTTTCAGTCCACTGTCATCTTGCTGAGGATTTCAGGGTATGAGACAAAATTGGGGTTATAAGGGAAAGTCTGGTGCAAGCTTAACTACCAGAACAAACTGACTCACCACTGCGTAATTCCTGATGAGACACCCCACATGCAGAAAATAATTATTCCTCGCTCTCATCATGAAAGGCCTGATCCACTGATGTCGAAGAAGCCCTTCAATTGAATTCTGTCAGAACTGGGCCAAGTCCCCAGATCGTGCATGCCACTGCTGCTATGGAGAGCATCACACCTGGAGTTGCAAAATGTGCAAAACTTATAAAAACCTTTTGTCAACCAGCAATTATAATACCTCTGTTACACAGAGCATACAGATAAAACTGTCAGAAAAGGCAATTAAATGGGACACGTTTTTAATATTCTTCCTTCCAAAGGAGAAACATTTTATCTTTTCAAAATTTCAGAGAATCATAGTAACAAACTGTTGACATATTAAAGTCGTTATTAAGAAACATGATGCTGAAAGGAAAATATGAATTACTGAGCATTTATTACAGTTTAAATATTTTTCTTATTTAGCACTTGTGACAAAGTTGCACTCCTGTTACTTCTGACAGTGAATGCACTGGAAAAACAGTACATCAAAGTTCAGTAAGGTTTTCTGACGCTACTTCCTTCAGAAAGAATCAGGTTTTACAAACCACTCACCTGCCTAGCTATTGAGAACATCAGACTTTTGCTATTAAAATAAGTCCTTCTATCAGAAGAAATATTTTCTGTAATATTTTCTGCAGTAAAAAGCCATAGGAAAATAAAGTAGATCAAAAATATTTAATATGCATTAAAAAAGAAACAATTTAGACAAGAAAGGTCAGTAGTCAAAAGGTGTGATACCTGCAGTTGGAGCCAAGTCAGAAAAAGGGTTGGCCATTTACAGCCAAGTTAAACAACACACAATTAAGGTTAACCTGGCTCTGCTGGTGCTTATAAATCCACACATGAGGACAGTGGGGGGGCTAAGACAGTTTCAGCAGTCCTATTTACCTTGGCCATTTCCATAACTAAGTGTTTTGTGGACTGGCTCTGTTTGTAGACATCACACCTTCTCACCCATTGTTTACAGTTGGCATCTTAATGCATCCTAAATATTTGCCCCAAACTTCATATTTTGTTTAGAAAAAAGTAATTGTGTAGGAGAACAGAAGAAAAGCTGTTCTTTTCTATCAGTGAACATGTGAAACCCCTTCATATCCCAAATTCCAACAAGAAATTCATCACCAGGCTGTCTTATGGGGGGCTGGAGGAGCTGGGAGGCAAGCAGGAGACATCACCAGCCATAGAGCGCCCATTCAAAACGCAGCTGGACTGTCCATTGTGAAGTAGTGCTGTTCTCGGATGGTGGTGGGGGACATGTTGGACATGAATGGGGATGGCAATGAAACATCTATCAAAATATTTTTCAGCAGCTCAGATGTTTTTTCTAGATGAAAACTGTTTTGAAAAAGTGTTTCCTTTTTAGAATAAGTGCATCCACCTTGTCAAAAATGAACACATTTCAGTTCACTCTGCTCAAAGAATGGGGACGTATTCTATCCAAGGGTATTCTGTCCTATGCTCAGAGCACCTCCCAGCCCTGCTCCCCCCTGGCTGCTGTGCCCCACACATGGGACCTCCTTGGAGGAGCCTTTCTGGGTGCCAGGACAGCCCAGACACAGGCAATTGCCTGAAAGCCACCCAGAGAAAAGAACAGAAACAACGCTTTCTTTTTCCCCCATCTCTTCAGTAATTTCAGTGCAGCTCAAGCTCCTAAATGCTTTAGGGATGGGATCCAGGCCAAAACATATTCAGTAATAGATAGTGAAACAGATTATTTCATATGCCAGTTCGGTAGGTTAATTCATATAAGTGAGAAAACAGTTCTGACTGAAGGGAGGAGTGATTTTAAAATTTTGATTCCTATGGAAGTGTTAGCAGCCTTTTGCTTACATCCATAGTCGCTGAACAGAATAGAATCAGTGGCAATGTTATTTCCAAATTCTGCAGTGTAAATAAAACCTCTCTCTCTGACTCACAGTGAGTCATTTTTTGTCCGTATGTGTTTATGTCAAGGGAGAGATAACTTGGTGCTCTGAGCATTCTTCTTGACAAGAGCTTTTTGTGTCTCTAATTCTCTGTTGCTTTTGCTTTTTTGTGAACTTCTGAAATCTTTCTCACTAGTGATCTCCTTCTTGTTTAGCATAACCTCATCCCACTTGTTAAGCTTATATACAATATAACAAAGTTACATTGGCTACAGTGTTGGCCATTATAGGAAATTATATACAAAATGAGAAAATAAGCACAAAATGCTGCATTGAAGCAGCAACGTCTAGGCAAATTGACACCTATTTTGTACAGTAACTGCGGGGCATCTTCTGTTACTTCAGCTGAAGGTGTCTGAACATATCTTTTTTAAGGATCTCACTGTTTACAGGTTTTTACCATATCATCATGATTTATGCTAGCAGTGGTGAATCCCAGCCTACAGAAATGCAAAAAAAGCATGCTTAGCCCTTGCACCGGGGAAAGGAACAGAAACGAAGCCCAACCATACATACCCAGTGCACATCTGTAATGTGTTTCTATCTCTAGCCTTGCTTCTGAGCCCTGCAAGGTAAGGTGAGATGTGACCACTCCTGGGAAACAATGGGGGAGGGAGTTTGTGTGACCATAGCCGTCCGTGCTGTCATGGTGGTGTGGCCATATCAGTTACTCTTATCACCCCTGAAATCAGAGTCTGGCCTCAATGAACCTGCTCAATCTCTGCTGCATGCTGCACTGTTTGGGCTTAATCCAGACAGAGTTGCTGAGCAGTTTTCAGAAGACAAAGTGGAGAAGTCATTATTTTATCCGTGTCCTTCCCTTTATTGCACAGCTCTGGAAGCACCTCCCGAAGCTCTGCACTGCACTCCCTCACTACTCTGCCTATGTGTGTGCTGTCTCCACCACAACTCCCTTGTTTGTGGTGACCAAAATGGCCCAGGCCTGCTTAGGAGAGCTGGGAAGGATGGATGGACTTTTGCAGGGGATAAAAGACAATACCTTTCCCTACTGCACAGTGTTGTTCCAACCTTAAAAGATCCACACTGCCAAATGAGGGAAGATTCTTATGAGAAAAGATCATATGTAGCCATGTGAATATGAAGAAATATATATATCACAAGGACACAATCTAGGGAGGGCCAAGATTAGCAGTTTTTAAATAAAAAAAGAATAAATATGCAAAACAAGACTGTGTGTACATACACAAGAGAACTGATTTTTTGGAGTGCACTTTAAATGCAGTAGTTAATCTAAGCCAAGCAAGAGCTACGGTAGGTTGTTAATTCCAGCAAATTGTGATGATTACTTTTTTTTTCCTTTTCTTTTTTTCTCTGTCCGTGACATAATAGTTTCAGGTGAAGGTTTTAAACAAGTCAGTCTTATTAGCCAAACAAATAAAACGTTCAAACATTAGCAGACAATGATTTTCCCGTTTATTGATTCCCTGTAAGGAAAAAAAAATAGTGGGTATTAGAGGAATACCACATGTACTAGCTCACTCATAACACACCTAGGGGCATGTGAACACGTTTATTTTACCCTGCTTAACATACCTGGTTGTTTACCACTGCCTGTGTGAGAAATGCAAGTGGTTTCAGTGGGCACAGCTCTTTATAATCCAATACCGTAGATCAGGCCAAAGGAAGAAAACAAGACACAGGTGTCTTCTCGGAATTTCTTAAGTGCTCCTAGCAAGGCAGATGCCTTCAGGAAGAAGGCAATTTATGTACCAGTTCTACCTTTATACCTGTTTGCAAATGCAGATATGCAGATTTATGCTGAGTACTGAGCCTATAAGAAGCTAACACACAGTACTGACTGCTGATAATTAAAGAAATCTTCAGGAGTATCGTATAATATCTGGAACAGGATCCTCTCATCCCTCCAGCAAAGGCTGCTCTGCCATGAACTTCCCATACTGCTCTGCTAGCTTCCATAACAATTAAGATGGTGTATCTGTGAATCATGGTTTCCATTGCAATGTTCGGTGCACAGCTTGTGTGTTATTGTTGTCTGATGGCTCCTTCCTTAGGCTACGGAGGGGATCACTCTATTACTGCAGTTCAGACAGCTCGCAGGTTGGCCCTTGCCCCTCTCTTTCATAAAGTAAGTATAATTAGATGATAATGCCCTTCTTGTCAAAACTTACTGCAGTAATAATTTCAATTTATTAAAGATTTATTCAAATAAAATTATTATCACTGTTTATTCAAACTTTCCTCTCCTCTCCTCTCCTCTCCTCTCCTCTCCTCTCCTCTCCTCTCCTCTCCTCTCCTCTCCTCTCCTCTCCTCTCCTCTCCTCTCCTCTCCTCTCCTCTCCTCTCCTCTCCTCTCCTCTCCTCTCCTCTCCTCTCCTCTCCTCTCCTCTCCTCTCCTCTCCTCTCCTCTCCTCTCCTCTCCTCTCCTCTTTCTTTTCTTTCTTTTCTTTCTATTTTCCAGGGAAACAAAAGCTGTAATTCCACCAAAGAGATGTAACAAACCTGCCAAGTTCTGAAACAGTTAAGTTGAGCATTTTACTTAGAAAGGCTGACAAATTTTCTTCACTTCAAAATATCATTAACACCAATAACACATTTGCCCAAGCCTATTTCTAAGTTGTAAAAAAAGATTGCTACAGATTAAGACCCTTGATATAATGCTATAAGCTCCTAACAATGGTATCTTTTATAGTGAAGAGCAACTGCAGACACAAATTGCCCCCTTTCCTGCACCTTTTTCACAAAAATCAATATTAAAGTAGTAGCTGCCTTAACTCTCCCATAGACTGTATGAGAAAAAACCACAGCCACGCTTAGGACAGTTTAGGTCAATAAAGAATCAATACTGTGGTTGAATCTGTAGAAAGATAAAAGACTGAGAACTCACTACAGCGTGCCCTATTGTTTCTCTCTATTTTGAAAAGAAGCTGAAGCGCCTCACTTTTTTTCAAAACAGCAATGAATTTAGTGTTTGCAGAAAGTGAGGGAGGTCACTGCAGGCTGCATGTGGCTTCAGTGTCTGCAGACGAGGGGTCTGATCTTGTTCACCCACACCTCCCATTTAGTTCAAGGGGAGCCCAGGGAAGCAAGAATGCAGTGCTGGGCCCCCAGTGGACTGGAAACCAAAACACCATAGTGCATTTCCATCAAGCCCAACTCATTTATTAACTATGGAGAAACTACCCATAAAAACTCAGCGGTGGAAGGGGTTTTTATTGTGATTTCTAGCTCCCTGTCCATTAGGAATAAGGGAGCTGATTTCAAACAGAGAAAGCTCTCTGATATATTTGGCAATTGCCAGACACGTAGATCCTACTTACAGCTGAAGTCAAGCTCACCTTCCACATTTCACATTGTGAATTGACCAAATTTGAACCCCCAGTGAAAAAAAACACAGCTTTGGAGACAAATAAATATCTCAACAGACATACAAGCTCGCACACGCACGCACCCCTACACACGTGGCTGGGGTCTGTGTGCCTCTGCTACATCCCTGCAGTGCACTGTGCACTGTGTTTCTTTTATAAGCCTGAGAACTGCAACCATATACCTGTCTGGAGAGCAACTGAACATGAAAAAATATTGGTTTGTGTGGACTGGGGAGCTCAGATAAAAACAATTTATGAGCTCAAATCTTCCAAATTCTTTACTTGAAGATGCACTTTGTTATCCTAAAAGGGGCAGCCTCTAACACTTCCCTGCTTACAGCAATAGCTTCTGCTCACAAAAGCTCTGAGCAAATCTAGATAAAGCTGAGACTAAAGCTTTCTGCAAAAAATGGGAAGTAAGTGGATAGCAACAGAGAAGATAGACAGTTTTTAATGCATTTGTCTGATGAAAGAAATGGCTGTTTTCTTAAATGCTTGGGCTCTCGCTGCATAGGAATTCCATCCTGCTCTAGTTATGATTAGAAAAAATAAACGTGTCTATTTTAATATAGTAGATTGAACTGTTCAAAGCTACAAGATGCACTAATGAACGGTTAACAGTAACCCA
This sequence comes from Oreortyx pictus, assembly GCA_036925125.1. Classification (NCBI taxonomy): domain Eukaryota; kingdom Metazoa; phylum Chordata; class Aves; order Galliformes; family Odontophoridae; genus Oreortyx; species Oreortyx pictus. Next base: position 1,911,610 of record JAUPFR010000002.1, on the reverse strand, counting down.
AATAGCTTACATAAAGAGTCAGTGCAATTGGATTATTGAGCTCAACATGTCCTGTAACAGGATTTTTCTGCTAAGTAATTAGTTTATTACTATTATTATTATTATCAGGGTGAAATTCTTTTTTATTATATCATCTAACACTTTTCTATAGCTCCACATCATCCTGACCTTCCTCTCTCCCCCTGCAAACACTGACAAAATGTAAAGAGGTGGCACAGCAGAAACAGCCTTGGCATATAAACACGTTTCTGAGATGCTCCCAGTTTGGAGAATTACTTCACAGCATGGGAAAGGTTGAAAACATCCACACTTTGCTCTAACCCTACTACAGTGACAGAGGAAAATATGTATCATGAGCAAAGGAGATAAGCACTGCAGAAAGGCCTATCTATAGGAAGGTTATCGCCTTCTCCGTCCTGTGTTCACTCAGATCAGCACTAGCGTAGGTCAAACATAGCAGTAACAAAAAGAATGGATCTCCTTTTTCAGTGAAAGCTGACTGTGTTTAAACAGAAAGAATTCCTTTAGCGAAAGTAAACACCATCTCTGTTGGAATTTTCAGTAGGATATTTTTCCAGAGGAATTGCAGTCCAGAGCAACAGTGCCTGTTAGACTGGTTCTTTCCTTCAGTAAATACTGAACAGTAGAAATCAACTTTGTGCCCCCCCAAAAAACATGGAAAGTTATGGAATGAGCCATTCTACCTAAATATCTATCACTCTCCATCTTCCAAACATCCACCTTAATCTTACAGACTGACTGAGGATATTTGGTGTTGGCTTTAGGCACAAGTTGGGAAAGAAGCTTTGCAACCTTTTCTTTCCTTCCTGTTCTGTGGGCAGCACCAGAGCTGCCGCATAAGTCTGGTGGAGTGCCACTAGCTTCTCCAGCTGGAGAACTGCTGCTCAGGTGTCTTTGAAACAAAGTTTCTGATATTTGGAGAATGAAAGGTAAACTTGGCATTGAGCATGGAGGATAAAGCTGTTTTTAACAGGGCAGTAACAGTGAACTGTATCTCAAGTGCAGAGATGTCTGTGGTTTAAATGGGACAGTGTGGAGGTGCCACAAAACATTATCCTAAAGATGCCTTGAATATTCATCACTGGAGTTCTCAGAAACGAACAAAAATTTCTGAAATTCAACCACTTCATCTTGAAAGTCATAGCTATTTTCCTATGTGGAATAAAGTCTTCTTTTGTCTTTTGTACCTAAAATGTGTTTTGCTTTATTATTCTCTCACCTCTTTCTCACAACCTGTCCTCCCATCTGAAGCTTCTGCCCATCTCTTTCCCTAGCACTGGCAAAACTGTTTACCCTTTCAGACCATTTTCCCAGCTGGTTCCTAAGGATCCATTCTAAACTTATCAGGCCTTTCCGAATTGGTGGTGAGACCTCAACACAGCTCTCCCTTTTGCTTGGTGGAGTAGACCCCTACCACCTGTCTGCATGCTGTGAGCCAGGAAGACTTGGACAGGGAGGTGAGCTGGGAAGCGTGGTCCAGTTTGCCACAGTGCAATGATGCAGCTCCACAGAGAACTTCAGACATAAAAAACTTTGTGGTGAGAGCTGAGGAAGAAAAGCAAAGTGCACTGCCCTCTTTTTTTTTTTTTTTTTGTCTAATGACTCAGAGATACACTCTGTGTGTAAATAGCTGGTGTGGGCTAAGATTTTAAGGCCCTCCAGTTGGCTGTTACCACCTATTGCAGGTAACTTAATGCCCAGTGAAAGCAGTCAGTTGGCTTCTGTGCTGAGGCTGCCTGGGGAGTCATCAGGCATTCCCCACCCAGCTGGGCTGCTGTGCCAGTTTGTTCCCAACAAGGTGAATGCCCCACTTCTGGCTGAGGTTAACTTCTGGGTCAAAGTATGGCTTTAGTTCTGAATAGGACTTTTTTTCCCAAGCATGCCACTAACTTGTTTTATCAAGATGCAGCAGCCAAATGTGCTGCTTAATTCCAACCTTACCAAGTGGCTTGTGCAGCAAGCTCAGACAACGGAGTAGGTTCTGAGTAACCTCCTCCATCAGTTGCTCAGTTTCCAACTGAACAATGCCAGGACTAATCCTGCTCTAACTGCCTTCAATAGCACAGGGTCAAACACAGTACCATTATCTTCTGGTTTGATTTATACAGTATAATACAATCAGGACTTTAAATTAGTGTGTGGACATCAAGAACTTAACAGCTTTTTTTCCCATATTTTTCTAACAGAATCTTTTACACTTCTCTTTTCATTTACAGCACCTTTTTGAGTTGATTCCTGAGATGCATCTTTATGTGCTGTGTGCTGGTGTACAGGGCATGCTGACTGATCCCTGTTACAGCCTGTGCAACAAAGTAATTCCAAACTTGCTTGACTTTTGTAGAAGGCAGAAACAACAAAAATTAATCTTTACACAAACAACCCAAGGGAACGTTTAGTGGGACTTTTCAATCTATTCATGATCTGTAATTCCCAGCCCCCAAAGTTTCGATGTCACAGCTAAATACCTAGGGACTCCATATGTTGAGGGAACAAGGCAGAACCAAAATGAGCTGAAAAAAGAATGCATTAGACTCAAACATGGGATAAAACAGTACCCAAGGAGCCCTTGATTCAATTTCTCTACCTGGAACCATGGGACAGTGCTGCCATCTCAGTCTCACTCATGTGTGACATTTATTTTGAATATGACAGTGGTGGTGACCTTGTCATTAACTGATGTTGCTAGAAACATTTCAGTTTTCATAATTCAGTTAATTTTCAAGACACTGGTTACTGAACCCCCATTATAATTTCAATATAATTAAACCATATTAAAAATAATAAAAAATCAAGCCTTCTGAACAAATATCAGCTGACGTTTGACTTGAATTCACCAAAGCAAGGAAGATTTTGGTTATGATCCAAGCAATATTTCTTAGTTTTTGTTGCCATGGCTGGCATTCACGCATGCACACAATAGCCCCTGTAACTGTCACTTCTTGCTCTGGTTGAGGCATAGATGGAAAATATTCAGTCATAAAACTCAGGGACTGAAACTTTTTCTGTGGCTGTGTTATATGCTTAAGAAAGAACTAGATAATGCCATGTTTGCTTCACTCCCATATCCACACCCTTAGGCTGAAAGAGAGGTGAGGTCTGTGTAGCTTTTGGAACAGTCTCTGGGATTGTTTCTAGGCTAATTCTCCTAGGGGTCACCTGGGGCTGGGAGAGGTATGGATGAAGAAAGGCAGATGTCACCAGTCAATTTCTCTGCGCTGCTGGAACCTCCTCAGAAGACAACTTTCTCCTTGGATTTGTTCTTCTGGAGAAGCACAAAGCAGACAGGCTGTTGGGAGCAAAATCTCTTCCAAGATGATCAGACTCCAAAATGGTAGATGGTCAAGTGCAGGTGCTGACCTAGGGCAGTAAACTGTCTGCAGGCAATCTGCCATTTTCTGCAGCTGACGTGGTAAGTACAAATGCAGGTCTGTATGCTCATATGTCTGTGGAGCAACGTGTGTCCACAAAGCCAAGGGAAACACATTTCCCATTCCTTTGAAAATCTGACCCTAATATCATGTGCTAAATGCACTTAAGTTCCTTTCTTTCCTTCTGCATTTTTTTTTCCTCTGCTATTGGCAACAACTGCCAGAAACATGAGAATGAAGCTAATTTCCTGGTGCGTTTGTCCTCTTCTGGTTGACATAGGATAGTCATTTTCTCCTTCCATTTTTTTTCCTCAGAATCACCAGCATTCTGCCTACGCTTTGCACAGAAGAAGATGACTGCCTCCTTTTATTCATGGTCTTTTCCACTATCATCACCATGCTTCCTTGTTTCCCACACTTGTCTGGGAACATATTGTATGCTGTGAATTCAGTGGAGGTCCTTTTTGGATACTCAGCAGCAAAATGGTCAAGTTAAATCTTATCCAAGTGTTTTAACTCAAAATCAACTCCTTTCAGCACTTTGTCTGAGACTCTCCCAAAGGCTTCCCAAAGAAACACATGTTGCCACAGTATGACTGCATGCTGCTACCGCATTAAGCCCTATCATGAGGAGGGCTGGGGTGCAATAGGGAAAAGAAGTCAACCTTGGAAATGAAGATAATGCAGTGGGAGAAAAGAAGGGGGGATGAGAGGAGAAGTGAAGGAAAGCTAGAAGAAGGCATCTCTGCAAAGCAGATCCTTGATGTAAGGAAGGAGACAAGGTGGGACTCAGTGACAAACCGGAATCTACAAGGGAAGAAGGCTGTTAAGGGCAGAAATCCTAGATAAGTTCAAGGAAATATGGACTGAGAGAGGCAAAGGAGGTGGATGTATAGCAACTGGAAAGACAAGATGGAGAGAGGAGACCAGTGCTGCAAGAGCCAAGGACCTGGGCTCAGATGTCACTCTTCTCTCAGTCTGCTGTTCATTTTAAGTCTTTCTATCAAAACCAGATTTCAGTTGTTTAATTCCTTCCCTTCTTGAGAAATGAACCTCAAAATAAGCTTGCTTGAGGAAAAACTGAGAGTCTACAAATTCAGCCCTCAGAAAATCGTAGTGAAGTTAGTATCAAAAAATGTTTCATTCCTGTCCTCTCCCTGAAATTTGGAAGATTAGAGTTGTATGTGATACCTCAGAAAGGATCAGAGGTACAATTATTTTTCAACTGGTAAAATAAAAATCTTATTTTTGCATCATGTCATGTTTATAACCAAAGACATCTTTTCATGGCCAGGCAGTATGTGATCCCTGTAAGAAAAGATCTGTGAGAATACACAGGCGTGCTTTAAATACACTGCTGCTAGCAGATGGACTTCAGCAACACACCCAAGAAGACAGAAATTGGAGAACTGAGTTGGATTCAATTTAGAAGAGGATGTGAAAGTTTCAATTAACACAGTTCTGTATGATTTAAGGAAAATATTCAGGAGTGGTATTTATTTAGCCTGCAGCCAATGTCCATTACTGAGAATTGCTCTTAATTAAAATCGTGAGAGGTTGGGAATATTCACTCCTATCATGATTCTTTCACCTACCAAAACAACTACCAAGCTTGCTGAGCCTCTGGCATTTCCAGGCTGGATAGAAAAATGGCTGGATGATCAAAGTGTTATTTTAAACAAGGTAGTCTAACAAGTAATACGCAGAAAAAAGCATTTATTTTACTCATTCTTTTAGTCTGATGTCCACAGCATCGTCAAAGAATCCCTGTCTAAAATATTGCCAAAACATCCACGTGAGTGCAAGGTTTACCAAACACCAAAGCACTCGTACACAAAGTTATATTTTTTTCTCTCCTTTCCTGTTTTGTTTGTTTGTTTGTTTTTGCTTTCTGGCCCTCATTGCTGATTTTTCTTCCTCTGACAGACACAACCCAGACTGTTCCCTTTCCACTGGCAGCTTTAAGTCAGGTCAAGACTCAGCACACTGGCACTCCTGGATACAGTGAAAAGAAGCTGAGTGCATGGTCCCACTAGCAGTGCAATGAGCAGTTGGGGGACTGAGCAGGGCTGAGCTAGAAAGACTACCAACACACAAGCACGCTTCACCCTTCAATGGTGACCAGTCTGAGAGGTCGTGAAAGACTGTCCACACAGGATGCTCTCAAAAGAAACTCCCAAACCTTGCTTCCACCTTAGTGAGAACATCTCTCATAATGAAGTGGGTTTCATCAGTTGTGAGGAAATGTCTAGACTTCACACTTGTAGTTCAAACTCCCAGCATCCGAAAACAGGAGATATCAAAGTGTCAGGCACAGGGGACCTTGAACTCAACCAGGTTTTTAATAGAGCATGTTCAAAATAAGTTTTCAAACAGAGCAACCAAGTACAGAGCAAAGTATGAGTAAATATTAGCTCAATTTCAGCATCACCAAGAGCATGTAAGAATTAGCAACAGACAAGATAAAAGGTTTTGAATTTGGTTCAGATAACCTTAAGAAATTTAGGACATACAAAATATGTGTCTATCCTGCAGTTGTTATTTCACTCTCTGTTTCTTACTGTTTTAAATATCTTTGTGTTCAGTGACAGAACCTTGTAGCAAGACAGCTAGGCAAGAAGAAAAAAACAAGAGGAAAAAAATAAAAAGACTGAAGTTCAGCGACTTAAACTCCTAAGAACGGGCTTAGTTTAAGCCTAATGGGAGTTTGAGTCATTTCATCTGTTCCTAATTGCTTTCCTCACTCCCGGTGAGAGCCATTGTCATGTAAAAGAATGGAAACAGTCCAGAAATTCAAAGCTAGTGACTCCATGGCTGTTCAGGGAAGAGAAGGAATTACTCGATACCTAACCCAGAGTTTAGCTTTTCACAACTATCAGTCCAAACCAAACTTGCACTTACACAGTCACATTACAGATTATTAACTTCTGGTATTAGCTCAAACTTTCTTTTGATTTCCTCCCCCTTTTTTTTTTTTTTTTTGGATAAGTGATCTGTAATGAGGATGCATGAGTGACTCAAGGTTTCACCAGAAGACTCTGCAAGAATCTGCATAGTTTTATGGAGCAGAATAAATACAAAAGGTAAGCAGTGGCTTGCAGGATATGACAAAATTATATTCATGTGGATGATTGCTGGAAAACATACACTAGAATTCTGGAGAAACTATAAGGAGCAATAAGACATTAAAGTGAGGTAGAGGAAAGGAACCTTGAGTCTTACTAAACAAAACCAATCTGAGTATCCACATTTTTGTAGTCCTACTGTGAAGTTCCAATAAACTTTACCCCCACAAAAACTCCGTAACACTCCTTACCCAGCTCCACGGAAAATGTGAAGTGATTCCAGAGATTGGCTGACTCTTTAATACCTCATGTAGTAGTAGTTAAATAGACCAATTTCTTCTTGTCTCTCACACACTTATTTATTTATTTATTTATTTACTTTTACTGCCAACCCATTAAAGAAAGAACTAGTTCTAGTAATAAAAGGTAGCTACATTCCCACAGGGAGCTGGGGAATGGTGCTTCCTGTGCACCCTTAGTGCTCTTGGCAGGGGTACTTGTAAAAAAGGTGATGTTTACAGGAAAGAGAACACAGCAGTTCTTGTTGAATGGAAAATAGAAACTTCCACAAATGAAAAGGAATTTTAGCAAGTTTTATTTCCTTCTTTCATAGTCCTGACATCATATTCCTCCACAGTGACATCATGGCTTTAACATAACAGTTTCCAGTGACACCAGTGCCTAAGAAGCCTTACAGAGCAACAGCATTTGGCACGTCTGATCTTTTATCAAAGCAGAGACACTGATGAAGCCAAGACCCCCAAAAGTAGAGATCCTCCTGAACAGCCAAATTTCTATGTGCGTACAAATCGCTATTCAAAACTTGCTTAGAACATCTTACTAAAGTGCCTGGGGCTGGGAGAGATCTTTTGACAGAAGAAGGTCAGAAATTCAGTGGTAAAAAATGCACGACTGTATTCAGCCAGTACTATTTTATTTTTGCACCCAGCTGCACCACTCACAGCTATGGGGAATCCCTTCTGGAATGGCTCTACCCAGCACAGCCACTCAGGGAAGGTGAATTCTTATTTTACTCCAATCTTTTTTGGACGGCATCATTAAACTTCACAGAAAAGCAACCATTAGACAGTATAAGCCCCAGCTTTGAGTAGATTTACCCTGATGAATCAGAGAGCAGAATTTTGTCTGCCTCTGTTAAAGGGAACAGATCTTCCTAGCAATGGAAATTTGCTACTCTCTGATGTGTTCTAATAAACAGATGCAATTGCCGTTCCTAGTTTTAAGAGGGAAGAAGCCAGAGCCAGAAGAGAGCTTCAAAGAGACCAAATTGTCTCTCTCACCTGTAGGGATGTGATTATGTCTGGAACAGCTCTGGGAAAACAGCTCTCACCACAACCACCAGCAGCTCACAAGCACAGGAGAGCTATGATCTCTTTTCCCCAAACTACCATACCCATCCTGAACTGGAGCGTTCATTCAACAGCTGGAGCTAAAGCCACCCATTCTACTGCACAGAGATCCCAAATTGCCAGGAGTCTGGAGGTCTCCTCTGCACCCCGTGCTGGCAGGAAGCCCTCTGCCCACACACACTCCAGGAGTGCATGGAGTGAAGGAAAAGTCCTGCAATTATTCTGCACTAGGCCCATAAGGACTGCTGGTTATGATGGTCCAGCAGTCAGTGCCATCATTTTCACGACAGGTTCTTTAATCACTGAGATTCACAACGTATCAGCAAGGAAGGGAAAATATGGAGCTTACCTGTAAAAATTCTGTGTTGACAATAAGTAACAGCTGTTGCTATTTTAATACCATCTCAGGGCAGAGAACTAAGGCTTGGCCATTGATTTTACTGCTGATATTCCCTAAACTTTAGGGATTTGGGTATAAATTTGTGTGGTGCTTGTGTGTCAGAACCAAACCCGCAATTGGAAACTTCTGTGCAGTTTCATCCCTTTGTAGCAATTCAGTGAGCCATAAACTGGTTTCATTTTGGAATTAAATCTCATATCCATATTAAGCCGAAGAAAAGTGAGTGTGTCACTATCTGAACTTGTTACATGTCAAAACAGAAGAGTCTGCAATCTGACTGGTAAGTCGGCAGGCAGAAGGAAACAGGGATGGTTGCTATTCTAATTTCAAACTGCAGGGCTCCCAGGTGTATTTTGTAGGATTTCCTGTAATTTACAGGCAAAACAAGCAGGCTACAGGAAAATGCTTGTCACACTGTATATGCATATTAATTACACAGCAGGACAAAATTATTTCTTTGGGATAGGAAGGGATATTATCTACAGGTGAACTATTAAACAGCTGTGGAAATGCAGACATTCTTCTGCCACTAAGAAGGGCTACTGCATTCAGGGAAGTAAAGCTCTCACTTTGCATTCTCAGGTCTGTGCCTGGAACACATCACAAAGCACCAGGCTCTGTGGGTGTGGGCAAGGGGGATCCCCCTTTATGCATTCTCTCTGGAATCCTTGCTGCCTTGGCTCTCCTGCAGGGGCTCCTTTGGAACCAAATTCCTCCAAGAGAAAGACCCCAACTCCAGTGTGAATGGAGGAATTTTCAGATTTCAGATGCGTATTATTCAATACCTCCCTAAGCATCGTGTAATAATACAACTGAGTTTTTACTAGGATCATTGGATAGATATCATTCTTTCACCTACCACTGAGCTCTGAGAAAGCATCACTTTTCATTACCAGAGGTTAGAGGAATATGAAAGTAGTCAGAGAGAGACAACACAGCACATCACAGCCTCTCTTACAAAAGATGAGGGAAATTCTTTTTAGATATGTAATCAAGGCTTGAGACATAAAGGGATATGAGAGGAATAAATGAAATGTTCAGACTGTCTTTCCTAAGACCAAATTTCATGTAACTGTACAGGCTTATTCGCACTGTGAGATAAGCAATTCTCTTTATATTTCTGCTCACATGAAGTTTCTGAAGCAGAAGTTTACTCCTGTTTCTTTCCTGCCTTGTATGAAGAATAAATCTTCCCTTCCACACACCTTTCCCTCAAGAGCTGAGTTAGACTGCATGTGTTCAGGTGTTCAGGGGAGAGAAGCTCAGAAATGCAGTTTTATTTGACTAAGGCATTTCTTAAAACCTAAAACTCTCAATCCAAAACTTATTCCCATATTCTTCAAGCAGTAAGTCCAGACTAGGGTTGAGGATCAGATTTCATAAAGGCTTGTCTGCAGATGACCCTTGGGCATGTAATCATGTCCAATTTCACCATTATGCAGTTAGAAGGTACAGTTCAACAACACTCCAAGTTAATATTTCTCTTCTTGACCAAGGGCAGAACAGCAGCTCCACATCAGGACATTAGGGTAAGGCTGAAGGACTGAATAGACCACACCTTCAGAAATGTTCTTGTCTTTTTCTCAACTAATGAAATAGCAGGCAAAACAAAAGAGAACAGACGTATTACATATAGGGTATGTAGTTGGCTTACACAAAGAATCCACATTTGTAACAGCAGTAAGGTCACTGAAACATAACAGATGTCTTCAAGGTAATATCCACACCTCTCCAAAAGATACCATGCTCCTGACAAACACAAGTTTCACAGCTCAAGAGCACAACACTCTAATAACTGGCTGGAATTTTATAACCTATCTGGTGTTGGAGGGAGGGGAGAGGACAAGAGCTGGTGGATACTTCAGGTACCTGACTATGGCCCACTGACCCTTGGCTGTGGTCAGCCAGCAGGCAGAGAGAGGCAATGAAGTGGAGGCCAAGCCTCGGTGGCTGATAGCACGTTGGGTGGACATCAGAACAGAAGCCAGTTCTTGGGCTGTCTTCACTGTGCACATGAGGACAAATGGCTTTGGAGGAGTGAGTGGATAAGTGATCTCTGGACACTCTCTAGTTCAGTCTAGTTCTACTGCGAGGAGAGCAGTACAGTCAAACTCTGCAGAAAACAGCATCTCCTTTATTTGCTATTAAGTTGGTAGGACACAAACCTAGATCCATGTTCAAATGATGCAGACATTAATAGCCTTCACGATTTAATGAAACTTTAATAAACATGACTCTGACTGTTCCAGTTCAGTCCTTCTATTTCCACATACAGAAATCCCCTCAAGGGGAGGTCTTTTTGCCATCATCTCAGAGGCATTTTCCCCTCTTTGTGACTGGGGGAAAAATGTTGCTGAAAATTTCTAGAGAAAATAGAGTTTAATTTCTTCGAGGTGTTTTGTCGACAAGAAAATAGAAAGCATGTGTCTCTGCTTCCCTTATTGTACTTCCAAGTAATGAACGTATTTAAGGAGGTACAATTATGGACTTGGCAAGCACCTGGGGCTCTTGGAACTGCTTTTTCACACTGAATAAACACTGCAGTTAATCTGTTTATGTTACGCTGCACTGGAAAGCTATCTCCAAGAAAAGGCTATAAGTATGGCTTTATTTTCCACTCCTTTTCCTTGTTTTGAATGTTGCATTAATAATTTTGTTCAAATGATTTGATTCTTCTTTATCTCTCTACTCACAAGACAGCCAGTCAAAAGCAGTTTTTAATTAACAAAGACATAAACCTAGGGATTACTGCACTAGGTCAGATCAATGATCCATTTTGAGTTTGACAGTGGCCAACAGGAGATGCTTCAAAGGAATGTGTAGGAACCACTTTAAGGAGCAATAGCTGCATGACTTCTTGCGGGGATGTGAGGTTGTTAATGCACACATCTTAGTCCTTGCACACACATCAGCCTTGAGAACTGCCAGCCCTTCATCTAAACAAAGAAATGCATGCATGCATGTGGACCATTCTCAGTATATACTTTCATGTTGAATCTGATATTTCACATCAGTTTTTAAAGTGAATCGTTCCTTAGAGTCAATTATACCTGTGGCAGTGACTTCAGTAATTTAAATGAGCAGTTTGTGTAAACCAGCATAACAAAAAGCTCCAGACCAGTTTTGGGATTGAGTGACAAGCAAGTTGCAAGAGCATTACGCAGAATTTACTGTGTTGGCCTGTGGCTACTGAGCCTTAAAAGAGAATCACTATGTCCTGCCCTGTATTGCTCAGAGAGCCTGTAAAGAGATGGCCAAGAATTTGAGCACACTGTTCAAATATTTTGTTCTAAAGTCTATGAAATTGCACACTGCATCTTTTTCTCCCATTTTAGGCTCAAATCTGGTAGTTTCATTTGAGAGTAAAGTACTAGAGCACAGAAGTTACTAAGAGCCCTTTTATTGACTTCAGATGGCATCGTATGAGAATTGGTGTTTTTAAAATGGAGTCAGTACAAGGAGGCAGAAACCGTGTACCCGTAAGGTTAAAGAAAAGTGTGTGCGTTTAAAACACTGGAGAAACTGTTCTGAGAACAATTCATCTTTCTGAAAATATGAACCCTATGATGCTGCCAAGGTCAGGGAGAGCTGTGATAATTTAGTATGTAAGTGCTAGTAATACAGCACAATGCCACATTATTTAATTTTGTAACACATTCATACAACTGCCTGACAATAGCCATGGACATTAACACTACCTGTGGGCTGAGGTCAAGGCAACAGAGTTTAGCATTAAAACAAAAGAGCTAATTGGATTCCTGTTCAAGTTCTGGCATATAATGTGAACGGAGTTACTTTTCTTCTTTCCGCCTCAGTCAGCTCATCTGGAAAGGAGGACCGCAGCATGACTCACGACAGAAATGCAAAAGAAAAATCCAGTGCTTATGCCTGGCTTATTTGGTCATTCTTCCTAATTTTTCTGCCCCCTTTTTTTCCCATTTAGCTCTGGTTTGTGAATTCTGGGCCATTTCTCTCGGAGAGCTGAACAACTCACCTTGTGAAGTGAGAAGGACTAATATTAAAAAGGAGAAGTCATCTTCAGCTGCAAAAATCAGATGTCTTGCTAATGCCAAAATTAATAACAGAGAGATAGCTGGGGCTTATACTTCATTTTTACCACTGATAGTGCATAGAATATTTTATAAATAAGACGACATTGCCTACCCTTAGAACCTTACACAGACATGTAAGCTCTATCCTCTCTGCATGGAAGAGAAGCATTAACACAGAGCAGTGAAATGAGCCATACAAGGCGAGTGAAGAAATTCAAGACCCAAAAAAAACCCCAGAATTTTTGTCTCTTTATTTCTAAACTGATCAAATGTCTTTTCTCTCCCCCGGAAGAGGATAAAAACATTTAATTACAGAAAAAAACTTCTTAATGCAAAGCTTTCTTCTGTTTGCAGAGGAACTGAGAAACGGTTGTGCTGTAGTGACTTTCAAAATGATATCCTTTCAATGCTCAAGAGGAGAGAGCAAAAGATGTATGTCCTCTGACTCAACATGTACAGTTCTTTCCAAGTAGTTTGTGCAGGCGAGTTTGGTGACTGCAGGCTCAACTTCAGTTCCTTTTGCACATGTATTTTTGTTATAAGCTTTGGCACATTGGTGTGCCATGTAAAAAAAATGTACTTATTCAAAGAGGTGGTTTTAGGTTAAAAGATAATGCCATGTTCTCTTGGAACATAAGCACAAGGAGTGCACTCCCAAATACACTCCCTTTCTCCTGGCATCCCACTGGAGCCAAAGGCAGAGGAGTAGCACACAAAGAGAGCAGATGGGATTTTACATGGAAAAGAAAAGGACTTAGAGACTAAAGCTAAGTGCACTGCTTATCCCACATTTTGGAAATGAAACAAATGAAATGGCCCATGAATTGAGCAGGCATGCTGCACTATGTAAAGAAACAAGGGCATATAGACAAATGCAGGAAATGGTATGAATAAGGCACTGGCTTTTATTTCAAAGGAATATGGGCAGAGTCTCATTATTTCATGACTGCTTCAATCACCTGTACGAAGGGGCTGCTGGACTTACACAGACAAAAGCCACTTATCCACTTATATTTTGTGTCTCACAAGGTTTGAGTCTTCACAGAGCTGAGAAGTAAGAAGCTTTCTGGCTGGCACCTCCTAAACAACCTAATTTGCTATATGCAAATGGTTACCACGGATTCTGCTGCACATATTTGCTCTACACAGGTATCTCTGATACCATTCAGAGGAGTGGGCTGAGGACTCTGATCTCCCTGTGTAGTCAGAGAGGAGATAAGCCCAATAAGTGGGATGAAAGAAGAGCTGGAGGATGAACACAACGACGTAATGTGCTTCCTGTGAGCAGACAGTCCCTATGCCAGAACTTCTGTCCCTGATCTTCTACTTTCTACAAAATGCATTGGAAAGAACATTTTTCACATCATGTTCTGCACACCAGTGCCACGCCACAGATCACACTATCTTGTGTCACTGGTACTGGAAAGCCAAAATTAATGATGTTCTTTCACTAAGGCAAAATCCCTGCAACTCCAATGGCCTGGCAGCAGGGTCTGGGTCAGACCTCTCAGCTTTAGCCATCATTCCCAGGAGAGATTTTAAGGCCAGGCTGCAACTTTACCATTCCCATTGCAGAAGTGATTCACAGTGCTGAAATATTTCCCAAAGGGATTCAGTAATTACATCCAGAAACGCAAAACACGTGGAGACCTCCAACCAGCTCTGACGGTTCTTCTGAAAGTTGGCACTGTCAAAACAAACCCAGCCACCCGCAGCACCCTTCCACCACCCCTGCTGACAGTGCTAGTGAGGAGGAGGAGATGCTGAGCACTTTGTTATTATGAGGGTGTTGGCAAAGGTGTTGAGTTTGACACACAAGCATCAAGAGCAGGAAAGCGAAAGTCGAGGAAATCAGTATTGTGCCATCTGAAATTGCTCTGGTACAAAACCTACAAAAATCAATGACTCTGCTTTCACAGTAGTTTTCACATAGACCTGAGGGAGCATAAGGCACAACTTGCACAGATGGGAAGTCACTGGGAGGAGGGAGTGAGGTGTGATTGGCCATGGTGTCTATCAGCTACAGCAAACAGCACTCACAAGCAGGAGCGGTAGCTGTCCACTCCTGGCTTGCCTTCCTTGCCGGATGCTCCAGGGTGGAAGGAGAGAGCCCTGCGAGAAATCCGAGTGCTATAAAATGAACTGCTAGCATTAAGAGGGTGGTTTACACTTTTATGTATTTGTGCCTCTAATTTGAGTAAAAATATTGTAATCCAGCAGTCTGAATTTAGATGAGAAGTTTTTTTTTTTTTTTCCCTAGTTCCACTTCCTAACTCATTTCAACACAGCAGCATGTTTGCATGTCTTCCTTTGCCTTCTCTCACAAAAGCAATCCCCTCCCCCCCCCACCCCACTACATTTAAAACCTTCTCACAAAGCAAACAGAAGGAAAATAATTTTTATGCAACATATCCATCTTTCAAAGCAGCTCCTGGCAGAAGGTAGCTGAGAGAGATGAGTCCATAGAATAATAAATAATAACAATATTGAGCAGTTTTGCAGAGCAAATGCACACTGAAAAACTTTTCCTCTTGAGTGCCTGACATTATTAATTTGTTCTCCAAATACACTGGTGAGGAGAGTCAGCTCATTCTTACAGACAGGGAAAGCAAGCAGATAGATATAAATAATGTCTTGAGAAACAGAGGAGTCAGTTCCAGAAGCTGGGCAGAGCACCTCACAGAGATCACAGTCCCTGTCTGTGCCAGTACCTGGGCAGAGCCCTGCCACCACAGTAACTGCTGTCAGCAAGTGGCATGCACATGGGGTTTTGGCATCTGTGAGTAATATCCTCTCTGGTTTGCCCTTCCCTGGGGTCCACAAGGGATGTGTCCCAGGTCTCAGGAATAAGCAAAGGCTGGACAGAAGTTCCTGTAGTTACAGACAATAGAAGTATTTCTAACCTTTCCCAGTTTCTGTATAGGAGGGTGAAACTGATACTAATCTGCTGCCTAAGTACTATGTGACATCCAAATAGCTCATTTCGGCTTGCATGGACCACGAACATCCTTTCCCAGCACTGCTGTGGAACAACAGCACTTTCTTTATTTTTTACCGCTATAACTGCACTTTCAGTCCCTGCACAGCAGAGATTTCAGATGAATGGAGGAGGGGAGAGGGGAGACCTGACATGAATTGCACTATTCATATGAATTGGTTAGTGAATGACCTCACGTCCAACCTTCCAACACCTGAGACAAAAGTACTGAAATCTGAACAAAGTAAAACTTACCGCATGGGAGGTGTATGTGCATGTATGAGAGGGGATAGGTTTGAATTGTTTGTGTGGGGAGGGAAATGGAGGCTGGTAAGCAGCTAGCTTAATCTAGACCTCTTTCTGCTCTACAGCACTTGTAATAGAGTGACAAAAGTAGCATCAATTTTCAGGACCAGCACAACACTAAAAGCAGGTCACAATCCTGCTTGCCATTCACACTAATGAGCTCTGAGAAATCAGTGGATTTAGGGATTCCTGTACGGACAAACACCATTTGCCCCAGGTTCCCCTGATAATGGCTCAGTGATGAAACCAACCTTCTTCCTCCCTTTATCCTTATGAGCCAGATTAGAATGCAAAAGTCGCCCAGACAGAGAATGGCTATTCCATGTCACCTCCTGCCTGCTCTAGGCAATTGCTGCACTGGCACACCAGGATGATATGGCACATGCTGATGCTGGAGCTGTTGCTTTTCCTTTTTAAAGCTATTGATTTCCTGCCCTTTCTTGTAAAAGATTCTGTGAACTGGAAGCAGTGAAAGGTTAACTGCAAAGATTTCATTTAAAGGAATATTTTAAAGTTGTTTAAGATCTTAAATCATTAGTAGTTAAAACATGCGCTGAAAATTATATCTCAAGGCACGAAAGTTGCCTGCCACACGAGCACTCCAGGCCCTGCTGCTCAACTGCAGCTCAGCTCCTGCAGGCAGCCCCAGCTTGGTGTCATGTCCTGGCAGCAGCCCTGTGTCATGGGGATCCTGTGCGTGGGGTGTCACTAACAGTGGGCGGAAGGAGAGCCTGGGCTTACTGGCTGGTAGGACCTTAAAGCAATCAAAGGCTGGTGTTTCTGAGAATCACAAATCAGAAGGGGAAAACACATCTCTTCCAGCACTCCCACCCTGAGGTCTGTGTGACTGAGGAAAGGCAGGAAGACTTGAGTCCCACGCCCAAGGTAATGAGTCAGAATCACCACAAGTCAGCACTGACAGCTCCTGAGGGCAGCCTGCAGGGGGGAAGAAAGGGGGAGCTGAAAATATTGGAGGGACAGCATGCTGGGAGCCCTTCTGCTAGAGGGGCATAGAGGTGAGGGAAGGGAGGATGCACAAACACAGGATGCACACGTGTGCATGGAGGAGGAGTGTTCACGTGTGCTGTTTACAAGCTATAGCTCTGCAAACCTATGTTTCTCCCTCTGTGGTTGCATTTCCCCATTTAGGCACCTTTTCTCTCTGCAGAATTTTCTTTGCTCAGTGCTTAAACATAGGTCTTAGCAAAGGAAGAAACATGAGGAGATATTTTCGTTCACCTGGGTACTGAAGCAAGTTTGTGGGGCTTTCATTTCTGGGAGGAGCCTGCTGACAGTGAACCCAGGATATGATGTGTAGGCATGGCTCCACTGATTTCCCCCCTCTTGTCCTGCACCAGTTCCATGTGAATGAGCATTTATAAAGCTCTGCATTGCCCTCTGCTCTCTGCTGGGTCTCTGCCAGCCCCACATGGGGCACTCAGGGACCAGAAGACTCAGAAGACTCATGGCACCATGACTACAGGTACCCAGTGGGACTGATCCCTACCAAGATGTCAGCCACCATGGATTCCTTATCTTCCTCTTACTCATTAAGAGTTTTTCAGCAATGGGTTTTTTGTTTGTTTGTTTGTTTGTTTTTTAAGATTTGTTCTACTTCTTAAAGAATTGCTTCTCAATCCAAGAGCAAAATGACTAACACATCTTCCTTTTCCCTGCTGAATCTAACATTGAATCACATAATGCTTCTCATCTTATTACCTCCCCAAGTCAAAATAAGCCAACCAAATCCTGCAGTATACCTATCAATACAAACGAGATGCAGAAGTGTTTTTGTAGAGAAATAAATACAGTTTAAGGAATGATTTTCCTTACATGACAACTTAAGGTCCTTCAAACCTGACAGGACTGCGTACTGAATCAAAGCAAAGGAGTGCAGGGAATGGAGCTTTCTTGCATATACCTAGCTGTAAGCTACTGGGAAGGAACTGAAATGCTTGAGCTATCAGTAAGGAAAACCCAGAGAAGAAAGAGAAGCAGAGATATCTTGGGACTAGCTTCAGCGTAACCTCCTAGAGTATGTTTACTTTTCCTTCCTTCTCGATTTCACATGTCTTCATGGGATTGGTCCCCAGCCTCACAGACCCTCCCAGGAGTCCAGTGCCCCTTTAGTGGATTGCACTGGGAGTGCAGAAACTTCAAAACATAAAAGAAAAAGAGAGTCTCCCTCAATGCCATCATCATTTTAGAAAAAGGCAATTGATGTCGCCTGCAGCAGCAGCTATGAAGGCCAATTATACCACATTTCATTCAAGTGTCAAAAATTGGAATAATAATAACCAACAACGAGGAGCATATATGGGAACCGATGCTGCCATCTTCTTTTGTTTTGGCCACGCATTTTCATAAATTCATGCTTAGAGCAGACCCAGTGCCACACTTCTTCAAGGACTTCCTTGTTCACTGTTGTTTTCGGTTCTTAACGATCGCCTTTCCTGCCTACTTTCCTCGTGTTGACAGTTGCTCACAGAGCCTCCATATGCTCTCTCTACTTGAGAAGTCAGTCATTTGTGATTTAGCTACCCAATCAAATACCTAAAAGAGGCTGGTAGTGTTCATTTGTTGTTGATGTTTTGAGTCAGTGTATTGCTTGTGAAAGGTGTCAGATTAAATATGCAGAAACAAATATTTGCACAGAATAGAGAGTGCATGGTCAGAAACACAGCAACAAGCCCTGGTCTTAGTTTTCTCTGACTCACTGTGTTTTGTTTTACACTATGCCTAAGGTAAGGTGATCAAGACATGGAAGGACCTCCACCACCTTCTTACTTCAAATGGGATGTTCAGAAACAAACTGGAATCCTGTCTGGAAGCAAGAGAGCAGCTTTAGGGGTGCCTCAGGTTGGAGGACAGAAGGGTTAAAGCAATCAAAGACATCTTTTGGTATATTGTTCTCATCTTATATCACGGAGGTACATACTGCAGCCCTGCAAAGTGCTTTCCATCAGCAACATTCCTGCATACTCAGAAGCATGGATGGACCTTCATAACCCCTTGACAAGGAACACAAGAAGCACTTGCACATGATGCTCTGTATGATTTCAGACAAAAGCAGTCCTTCTTCTAAGGTCTGCCTCAAAGCATCAACACAATGCTTTCCTTATCTGTTATTTTTGGGGAATGTAAAGGCATTTTAGTACTGGCCAACATAGCCTCTAACAAACAATGCCAACCTGAAGAACAGCCAAGCTTTCACTAAACATTTGTTCTACATTAGGATTTTCATTTGCAAATGAGAAAGACAGACAAAGTCATACCTGGACACAAATTTTCACGCAGCTGAAATATACAACACAGGTGAATTTGTTTCCTTTTGTAAGAAAAGGGCTAAAACATTGAGGTAACAAGGCTATGTTTGGTGATCATACATTACAGCCAAGATTTATGCTAAAAGATGACAAACAGATATATCCATCTGAGTTCCGTATTTGTCACCCTTACCTGTAAAGTGTAAGATAACTAGTAATCTATTCATAAGCAAAAATAAAATAAAATAAAATAAAAATTGGAGCTGCCAGTTCAAACAAAAAGTCACTGGTGATGAGAGAATCAAGATGATTTCTTTTCTTCTTGTGAATCATTGTCACAATAAAGGGTCTGCATGACAACTTTACCCTTAGCAGTCACTGAAAAACCCAATTCCTTTGAAATTATGATTTGGCTGGTCCTTGTATTGATAGTACTTGATGATGATGACAGTGATGCAGAGAAAAATGAAAGTTAGCTGCTTCTCATGGTTCTTACTTCAGCTGACTTTCAGCAGCATTTACTATTCTGTATTAATAGAAGTTAAAATATTAAACACTCATTAAGGTATGTAGATATGATTCACAGGAAACTAGTAGGATAATGCTATTTTTAAGTGGACATATTACAGGGAAGAATATTTCAAGTTAGTTCTTCCCATAAGGAATATTAAGGAGTTGTTTATTCACTGTCAGCTGGAATAACAAAATTGTTTTATCAGCAATAGCACATCAATACATATTAGGCTAAAGGCAATTTTCCTGAAGTTTCCCATCTTTGGAATTCATGAAAGAAATTTAAAACATTCAAAGCAAATGCTCAGTGCTGGGGACAGTAATGTAAGAAATCAAAGTGGAGCTACCTGGATTGTACATTATATAAAAGGCAGTGAATGAGCACTGAGTGAATTTTTATATGTTCACATTAGAACAAACTAGTCAAAGATTCTGACCCCTGGCACTGGAGAAGTCTTCCCAGTTTTGATATTTTCTACAAAATAAATCCCAAGAGGGCAAGAATAAAAAACATTCTCTCTTGCCCTCTTTTTCTTTCAGTAAAATGAAACAGCATCTGTATTATGAAAAAGAATACTAATAATTTGGTAGAGTTCTGAAGTAGCTTTTATAAAGCTTTTGCTTGGGATTTGATATTGCCCTGGACATCCATCAGATTGTCGTGGCTTTAGTGGAGAAAGAAATGTGCAGTGCTGGATGTCAGTGCAGTCAACAACCCACAGATCAGCAGAGATAATGTTGAAGGTGATGTGCTCCAATCTTCTACAGCCAGTCCAAGCCACAAGCAGAAGGAATCTGGAGGAGCTAATTTCAATAATATGGTGCAGGAGGGTCCCATCTGTACACAAGAAATTGCCTGATAAGTATGAAATGTGTTCCCTACACTGAACTGACTGCGGAACATCTCCGCGTTCAGGGTCCTGGTGGGAGGAAGGCTTCTTGGCTGACTTCCCCGAGTTGATCGTACACAAATATTTGAGCATAGCATAAGATTATTACTTTGGGAAAAGAAAAAGTATGGCAGGAATCAGGCAGCAGTGTGTAATAACGAATAGGTGCATGCAGTCAAAACAATTAATGTCACTTTACAAGGTCTTTTGGAAATATATCAACAGAGGGAACCCACAGATGGCTCCTTTTCAGTGTTTTGGAAAGGGTAGGATGGGCCAATCCATTGCAAATTCCAGGCTGAAAGACGAGAGTGACCAAAAACAAACAAACAAAAAGGGTGAAAAGAAGTGTGTTGGGGAGTATTTTTTTTCATCCTACAAATAAAGTGAAATAAAACTCGGCCTGTATATCCAGGGCAAAGATTGCATCAGAGGATGAATGGTCTCACACAGCATACTCTGACCTGGGATACACCACGCTGACCTGTAATGCCATACTGCTGGGTAAAGGACCAGAATTTTCCAGTGCTCAGCACCAATTAAGGCCAGGTTTGCAGAAAACGTCCTTCCCAGGAGGACCAGCAGAGCAGAAAGCATTTGGCTCCCTCCTGATGTTTGCAGAAATGTTTTCAGAAGACCTTCTTTTCCTGGCATGATGCCTTCCTTCTATACCTAGTTATTTAAACAGAATCCTTTGAAAGTCCAAATTATCATCTCCCCGATTCTCAGTTTCTTATTACAGAAATGGGAATAAAAATAAACTTCTTTTGCTGCCAGGGAGCAAGGAGGATAAAGACAGCGGTGCTTAGTGCTCAGAAACATCACCGCTGGGGTCAGATGAGGGTATGAGTTTTGCACCAACAATGCTCGCTGTGCACTTGCTGCGGTGTTACCTTTCATTTAAGTACCCAAGCATCCAGAATAAAATCAGATCCTGAAGCAACACTACTCTTTGTTCCCAGAAATCCTCAGTTTCCAAAATGACAGAGCTACATTGAAACTGTCTCCCCCTGTCAGACCTCAGCCTTGATTCCCTTCCTTCACTTTCAGTTTGCCCAGAGCTTTGTCCTGCTTTTCACAAGCAGACAGCCGATGAGTATGGCATGCATGATATACATATATGTTGGTGGGTGTGCAGGTATATATTTTTATATATACGTACACATCAAATATAATACTTTTGTGTGCATGTTGAAAGCGTGGTGTTGCCAGGAAAGGATGAACAAACATCTCAAACTTCACTCCAGTCACTTTTAAACATCAGGCAGTTGGATGTTGTAGAGGGGCTCAGTGACAGAAAATAGACTGCTTCTGGGGTCATTCTTGCCCTCATTGGCACCGTGTACATAATTGTGACCCAGTGTTCTGTAAATCATGACAATGCTGGCAGACAACAAACATTGATGGAAATCATGCCAGGGAGGAGAAAGGATTGTGCTTTTGCTTTTTCAAGTACACTCTTGCTTTTGCCTTCTTTATTGCCAGTCAGCTGAAGGTGAATTTATCAGATACCGCTGCCCTGCTGCCTCCATCCATCCCCTTTCCTCCAAATGTTCACAAACCTGTAAAGAAAAGTAGCCATCTCTGAAGGTTAGTAGGCTTCTGGTGAAGTGCTGTGGGATATCCTGACTCTGTTGGTCTGAGCAAGCTCTGTGCACAAAGAAGACTGTGTCACACACGAGGCGGCTTGCTGGGCAGCCAACAAATGGGGGGTCTGAGTGGGCTCAGGGAGGATGGCAATGACAACAAATGTTGTGGGAGACCTGCAGAACTGAGGAAATGTACCCTACAGGTGTATTATAGGGGTTTGGGGCTCAACAGAGTGAAAGCTACACTGGGTGAAAGGCACTAAAGAAGAATACAGCTAGGCAGTATCATTTCCATCTTTCAGAAGCAAGAATAAGAGGAATCGTTTCATCATGCAATCTATATCCACAAAGAGCCATGCTGATTGCCTGTAAAAATGTTTGAAGAGTTGTGGACATCTGAAAGACTAGGAATATAAGGAGGATCCTCTTCTCTTTTTTAACAAAGGCTTCTGAAGAGCACTTACCATGTTTTACTTCAGAAGTACATTTTTGCATGCGTACAGGTGTAAGAAGTTTCATCAAGTTTGGAGGGAAAAGGCAAAAGTTTTTAACACTAGCGAAGGACACTGGGAGTGCTTAAAGCAATATTTCCTTCCCCAGTCTAACTCATTACTTCTGCACTTCTGTGTACAACTTCAGATTATTCTGTTCCAAGTGAAAATTGGGAAGAGCCCTTTGCTGAGGAGGAAATACTTATTTCCAGCATTAGTCAATCTATTTCATTAACTTGGCAAGCAAACTGCACTCCTTATCCAGAGTCTGGGAGAGACAGTGTAAAAGAAGATATTTTCACTTAGAGAGGGACACAGAGAGCCTATGTGGTCTGTGGGGCTGGCCCCTGATCCACAACACACAGCAGTATCTTTGGATGAAGTTAGAGGAAAAAGTATGAAGTATAAAGCCTTAAGAGACAGAATGGTGATTGGAATTGCAACCATAGCTACAGAAAGGCTCGTGTGTTACTTCACTGGGCTTGAGTGAGCCAATGTCTCTTTCGACTGTCATATTTTTTTCAAGATAAAGGCAAGGAAGGTTTTGGTTTTTCTTTTCTTGTACTGCAGTGCTTTTCCTTTTTTTTTTTTTTTTCATTTCAGAAAGTTTGATGGTTTTTTGCAGCTTTTTTTATTACCTTGGTCTTGCTTTCCCTGTTCTCCATTTGGTCACTGCTCAAGCAGGAATGAAATCCCAGTTCCCAAAGCCCATATGTGATTTCTATGGAGTGATCCCAAATTACCTAATCTCAGCTCATATGCTTGTGCACATTCACAGTTTAACATCTTTTTTTTTTTTTTTACAGAACTGGGCACAGAAACTGCTAGTTGGCTCAGATGTAAAAATAATACAACGCTTAGGCCGAAACCTGCACAATAAGTCTACATATGTGGTTGGGCTCTAACAAGCAAGTAAGAAAATGATCTATTTAAAGACTCAGTTCTGATTTAGGCATTGCTTTGAAACAGTGAGTAGCCAGCAGGGTCTGTTCCCCATCACAATTTCTCAAATATAAAAATTAAAAAATGATGATAATGATGCATTCTGAAATCTGGATGGGACCATGCCACACTGATGCATATTTTCCAATGTAATTAAGGCCTTCAGCTGATTCCTTCCGACTGCAATTGTTATTTCAAATGTGAATTAATAAATCATGTCCATCTAGTTAAGAATTAAAATCAGTCTCAAGTATTCCCGCTTAGACCAGCAAAGCTAAAGAGAGGGAGGGATGAGGGCTCCCAAGAAATTTGCAGTGAGGGAAAGAGAAAAATAAAAAACAAAACAAGCAAGGCAGATCCTCCGCTTCTTTCGAGTTTTCCAGCCATGTAAAAAACACACAGAATGAAGTTATTTGACTTACACATATGGAAGCATTTTTCCAGCTTTATACCAAAACAATATGCAAATAGTCTACCCCTACTTTCACTCATGACTGGCTGCAAATACAAAATTCAAGCTGAATAATGTTAACTGCCCACATGCTCTGCTCGAAAGGATCCTCAAGGGCTTCTGGTCTCTTGTGGTATACACAAAGCACTTTAGCTATCACAGTGAATTAGTGTAAGGCCTGGTAATGCACCTTTAAGTATGTGAGCCCTTTTAAGGCACTTAGAGGTCAAGTCTGTGGCTATATAAAGTACAGCCTTTCGAACATTTATTTTCACTTGCCCATCCAGAGGCTCGGATGGCACGCAAAGCTGGTGTTTAATTTCATGAGAGCCCTTCAGATTCCAAATTGTCAGAGTCATCAGCTGGCTCTGATAGCCAACCAAAGTTTACAGTCCTGTAATAAAGCAAGGTAAATATTGGCAATCAGGCAGTGACTGCTAAGCATGACTGCTTGCTTCAGGAGCAATTGTCACTGTGAGAGAAAGTTGTCATTTTGCAAATGCATCACTGAAGAGCAAGGCGCGAGGCAGAGCCAGTCCAGATGGGCCTCTTCCCCGGAACGTAAACACAGACATGCTCTGTTTGGCCCCTTCCACATTTCTCAGAAATCTCAGGCCAAGAACGGTAGCTCCTGATCTGTCATTGATCAAAAATTAAATAAAGGACTTCCAGTTCAAACATTAAGTGGTTCTCCAGACGTTCTGACAGAAAGACACACAAGGAGAAGCTACCTAAAATAAAATAGGACCTCAAGAAACAACTTGGGATTAAAAAAACAAGGGGGAGATGCTACACTCTATCCCCCAGTCGCCAAAGCAGCAAGGAGGAGCAGCACATAAACAAAGCAATACTTTTTCACAGATTCGTTCTAATTAAGCATGGTTTTGAAGCTTTTTTTAATTATTTCTTCTTCTTTTGTCTTCTGAGAGCAAAGTAAAGGGTGAAATGCACAGGATACATGGCTGTGAGATAACAAGAGCTGCCACATGCATGCCTGCAGACACCTGAGCTTGCAGAGCTTGCCAGGCTGCTGGCACCTCAGCAGCGCTGCCGGGCAGCACTGCTTCTGGCACCAATGCACTGTCTCTTCCTGTTCCACAAAAATCTCCCTGGGTCCTGCAGAGAACACACCTGATCTGCTCTGAGCATTGCCCCATCCACTCCCCCTGCAGAGTCTTCCCCTCCAGCACTGGGCCCTTCTGTTGTTTATTAGGGAAGTGATTTGTTTTCGTCTTCAGTGAGTCCTGCATGGTTAGCATGAAAAAAAGCAAAGAGGGAGCACCTACACATGTGTGACTTCCTGGGATAATAGCCAAAGCAGTCAAACAAACAGTTGTTCAACATAGGTCAGTGCATCGTGTCTACTGTTTTGTTACTTCTGCGTGCAGCAGTACAATGCTAAGGCCAAAGAGCCATCTTGCTGGGCAGCACAGGTGGATGGAGCTCATCCGCATGTATACGCAATAAGTACAAGTGCAGAGACCGCTTTCACTTGTGTTTTTCAGTTGTCATGGTTTTATGATTTCTGGTATTGATATTCCACATCATAACAACATGTAGTGCATTAAGAGTTAAAGAGTTAATACTCCAACTCCATAGATCATTGATATTTCCGGGTATACCTGTCTCAGAAGAGAAGAACTACATTCCCCAGAGGACCTTGCGATGCTTTGCATTTTTACGTATTTTCCGCTCAGAGGGAAAAGATAAAAACCCTCTGCGGTCACAGGACGCTCTCTTTCCTTCGGGATCGACTCAGCAGTGGGTGCTCGCTGCCGTATCGCCTTCAGCGTTAGCGTAAGGCCTTCGGTTTATCGGACACTCTCTCTCTCTTGCTCATTTTATTTGATTTATTAGCTTCAATTCCAATTATATTATATTATATTGTGTTATTTTGCTTTCTGATATCTTATTTAGTAAATTAGCTTTCCTCCTCAGATCGTTGCCGCTGTTTTGTTTCTAGGCCCATCTCCCTTTTCCCTTTTCCCTTTCCCCCTTCCCCTTTCCTGGGGCGTGGGTCTGCGGGTCCCCCACACCAATCGTCACGGAACCGGGCCGATCCAGCCCGGTAAACCGTTGACATCAGTGGACCTCAATCTCTTCTCTTTATTTTCCCCACATTGTTGAACTCACGTTTATATGGAATGGGACTTTTGCTTATTAAAAGGAAGATTAAGAGCCTGGAATTCGATCTTCTTGATCTGGATATTCGTGATGCAAATAAACAAATAACATGACAAACAACACAGAGAGAATGTCTGCTGTTCAATGCCTTTTACATAGCTATTGAGTGGTGATATTAATCAGCATCGCGCAGACTTCTACACTTTTTCATCATACAGGTGCTGGGCTAGGAGATCTTGCTGTTTTGAAGTTCTGATCATTGCTGAATACTTGTCTCGGCTTATCCAGACAGCCCTGATAGTTCTCTGTATCAATCAGGCAAGATTTCTGCTACTTGCTGATCTTGCAGGATGAGGCTTGCTGCAGAAACCATACAATGCTCTCTACACATTTCAAATGCTTTCAGTACCAGCTTAAATCAAAGCAGGTAGAAGATGGAGAAAACTCAAGGTGCATTCTTTAAAATTTCACAGCTGCTCTGGGAAAGAAACACTGAGTTCTAAGTGAAGACACCATTTGCTTGACATCTGGAAATGGGCAGGTACAATAGATTCTCAGAGAGACAACTTCTAATGCTGGGACCTCTCTGTGGGACTGATCCAAGAGAGATCGTGTTGTCCCATACAGCCCTCTGTCATCTGGTTCCCTTTTCAGAGGATGCAGGTTCCTCTGTGGCTCCTCATAGTGTCCTGGAGTAGTAAAGGCAGCAGTGTACTGCCTTAGTTCAGTGGTTCAAAAAGAGGCAGTGATGCCCCCTTCCCTGCTCTCCTTGGCTCTTCTGTAGTTTTGCCACCTTCCTGCAAATAAGCGCACTCTACCAAAGCTGCTCTGAAGACTGATGTGGGTACAGTACCCTTGCACAGTTACTCAGTTTGCTGAGTACCACTGCTGTCAAGGGCAAGAAATATACTCATGACTCCATTCACCAATTCTAAAATTATGAAATTGTCTCACGTCAGGAAGTCCTAAGAAAACCCCACCACATATGGGTGTATGGTGATGGAGATATATTTAAATCCAGAGGAGAGAAAGACTGCTGCATCCTAATCCTTCTTTTCAAAATAATGCCCAGTGGAAATGGGACCACATCACAAAACTGTACTGAAAAACAGGGACTCATCAGTCCCCAGCTAGCACGGACTTTCATAATGACTACAATATAGTGCCACAATATACAAAAACTTCCAGTAGGGAGCAGAGAGGGCGGACTTCAAGTTACAAAACCCCTGAAAACAAACACCTATCAGTTCTCAGCAGTGCCCATCCCTGCCTTGCAGCTGTGAGCCACAACCTTCACTTCCCACCACGGCTTCCTCTCCCACGCAGGCAAGCAGCAGCCATGCCAAGCCTCGAGCGACAGCGTAATGACATTAATTTTCCAGGCGTGCTGATGACAGCTCTGTGAAGCCTGGAATGTGAGTAATGCAGGTTTCACTGCCATTGTCCTGTCTCCATGCAGTGGGGTCAGCCTGAGAACAAGCTCCAGTCACCAGCTGTATGCATGGGGCACACGAGCTGAAGCACGCCCCACCGAAATCCAGCAGAAAAGAAACGACACAGCAGAAAACAAGGCTGTTTGGGGAACGGACAAAAGGTGTCACAACCGACTAGTATCAACATGCCTGTAACACATGCATAGGATAGTTGGCGTCCGTGCTGCAGCTCACAGCTGAGAGTTGTGAGATTGCCTAGCTTACACAGGAATTAGTGTTTCAGTTCAGTCCAGGCATGTTTCACAGCACAGCTCACCAAACTGCTGACCTTTCCAGACACCCCCTGTAATAAACTGACCAATAGGTTTTTGACTGATGGACAAAAATAGTCGCATATTCTTCCCTATCTCTGTTTTTCCCCTTATCCCATTCCAGCTACATGTAAGATTTCTACCTAATATAGCCTCCTGGTAGCTTGCTGTAGTCTGTCATCACTTACAAAATGCATATGAGACACTTTGTTGATCTTTCCCATTCAGAGTTCAAACCCCCCTGCTAACGCAACACTGTCCAGAGCAATTGCTAATCCTCTGAGTTAAACCCGCAGCACTAAAGTACAGTTAATTAAGCTGCAAATAGCCGCCTGCCCAGCAGAAGGGAGACATTCAGCCCGAAACCCACTAATGATGCAGAACTGGTGAACAATGACAACTTGTAGACAGCACCTTTCTTCTTTTTTTTTTTCTTTTTTTCTTTTTTTTTTTTTTTCTCTGGGGTTCCAGCACTGTACAATACGAGTAATATTCCTCCTGCAGCCATACTGCAGGGATTATACTGCTGGCAGGAGATTGTGGGGTCCACCTGCAGCCCCCCCAGCCCTGCTGCAGCAGTGCTCAGCACCATGGACAAGCATGGCTTGCTCCACTTAGGACTGCCTGGGGAACTTTTGCACCCCCATGGAAGGGAACAGCAGGATGTAGAGGCACTGAGAAGGGTAACAGGGACCTTGAAGAAGACCTGCCCCTGGCAGGCATCTGCTGAGGCAGCACGCTTTATTTGTCCTCCTGCACTGTTTAATTTCTAGCTTTCCTCGCAGCCAGGTGTAATGTGGCAGCTCCTGCAGAATGTCCCAGCGCACTAATGTGCACTTCTTGCTGCTAGGTGTGTCATCCGTGCGTTGGGCCATTACAGCTGCTATTGATTTTGGCAGCAGATTGCTCCAGCACAGAGGAAAGATAGGTACAAGGGTTACTGTTTGCCATCTTCTCGACAAGGGATACTTCAGCCCCTGAAGATGCTGCTCTTAAGACTGTTCAGTTACTGCTTCAAAGCCTGAGCGGATGCTCTGTGGAGAAGTCTCAGCTTTTCAGAGAAGTGGACCTGGATCTCCCAAAAATCCTGTCCCACAAAGATTAATTACAACATAGCACTGGATGGGGTTTGAATGTTTTTTGTTTAGCCAAATAAAGAATTCTTGGGTTCATCATCATATTCATTTAAAAGTACCAGACTTGTCTTCCCTTAGAAGGTAAAGAATGATTTCTGAAGCTCTCAGCAGGCCACAGTAAGTACCATGGCTAGGAGTTTTGCAGTTCTTAACATACACTACATATTTAACCCATGGTTCTTCCCTGACCAACCATTATCCCATCAGCATGTGTGTCACATCCCACCACCCACTTCAGAACAGAGATGAGCCCCAGATGAAACAAATACTGCAAAACAGAAGCTCCAAGAAAAGATATACACCGGTTGTCTTCCCTGTTCTTCCACAGGAATTGGAGAATAAGAGAGTTAATTGTTTCCTTGGGTCTCTCTAGCAATGTTCTACGGAGGTAAGAACTAATATGTGCCCTAAGATCAAGTCAGGAAGCACTAGTGGAAGATAAGCAACTCTAAATGTGGAGAAGAGCAAGCTAATCATTACTTGAATATTTTTTTTAATGGAAGACTTTGAAGAAATATATCTCATGAAACTCAGCATTGCTTAGCACAGCCAGAGAAGACAACTGGGTTTGCTCCTTTCTGTGCAGCTGTTCACCAGGAATCCCTAAGATCATCTTTCTTTATCTAGGGAAGGTTAACTCAGGGAACGTTTAAGTGAACATGTACAGATGAAGATCCCATTCCCGCAGCACACACCACCCTTAAAAACAAGTCTATGGGGCTTGATTTGCTTTCAGTCTCAGATTTGCTTGCAGACTTCACAGTGAATACAATCCTACAGGGCTCACACAGTACTAATTTTAATCCATGCCCCCGTACTCTGAACAAACATACATATCCATGAAACAGAGTAGCATACCATATCTGAGGCTGCCTATTCACTCATTGCCAAGAAGTAGATTAGAGTTCAATTTATTTTGATTAAAGGATTGGACTGATGTGCGAGCCAGTGCTGCTTTTTTGCCCAACACCACTCAGTCACTGCTCACGCACTGGACTGAGTTGAGCCAGTCTTTTTTTGAAGGCATGAAAGTGATGTCCTCCTGTTTGCAGCTCTCACTAAAATAAATGGCAACAGCAGTAGCACTCACCATCAATTCTGGCATGCATTTGCCACAGAATAATCTGTCCTAAGGTGACCATGGCCACAGCAAACGCATATAATGCCTGGGGGACACTGAGTCCTGATCAGTGTGGGGATGAGCCCAGCATGTGAAGCACTCTCTGCATCCTCCTTATAGATGGCACAGCAGCACCCACCCTCAGAAATGCCACCAGCTGTCCCAGCCAGCATGAGGGACTGTATCCACCCTTCCTGCCTTCCTGCAGATCTGGCAATATCAAAGAGGATCTGACAGAGAGCAAAGCTGTGAGCCATTGTGCCCCCAGTATCAGAGGAAAGGCTGCAAGTTTGTGAGCTAACTTCGCTAGCAGGACCAACCAAAACATTGGAAAGTAATTCAAAAACATCTTCTCAGTGTGTTTTGAAGCAGGCTGTGTCTGAGTGGAGCATCAGCATCTTGAGCACTCTGAGAGAACCTGAGGGGTGGCATTCACATGGTGCCACGAGGTGTCCAGGATGTCCCCTCTCTGGCACTGCTCCCTCTGGTGCTGTGCTCAAAGGTTGTAGCTCAGAACCCCCTGTCCCTCTCTTGCTGCTCGCACCATCAGCACTGTGCAGGCACACTGCATGCTCAGGTGGTGCAGACAGAAGAAGTTGGTAGAAAATGACAACTCAGAATAAAAAAGGCCGTTGTTGGAAGCAGTGTGAACACCCCAGCCCCCAGGGAGAGAGGGAAATGGGAAGTACAGGCTCAGTTTCCAGAAATACGTATCCACAAAACGAAACACAGTGACTCAGATCAGCACGTTTTTATACACATGCCTACTGAGTGTTGCCCTTCTGCCAGTAATGGCAGCAAACAAAAAGCACAAGTACCAGGTTCACACAGCACACAGAGTGGCAGTCCTTCCCCCTGGCACAGCCCCACCAGCAGCAGCCCTGTATCACTCCTGACACTGAGGGAGCGGATATGCCCTCGAAGCACAAGGATGCCTGCAATCATCTGGGTTTTTTTGTTTGTTTGTTTGTTTTTAATATATTCCCTTATTCCTATTTTACTCACTTGTTCTCTTGTATTTGTCCACGTAATTATGTTTGCTTTTCTTTTCCCTGTCAATTCTTAGCTCTCCTTGCACATCTCGACATAAAATTTGGTGTTTATGTGATGTGGCCAAGCATGGTATTAATTGGAAAATAAGTGGGTGATGCAGAGAGCAGTAAGGTTTCCAAGATGCACTGTATCCTCATTTTCTAAAGACTCAGAAGCCAATTGAGAAGAACATAAATTTCCTCCTAACAGCTTGTAAAGGCAAAGGGACCAATGCAAACAAGGAGATGTTACAAAAGGAAGGAAAAATGAATGCTCACCTGTCTCCAAGGATCTAGGCTCGAAAGGGAAAGAACTCCAAAGGAGGGATATCCAACAAGAGATCCTTTCTCAGTGGCTATCAGCCCTTAAAGAAGATCTAAGAGCAGTGGAGGCTGGCCTGTGCTCCCAGGGCTGACCAGGTCTTTCCTTCAGATGCTCAATTAGTGGTTCAGTCCATGACTCAGCAGTCCCCATACACAGCCACTGGCACCTTTAGATAGCATTCACACTGATACAAACTCATGGCACAGACTGCTAAGTTCTGAGATGATATAGCTATGCACATGTGTGTATGGGCCACATACAAATGTCCGTAAAAATGTTTTCTATTTATCATGATAATCACAACAAACCTAGTATACCATGGCAATTGAAGGTGAAGAGACAAGGAAGAGCTTGTGAAATTCAGTTCTACTGTTGTTATTTCTGGCCTTTGTTGCTACTTTTGGAGGGCCAATATTGTGGGCTATTTCCTACCTGGATCTGTTTAGGATTCCTTGTACTGGACTAGAACAGTTTCTGGGAACAATGTCAGAAGAAGGTATCTTTTAGCCTAAAGCAGCGCTAACCTCAAGCCTTGACCACAAGGTACTTCAACATCTGATGAGATGGATGTTTGGAGAAGCCTGACAGTTTTGCTTTTGTTCCTTTTCCCTGACCCAGTGGATCCTCAGTACCAGCACTTCTCAAGTAGCCACATCTGGTGATGACGTCTGTCATAATGGCACATCTTTCTCAGTTAGGAGGATGAGGAGAATAGAAAAGAAAAGGCTGGTTTGGACCCATTTGTTATAACTTCATTTTCTAAGGCGAAATATACAACTTGTCACTGTCACTCCTGCACTTTTCCCTCCCCCAGTGCTGTCGGGTGTTTTTTTTGGTTGCATATCATGACCAAGAGGCTGGATCATCCTGCAGTAAGGAAATATTAATTCCTTTGCTGTTGCGTCTAAAAGCTAAGATGACGAATTTCTCTGCCATGCTACATTATACGGGGATAAAGGAACAAAAGGGTGAAGGACAGTGGCTGCATGGTGTCTTAATCAGATGCAGATCAGCCTAAGAGCATCAGACCATCAAATCCCTGCTCTGCAGCAATCGTGCACCTTTAGTCAGGCTCTGAATGGGCTGAGATAGATTCGGGGCTTTATTGAAAGATCATACAGGATGACTGCAAAATCCCATTACTTGTTGATTAAGTATTGATTGCCTCGGTATTAACAAGCCAGCTAATATGAAGTGACCTCTGAGGCCACTGGTTGGAGGAAAAAAAAGACAATTTACTAAAACAGGCAGGCAGATGAATAAGAGGGCTAGATCTGCTCTTGGCTTTTAGCTTCGGTTAAAATGTCACACTCGATAGTGCAGATCAATGCCCACTTTATTTCCTTGCAGCCATCTTATTACCATCATGAGGCTGCCTCCTTTGATGCTTTTTAATGACCCTCTGAACCGCGTGCTCTGCTTACCCACTGCCTTTGACTAAAAGGAAAGGAAAAGCTTTTTTTCCCCATGCTGGTGATGGAGTGACTGAGAACGTGACATTGTGCCAGTGTAAGTGGAGCAATGAGGTTTCTCGGGTCACCGGTGCTGCGACTCTGCTCTTTCACTCTGTTTCTAGCTTTTCTTTCTTTCTTTTCTAGATTTCAAAAAGTCTTGCTCCTTTTCATAACTTCAAAACTGGTAAGATATTAAGAGACCACCTACTGACAACTTCTGTCCAATACTCTTATTTGTGTTTTTAAGTGCAAGAAGTTTAGCAGCTCTTCTTACATTAATTCTCCCGGAAAGCACCTCAACCAATTATTTTGAATCAAACTTTTTTTTTTTTCTTGTTGCCAGTTGCAAATATAAGAATCACTTTTTGATGGTGAATAAAGAGCATTGATGGAAGCAGTCGAGTCTCCTGAATCAAAATCGAGAATTCTGAAAGCTCTGAGCACTTCAACACATACAAAATCCTTTAATCTAAGACTATGCATCGAGCCCAACATGAACTTCAAGTTAAAGACAAGAATTCTTATATTCAAATTGCTGCAACTCTGTAATGCATTTACACGATCATGTTCAGTGCCCGTTGTATAGATTTGCCTGCAAATAATTCGATGTTTTAAAGAAGTAGACAAACACTACACAGAACTGAGATGATTCTATATCTATCAGAAAGACATAAAGAGTGTTTGAAACTCCTGGAGAAATTGAGGACATAGGAAAGAGAATGTGAGTTAGTGAAACAGCTATTTATTTTAAACAAATAGTAACAGTAGGGGAAAATTCTGCCTTGGAAGTAACCAGCGGGAAGAGTTGTGGCAGTAGCATTGCCTGATGGCTTCACAGCTGCTGGTCCAATCCAAAATCACTGAAAAGCTTCCCACCAATTTCAGCAGACCATGGTGCATAGGATGTAAACATAAATATCTCTTATTTGTTGAGCAGCAACAAAATGACATAATTCACATGCCTCAGCTCTTTAATTTTTCTCTCTTTCCCTTTGCACTGCCATCACTCTTCTTTTTCTGTGGTTTTGTGGTAGAAACAAGAGGAATAATAAGCAGTGTCAGGAGGCTCTTCTGGGAGCGTGCAGAAGTTTTTGTAGTATGCAAAGCCACGTTCACCTTAACTGCTGAATCAGCCACAAACACAGAGTTTTGGTTCTTATTTCCTCCTTTCCCTCCTCTCATTTTCAATGGGCTCGTCTTAAAAACCAGAATCATAGGGGTAATCTTTGGAGTGTGAGACCTTGATGGAATGGCTTAGATTATTGCTGTATTACTATTATTTATGTAGCACCATAAATGTGTACGATGCTTAGCAGAATAAAAGACACCGCCTCCTGCACCAAACTGTGCAGAAACCCTGCTTAATAGACATGGACCATTTCAAACACACACACACACACACACACACACACACACACACACACTGCACTCCCTAGCTCATTTGCAAAGAGTTCTGGAGCTCAGGGAGTTTGCTACATTTTTTTTTCAAATTAGTCAAGAAAAAAATCCCTCCTTAAACTGTGAGCCCAGCTTGGAGGCTGTTGGCCAAATGGAGGCATGTAGGGGCTCAGATCTGGAGCAAAGCCTAACAGGCTTGTCCGTGAACGCATGCCTCTCCAGCAAGCTGCTTGCTGCAGCTCTAATTATAAATTACCCCTGTAGACACACAGGGGTTCTAGTGAATTAAGCAAAAAATTTAGACTGGCTGATAGGAAAACAAGTTTTTGCACAGCATTCCCAATAAGAAATTATACACTTGTTATGCATTACAGTCTGTGCTCAAAATGCTATTTCAGCATTCTGGGTATTAAAAAAGGAATCTTATGTGGTCTTGTGGTGAAAGTCTGTGAAGGATTATTTAAACTGTAGGGAAATATAAAACAAGCCCAGTTAATTTATCACAACAGTGAAGATGCATAAATAAGACATTTATGTACAACAAAGACAGTTTGCCTATTATTCCAAAGAATTCATGATTTCAGGAGCAAAATATTTTCTTTAAAGAAAAATGATATCCATTTTGCTCAGCTCAACAGTCTAAAAGTTTGCATGAAAAACTGCCTGCAAATGCTTGCTTCAGACTACTTTTCAATATGTCTAATTACAGTCAAGATCTCTAGGTCTAGTGATGGCAGTGTGCATCGTTGAAAATATGTGCTTTAGATCAAAGGCAGAAACTGGTGCCCAGCTGGCTTGGAGAAGGTGTAGCCCATGAAAGGCAAAAAACAAGGACAAGAACCTCAGCAACGGGAATCACCAGCATTCGTTGTCCTTAATGGTGTTAGCACAATTCAGCACAGATGAAGTACTAGCTAATTACACACAATTTATATAGATCTTTAAAGCAATATTGAGCAACTGATAAACTTGAATGCCCTATCTTTTGCACTAAGCTCCCTTGATGCCTGCAGTGCAGATGATGTCAAACCAACAATCAGTGATACCAGCTTGATAATATATCACTTTACTTTTCATGATTCAGCCAATTTCTATAAGTGGAAATCCTAAAAGCACTTAAAGAGGTTTGAACCAATACACGACTGTGGACACTGGCCTTCATTTTTATGAGCACACTTTATAGCAGATCTGTTCAAAGCCTACCTCTGGCTTATGTGGATTTATGTCAAGGTGGTGGTGTTCTTGGGTTTTCAAATGGTATCCACAGTCTGATATTCTTTCTTCCATGTCAGCTGTCCATGAGGTCACACCTCTTCCCAGCAGGAACAGCCCTAGTCATGGTGAGCTACACACTTGCTCCCTTTTTTAGCAATTTGCTGAACGTGGGACTGAAGATGAACTGCGATGAACTCCAGAAGGTCAAGGTGTACCATTCTGATCTTCCGCACAACACAAGGCATGAACAGCACATCAAAGCTAGGCATCTCATGTGACACAAGTTATTTAACCTGCATATTATTCATTTCATGGTCTTCAGGACAATGGGCTTTCCCAAGCATTGCTCATTTAACGCATAGTGTTCTTTTGGAACTTTTTATCTGATTTGTTCACCTAAGCTGTGAGTTACATATGGAAGAGTCAGATTTGTATTTTGTGTTTGTAATACTGAACAGCACACAACTCTGATTTACTTACAGTCCACACATGCAACAACATAAACTGAAAAGGCAGGAAATTAGAAGTAAAAAGTTAGCCTTCAGAAACGTGCATCCAGCAGGATTGCTGCAAAATAGCAGGCCATAGAGACAAAACAGGTGTACAAGGTTGCTCTTTCAGCGACTCTCACAAATATCACTGTGTTGGCTTATGATTTCTTTCCAGGTGAAAATCTACATTCTTAACAACTAAGTCCAAGGCATTACTAGATTTTAACCAAAGGGGTCATTCAGAAACACAAAAACACACTCATGAAAATGCCCTAACATACTGAACTTCTCAAAAGATTGTCTAAACTCACTTTGCAACAGCTTGATTTCTTCACAAGGAGGAAACAATCTCGTTATCCACATGCCACCCTGTAAACCATGAAGGGAGAGAAGTATCTCTGGACACTGGCGTGTTTTTTACAATTCAGGTAGCACTTCCCCACCACAGTGTGTGACAAATTCAGAAACCTGCTGGATGGCTGGTCAGCCTGGCAGAGGGAGAATAGATGGATCATATTTCAGTAAAATGGCTGCCTCCTTGGGAATGCCAATTGTAATTTAAAAAATGGTGACAAGTACTTCTTAGCCTGTGAACTTTCCTATTGCTAGGCTGAGTGAAATGGGTGCAGTTTTCCTTTAAATTTTGCTAGTAATGATATGGTATACAAAGTGACAGGCTACAGGGTTTGGGTTGAATGCTAACATTGTTCTTTTTCTCTTTTAAAGGTCATGTGCAAGAAAACCTCTCTAGTTAAATCCATCCATTTAAAATCACCATTAGGTCACAAAAAGCAGCCTCAGTGTGCCAGGGGGCTTCATTTGAAAATATGTGCCTGGGTCCAGCTTCAGAGATCTGCTCTGCAAAGTGATACTTTGCAAGATATGCTCCAGTACTCTTGTATGAAATCTTCCATTTGCTTTTGATACCTGTTTTCACCCTTTCAGATGCAACCAGATTTCAGTGCACATTGCATTTCTAATAAGAAAGGAAACAAGCAAGTGTTGATGTGTGGCACGTAACTGCAACAATTCCAACTGCATTTGTCTAATGGGGATGAATAACGCTTTTCAGCAAGGTATACACTGAGGACTAATGAAAACAGGGCTGAAACGCATTCCAGAACTGGGATCCTATCAAATATATATTTAAGTTTAACTTTAATTTGTTACAGTACACTGTTGAAATGTAACAGCATTTAGAGATTACCGAGCAGATGCTAATGTGGTTCAAACAGACAATATCAATAATCGTGATATTACTTAGTAACACATGTTTTTCCTTCAAAGACTTCTAACACAAAGCAAGAAGCATACTGCAGTACTGATATGGATTTTGCTTGCAATGCAGCAGCACATGCACCCACAGCATGGGGAGAAGCAGAAGTCACTTGCATCAGCCTCAGCACCACATGTTTGGCTGTTTCATGTTTGGGGAAAACCTAAAACATCAGCATAATTTCTAATTAAGAAATGCTTCCCACGACTCTTATACACAAGCAATTGCAATGTTTTTTTTTCACAGAAGAACTGTGAGCATCCAAGAAGTTGCAACTGGCCTGTCACCAGCACAGAGGCAAATCACCTCTGATAAATCACTTTGTCTCCTGGTCTTCCACACATACCTTGACCTAGCTGCAATATGCCAAAGCCAAGGAAAATACAGCTAGACAGACTGCAAATCCTCTAATTGAAGGAGCAAAAATCCCCATTCACCAGGTCTTTGGGAATAGAAATTCTGTGTTGAAACGACTGCTTTGCATTTTCAAATGACACCATGTTACATACTTTGGGGAGGCACTGCTGGATTGGCTGGTGCTGACTGTACTTCTGCTAAGCAGTGATTTACTTTGGAAGCAGTCAGATTTTTTTTCTAAGAGTTCTGCTGACATGTGGATGTCACATGCTGTCCCATAATAAAAAGCACATTTTCTGTGATTCATAATACTTTATATTCAAAAGGTTTTTAATGAAGTGTCACATTATTGGTACTTGTATTGCTTTCTCATTATGGACCAAACTTTCAGATGAGCTCACAGATATGTTTTCAAGTGCTCAATATTCACCAGATATTAAAACAGAGATTTATTTTAGCGCCTAAAAAAAGAGTGAGTGTTTCAGCAGTGCTCAGTGATGGTCTTTCTTAATAAATATCTGAGATAACAGCAAGTGTACATGCTACTGTATGTACTTTAATCACCTTGCTTTAACACAGTCTCCCAAAAAGGAGTATAGTGAGATGACTGCATTCTTCCCCATTAACATATCTGAAAAGCTCAGCTATTTCATTGGACTTGTAGGCATGCATTAACAATCCCATGGAAAAAGAAGTTTGTCAGATTCAGTTGGTGATTATAAAAACTTTAAAAGGAGTACATCCTAAGGAAAACAATTAACAACATCTGAAGATTCCTCCGCCTGCCTAATGTCTTAATCCGGATGGTTAATTATGAATTAAATTTATCACATCCATGCAAAAAATAGACATGTAGTCACACAACAATTTCAGATAACACAGACATGAAGGGAAATAATACTGTAAAGATGTCTGTGAAAAGTAAAAGGATTAGCTTCAAATGATTATCCCTGGAATCTGGCGAACTGTACACACACCTTACTTTAGCTCAAATTTGTCTTGCCAATCGGGCTGTTAAATTACATAACAATTTGATGCTTCTTAACAAAAGGTAGCACCCAGGGTGTTAGCTTCTATTGTGGTAGTCAGAGGAATCGATGTCTATTTCCTGTCTACAATCTTTTTTTTATTATTTTTTGCCTAATTCTACATTTTTACTGAGAGATATATTATATTTTCTTTTTTTTGTGTGTGTGTGTGAGAGAGACACTCAATATTCCCCGTGTGCTGTTTGTCATTTTGTTTTGACCACATACTCACAGAAAGAGAAATAAATAATCCTTTTCAATGCTTTCAGGGATACAGATGAATGCAATCAATGTTGTGTTCTCTTTGTTATTATTTTATGTAAGAGGTGACACAAAACCAGCACAGCCAAAGCAAAAACAAGAAATACATATGCTTTCTTTATGCCTTACATGCACGCTCACAAATACCTGACACTTGCTAAGTGGCAGTGATGTACCACGAGCATCTTGTATGTTTTATTTTTGTACGTTTATGCTGATTATTAAATTCAAGAGGTTAAAGAGTTTTCTGAGAAAAGCAGAGGAAAATGGCTTTACTTTTTGCATGTTGAAAACACAAATGAGCCAACACTGTATGAAGTTCAATATTACCATGGTAGTAACAAAAGAAGCTGCCAAGCTCTGAAGATGGACAGCAGCATGCTCTTCTTGCCAGGTTGCTCCAGGGGCAGAGCACAGACACAACTGCACAAGCTGGTCTATATCAGTGCTGTTTTCTTTCTCTGCTTCTCAGAAGCATCTTGTATCACCGCAGAAGAACACAATGACTCTGTGGCTATCGGTTTATATATAAAAAACATTTGAAGGCCATATTTCAACTTCATCAGTATCATACACAGTTTTTACTTGATGGCTTTTAGCAGTTATGAATGATTCTTCCTTCTACATCTACTGCAAGACTTAGCAAATACTCTGCATGACATGTAGAGACAGAAAGATCTCAATACAGCATGCTTTGAGGTTGCTATTAATTGATCTCACTGACCACATGTGAAGGGCAGGGTAAATCTGAATACTAGACATGGTGCTCATTTATGTAAAGACAGAGTATGTACAGACAGAAAATTTGGTTAATTGTACTGATCTTTACGTCAGAACTGCCTCTCAGTAAGCTGCTCATGCTCAAAACATTTGTTATTGGGTTCTGCTTTTGTGTTTGACTCACCGTCAGTTATTGGTGCTGATAAATATATTAGGAAGTAGAAAAGGCATTCTTGTGTACGTGTATACCAGCCTGTATCCTCATGCACTGAGATCTAATCGACCCTAATTCCCACCAAATAATCTATGCCATTTTTTTTGCCTAAACTATTTTGTATGTGTATGTCCCCTATTCTCCTTCCTCCCTTCCTCAAACCAAGTCACTTCCATTGAGAAAAAAAATTCTTGCTTGGAGCCACAGGAGCCTTCCCTTGCAGCCCTGCATCCCGACAGAGACCAGGAACCATGCCCCAGTGGCACTTTTGTATGGGGAATGGCTGCCCCCTTGAGTATATTCTCCAGTGCTCCCAGTCGGACACCAAACCTGACGGGGAGGGGTCTGCAGAAACTAGGGAAGCAAACATCAGTAGCTGCAGCTCCTCACTGATTTCCAGCAGCAAAAGCAGCACCCAGCTGCCCAGACAACAGCTGTAGCTGCAGTGGCACAGGACCGTGGAGGCATGCTGCTCTGTTCAGTCTGCAGCATGTTAGAATGAAGACATACTGCTGTTTTTTGAGACGTTGCTGGTTTTCCCTTATACTAAGAAGAGGAAATAACTATTGTATCGCCACTAATACTGTGCATGCATTTTGCCTCTAATTCTAAGGTCGCCTCTTTTCTGACTGGTCTGAATCCTTGGTTGCCAAAAGACCGAGGACTGAAGTTTAAGTAAAATGCAAAACACTGTGCAGTGACATAGGAGGAATACACCCAAAACAAATTCCCTTTGTGTGTAGTCTTCAAAGAAAGTAATGTGCATGCTGAGTAAAATGTTCTTATCGTGAGGGACACTACGTGAATGAGATACCAAAGCCACTGACTGTGTTACACTCTTCAACCTAACTTCTAAATTGTATGGAAATCACTGAACAGTCTTTTCACATGATCCTTACACTGGTACCTCCAGCGGCTGGCCAGGAGGGCACCTGATTGCCACTGCACAGCAGAAGCCTTGGAAGGCTGGGTGTGAGATGAGAAGCCATTAGCAAAGCAGTTCTACAGTAGCAGGCAGTGGTTTCCTTGCTATTTCTAAAGAATCCTAACAGTGCATTAAGACCAAGTGAAGGGCAAATTCTATCAGTGCCCCAGTGCCTGGAGAATCTAATGCTCAGAAGAATGATGTTGGAGAAAATGTTAACTTGTGATTCCTTCACAGGCACTGTAAGCTGTGAGAGAGTTTCAGATTCATAAAGGCAAAGGCAATTTTTATGTACTTATGCCTTCTTAGTTCCTATTTTACAGTAAGTAGGTCTATCTCCTTAGATGCCTTTTAGTTTAGACATCAATTGAAATTCACCATCGCAGGGAAATAAAGAATCTTCTCTCTTGTTTATTTGAGCTATTTCTGCGGAGCTAGGGTCTGCAGGTCTCAACTCTTGCCTGTTGAGAAACCTGGGCAGTTCAAGTCCTCCATTCCTCCAGGTCACCTCTCCATTTCTCCTTACTTTACAGTGGTGGAAGCCAGCAAGGGTTAGAAGATGCTGTCTCAGAGAGGAAAAGATAAAGAACATAAAAAGAAGATGAGATTTTCTATTTACTCTGAGATGGAAGGTGGGCAGGAGAGGGGTAAAATAACACGAGCTGGAGGAGAAAAATGGGATTCTGTCTGGTGTTTCATTAAACAAAACAAAACAAAAAAAAGCAATTGGTTTGGGGAAAAAAAAAAAAAACAGTTTAATTTTGTAGGCAAAAAGCTTCTGGCTTCACTTCCTAGTGGAACAATTTGGTTTTACG
Organism: Oreortyx pictus; assembly: GCA_036925125.1. Classification (NCBI taxonomy): domain Eukaryota; kingdom Metazoa; phylum Chordata; class Aves; order Galliformes; family Odontophoridae; genus Oreortyx; species Oreortyx pictus. The sequence continues at coordinate 1,870,275 of JAUPFR010000002.1, read as the reverse complement.
AGGAGACTTTCCAAGCCAACCGTGACTGTACATATGGCACAGCTTGATACCTGCTCTCTGTGTCTTGATGGCTCAGCTACTGAATTTGTCACATTCTTTTGCTACTCTGAGTTTTTAAAGAAATGTTGTATTGCTTCCTGCTCTTAGGAGTTATTTACAGCAAATTTATGAGTCTGCAAAGTATTTGCCAAAAAAAAAAAAAAGAGAGAGCAAAAAATAAAAAATAAGTTATTAAATACAGATTATTTGTTAAACTCCTGCTGGCAACTTTTCCAGACACAGACCATCATCTTACCACATTAAAACACCCAACGTATTGCCCACAAGCTCCCCTTCAGATGTCTCTGGAGTGCTGCTGCAGAAACAGTAAGATTCACCTGGACTGCAGGAATGTGAAAGAGTGCAGTAAAGCCAGCACTGAGGACCATGGTTCACCATCAACAACCCAGCTAACCAATCTGCTCAGCACCTCCTGTTGTAATGACTGCACTTTATAGCTAGAAAAAAAAAAAAAGAGATGGGGATCAAGGGTCCCTCTCAGACGTCGCCACAGCAGTCATTTTGTTTCTCTTCAGCCCCTTCCATAGGGCCTCTCCCTCATGCTTGACTTCTGGGGGTCTAATTTGAAACGGCCTACTTCTAATAACGGTCAACATTAATGAGCCTTCTGGCATCATTCGAGCATGTGTGTTTCTGAGCAGTGAGCTGCATCCATGCCTCTGTGCTTTGCCACTCTGGAATTCACAGTAAGAAAATGAGGAGAGTTAGTCACAAGCCTACTAACTGCTGCTTTGACAAAGACTGGCAGAGAACTTGGTTCAGCTCAGGCCTGACTTCTGTCCTCATCTTAGAACCTCAGCAGTTTGGTCCTAAACTTGGAGACACTTGGCTCGTGTTTTCCAGTAGGACTTCAGTAACCTCTACGTCTCATAGTAACAGAGGCCATTAGCAGACCTACAGACATGCATTCTTCTAACCAAGGGTTCACAGGATATTTGAGAACGTGGCCCGACAGTGCTGCAGTAATGCACAGATGGCATATTTGTGCCCTCACCATACAAAAACTCTAGGGGCAATATATTTTGACTGCCTTGCTGCATGACAAACAGCCAAACTGGAAGGGACTTCTGCTGGGATGAACCAATGAAGTCCTTTATTTTATTATTTTATGTTTCCTATGTCCATGCAATTGGAATAAACAGTAAATTAGGCGTTATAGCATTGTAGTTTGGGTAGATGTGATGTTGTAGAAATGTAGCTTTAGTTTGTTGTAACATAATAGCAGCTTTGCTTTGTTGTGACAGTAGCAATAAAATAAAGTTACTGCAATGTATAATGCTGTAACCAACCAAAACTAGTCTAACAAACAACAAATCAAGGAGAGCAATACCTACCCAGCACTTTATGTACAAAAATATTGATGGTCTATGCTTAGACACACCAGGTCAGAAAGATTCTGTTTCTCAAGAGGTCAAGGGATGGTGATGAGCTCTCTCCTGTGTTCTCTGAAGTGAGAGTCAAAGGGTTCTTGTCATGCTCAAACAATCTCTTTTTCTTTTCTTTTCTTTTCTTTTCTTTTCTTTTCTTTTCTTTTCTTTTCTTTTCTTTTCTTTTCTTTTCTTTTCTTTTCTTTTCTTTTCTTTTCTTTTCTTTTCTTTTCTTTTCTTTTCTTTTCTTTTCTTTTCTTTTCTTTTCTTTTCTTTTCTTTTCTTTTTTCTTTTCTTTTCTTTTCCTTCTCCTCTCCTCTCCTCTCCTCTCCTCTCCTCTCCTCTCCTCTCCTCTCCTCTCCTCTCCTCTCCTCTCCTCTCCTCTCCTCTCCTCTCCTCTCCTCTCCTCTCCTCTCCTCTCCTCTCCTCTCCTCTCCTCTCCTCTCCTCTCCTCTCCTCTCCTCTCCTCTCCTCTCCTCTCCTCTCCTCTCCTCTCCTCTCATCTCCTCTCCCTCTTTACATTTCTGGCACTAGTAACAGCCTTGTTACCATTTCATATTAGACACAGTTTATTCACAACTGACCAGTGGAAGGTTGAGACAGATGGGAACTAAAGATGGATCTCTTATATAGTTACAGAAGGATTTTCATTTGTTAACAGCTCTGCCTATGAAGTATGCAATGACATTTTCCTACTGTGCTATTTTCATGCCTCCTCAGATGCCAGGTTATAATGCAAAACATCTGAATCATTAAATTTATAGTTATTTAATAACCCATGTAAAATACATGGCCATGTTGCTTCTTTTAAAACATATGCACCTCATAAGAAAACAATTTCCTGAACTATATGGTGTAGTCAGATGTCAGTATTTTGAGTCAGAAAGGGTTCCAATTTCTGTCTTCTCTGCATCCAAGACCCATGGTCCCAAACACCACCAGGTTACTGCAAACAGGCTCCTCTTTCAGAGACAACCAATTAGCTTTAAATATGTTGTCTGCTATCTAAATATAGATACAAATATGTAGCCAACACAATGACAGCTAGAAACTAGCAGTCATGCAGAGATGGAACATGAACCTGGGCCAGCAAAACATAACACATATTCATCCTAACTGTGTGCGCTGTTTCTTTAGCCTTTACACAACATACATTCTCAAGAACTCCTAGGACTTGCTAGGATCTAACACAGTATTTAAATGAGGCTCAGCTATACTTCAATAACTTTCAATAGACAGCTTCTAGGTCCAGTACTTGGAGACAGATTCAGTTGTAGAAAAGATGTCTTTTTAAAACTGATTTTCCAAGATCCCTTGATAGACAACTGCTAACAGGGAACACGATGACAGTAAAATTTGCTGGAACAAGCAAGATTCAGCAGTTAGAGGGTCAATTCTCTTTAAAAACCTGATGAAGCTTTTTGGTTGGCTAAAAAGCTGACAGATTGCATTACAGCTAAAATTCCCATATTGATTATACTGTTTTCAAGCCTTGCCCTCAGTATGACAGGAGTGGCATAATCAGTTTTTCCTTGTTAAATATTTGTAGATCATCCATAATTTTAGAGGTTATCTAACCTGGCCGTTACCCTCCAAGTCATCTGCTCATAATCTGTTCAAATTCTGGAAGAGCTCTAGCAGTGCTGCACAGTTTCTGCCCACCTGGAACCTCTCAGCATTGCTGGTGGCCTCATGTGCCAGGGCTGGGTACTGCCCCTGCAACTGCAGGCTGTGGGCCTGACCACTTCACAGCCCATCCCATGGCATGGGGAGAGCCACTGAGTTTACATAAGGCACCACAGTGCAGGCTTCTGAGGATGAGTCTTGCAACAGCTCCTGAGCCGTGGGGATGTGTTTATGATGCAAATCAAGGCCCTAATTCAGTAGGCACTTAAGCACATGTTGGAGTCTCATTGACTTTGGTGGAATCAAGTGAATGTTTAAACGCTTCCCTGAATACTGGATAACTGTACAAGATTAAAAAGAGGGGAGAAATAAAAAAAAAAAAAACTTAATTAATTAAAACTTTTAGGGTAGAATGAATGAAGCTGTTTTAGATTTATTCTAGCAAAGATGAAAGATGAAAACAGGGAGGTTAAATACAACAAACTGGAATTTTACAACACAGCTTCAGAGGATAGGCTATACAAAAGTATTGTTTTAGAATCCTTTTCACCACACTGGTTTGTTCAAGAAAATAAAGTGCTCTCATACCAAATAAAGGCAGAAGAGTTATACTTGATATTTATTTGGATTTTAAGAGTTCCTTCTCCTTTTGTATTCTATAGACATCTATAGACACAACAAAGAGAGGTTAGGTTTGTACGTACGTACTGCTTGTCATTTAATCGCATTAACAACAGCTGTACAATGAGGCAAGTTGAATGAACCTCCAAATGGGGTTTATTTCAGATAAACTTTCAGGATCGAGGTCTTCAGGAATTCCTTCTTCTGACAGGATAAGAAATACTGTATTACTTGTGTGTTCCCCTCCTATTTAAACCGGGAGGTGCTGAAGCATGTAAAAATGTAGTGAGAAAACATTAACTTTCAACTAACACCAACTGCAAAAAGGATGTGCTCAGCAGAGGTTTTGCTGATGGATGACTTCCACAAGACATGGATTGCCTTGTTTCTCCCAGGCAACAATGGCAGAACAAGTCTTGCACGCTATAAAGCGTGTTTTTATTTTATTTATTTTTTTGCTCTGTAATTCTGCACTTTATTTTCTTTTTTTATTCCTATTATACATTATCATTTCTTTCTTTCTTTCTTTCTTTCTTTCTTTCTTTCTTTCTTTCTTTCTTTCTTTCTTTCTTTCTTTCTTTCTTTCTTTCTTTCTTTCTTTCTTTCTTTCTTTCTTTCTTTTCTTTCTTTCTTTCTTTCTTTCAAGATCATATGAGTAACACTGTAGCTTCAAGAGCATTTTCCTAATGTACCTGGAGCAGATATAAGAACCTGCGAAATGTGATGGTGGCCCAAATCCAAAATTAATTCTGTATCAGCTTTACTATTTGATAATTATGTCTGTGATTGGAAACATCAGCGTTTCAAATCTAATCTTGAATTTTGGGTTCAAAATATAAGTTTATGTTAAAAAGAAAATTCCCAAATGCAAATAAGCAGTGTCTCTGGAAAAAAAAAATGTAGGGAAAATCTCACAGAAGCTTCAGAATAAGAGAGTAAAAAAAAAACAAATGAAAATAATTAAAAAAAATAAAAAGATCAGACTGCTGCTAAAGTCTTTGACAATGGAAATTTTGATTTTGATTTTAGATTTGGGAAGCTTTGGTAATATGAAACACAGGAGTTTAGGAAAAATATAATACTTATATTGTCTGCTTTGTAAATAGTTATTTTAATTTTCTTGAGGCTTTTCTTTTGCGTATGCTACCTAACTTGGAAAATACATCTATTTTACTGACAGAACGCACCAAACTATTAGCAAGAATTGGCATGTCTTTAAATCATGGAGAGGGCAACTGTACCAGAAAGCACCCTTGCTTAATATGTGTACAATGATCCCACAAGCCACTACAACTGGATTTGGAACCCAGTCCCACTGTCTCAGGTGCCTACCAGCACTGCTCACACTGGTGATCATTAGAACAAGGCTTTCCAAATGACTTTTCCAAATGCCTCTGCCACTCTTTGCACAAGATGATATTGTGATGGCTTTTTTCCTCGCCAGCAAACAGAAGATACATATGTAGTTTTCACAATTAAAAAGATAATTACATTGCCAATTATATAGATTTGTGCATAGTTTACTTTTGATACAGCACACATATCGGCATGATGTTCAATGCAGGAAGTGATTGATATAGTTTTGAAGAATTGCAAGAATTCTTTCCTATTTCAACCATATATTTCTTCTGAAATATTGAACCTGTTCAATAAGTGTAATAAACATAAACTGTGCCACTTACAACACTATTCACTGGGTTAATATAGGGTAATATTTTTATAAAATGCCACTTAGAAATAAGTGGTTGAATATCCTTCAAACTCGATGTGTTTAGACTGAATCAATCCAAAGCATGAAATCAAATTCTGTGACTACAATCAATATTCTCCCTGCTAATTTCATATGCACATACTCCCTCTGAAAGCTCTTTACAAGTACAAGAAAGTGAGATGACCAATCCCAGAGACTGGAAATACCAGAGGGTATTTTCTTTCTTTCTTTCTGTTTTTCTTTAAAAACCAATTCTCCATATTTCAGTAACAGACGATTCTCTCAGCCAGCTTTTCTCAGTATTCTCTTTAGGTGATTTGACGTCTGTACGGTTCGGTACTGACTAATTTCCAAGTCCTGGGAGACAATTTCTTAGCAGTTGCAATTCATCAAAACCCTAATGAATTCTGATGGAATTCTAGGGGATCTGTTTTCTGTCCTGTCTGCATAGGGACCACACAACTCCCCCCCCCCCAATGTATTTAAACCACGTTAAGAGACTAAATGAATTTGATCAATATTGCTCACAATAAACCTGAAGAATCACATACTAGGCACTGTGGACATTATCCTCAGTGCTGTCATAAAGGTGATGATGCCAAAAGCACAGCTGAGGGGGACTGAGCACATACACCAATGCACAAGTCAAAGGATGGACAGCTGGAAGCACAAGTGGTCAGGAAAAGTCCTTAACCCACACTGAGGAGTAAGTTGTAAGATAAAGACAAATGGTATTTTGGAGGCTTTAGAGCAAATACTAGCTCAAGTACCTTGTGAAATTCATAACAACTTTGATATCTGTAGGTACTGTGGAAGCAAAATGAAAAAAAAACCAAACCTAGGCACTCTACCAGATACTTCTTGGTTCAGAAACAAAGAATCAGTTTCACTGAGATTCTCAATCTACTTAAGCTACTTCTCAGAGGATTTGCAGCAGGGACTTGATCTCCACAATTTGGGGAAACTTACTGGGAAAGAGGGAAAAAAAAAGGTAGTTCATAGAAGCCAGATGGGGAGGCCAAGAATCTGGCAAATATTCATTTCCCACATTTCTTCTAAAACTCAAAATAAATCTGAATTTCTTTGACATTTGAAGAGAAGTCTGGCTATTTCTTCCCACATTATGTTTTCTTTTTGCTCGCTTTTGCACAGGGTCTTACAGGAAGCAGACACTAGTGCCAAAGTAATGCAAGGAAGCAAGCTGTGCTGATAATCTCAGAACAGCCTCCCTTTTCTCAGGAGATACCCAGCCCAATTTCATCACACAAGCAATACAGAGGGCAGGACTCACTGGTACACTCTGGCCATTCTGGCAACGTAAGGCAGCATAAAGCCCTCTTAACTGGCCAGCACAACCGGATTTACAGCTGCTTTGTATCACTAGAGTGAAGCAAAGCTGCCAGAGCATACCAATGAATCTGGCTCTAGTGGCTGCAGGAGCTTGGTTTCAGTTTGCGAACTTATCAGCATTTGAGCAAATCAGACCTCCAGATTTTTGAGATTCAGTTATCACTGTAAACCAACATGTCTGTGGAACAGATTTGTCACAGGACTCAGGATGTTATCCAGCCTCAGAAGCAATTGGAGTTTTGATCTAGTTGTAGTTTCATTACACCAAGGTATCTGGCCTTAAAAAGAGTTGTTTTTCAAAGTGCCAACATATCTTGGACTCTGTAAATCTGACAAAATAAACATAAGTGGTAACTTCTGGAATGCAATAGAAAAATTTTTCTCATGTGTGAGAGGAGTGCAAACTTCAGGGCATTTCAACACCAGTGAATATTTAATGAGTGGTTAGTAAATATGCCCACCTTACTGACTGTCAGAGGACATCAAATTTGTTCACTTCTGACTCGGTAATTACCCACCAAAAATGTAGATCAAGTGGTCATCACCCAAATTAGTACCTGCCAAAGATTACTTTTGGAAAGGCTGTCAGCTAAGATACAGGAAATGAGCTGCAAAACATCATTAAAACTTGAAAATAGCAGATTTAAGGTAGGAGACACCACTCTAGCACAGGAAGGAGTGATGGAAGGAAATGGAGCCCTGTGGGGAACTGAGCACTGAGAGGGGCTGGTGGGCAGGGATTTGCCTTGCCAGCAACATGGAAACAGTGCAAGCTGCCATGTCCTCACCCTGCTCTGCTCCTCCTGTCTCACCAAGCACATGAATCTTCTCCCCGATGTTGTGATGAGTGGGTTCTCTCCTGGATGTGAAGAGGAGGGTTTCCATCCCTCCCTGGGAGCTGTCGGAATCTCTCCATGTCTCAGTTTCCCATTCACAAAGTGAACACATCTCTATCTGACAAAGTGCGATGAGAAAATTAATTTCAGTAGCTGGAAGAAACTAAAGCCCACAAAAGTTACAAGCACTGTATGTTGACAAAACCAAACCACAGCCATTAAAGCTGATCAAGAAAAATCAAGCAAGGGATGACCATTGTTTCCCATGTTCCAGCAACATTCAAATGTGAAACAGAGGTTAAGAGGATAATAATGATCACTGTACAAGGAACGTTTCAGCACCAGAGATATTGAAATTTGCTCCAAGCAGCACCATGGGCATGTCAACGGTCCCTTGATAGATGGCTATCAACTGGCTGAAAGCAAACTCAAATGATGGCATTGGAAGCAGGGTTATTTGTTTTGCTCCTTGAACCTCAGCGCAGACGATTGCAAGGGGCCCTGTGGTATGTAACTGCTTGCTCTGGCTAGGCAGCAGTTTTGTTTTTACAGCCATGGTTTAAAAAAAGAAAAAGAAGTCTCTTTTCAGCAAGCTGCATAAATCAATCTCTCTCACCTCTCCCTTTTCTTTTTGGATATGGAATAGGCTGAGTCAAATCTGCCAGTACCTGCATCTCTATTTCCAGGGACTAATCAAGTCTACTGCTCTGCAGTGAAGTTGACCTGCTTGTAGCCTTAGCAGTCCCGCAAAAGCTGTATTTAGAGCATCAGTGTTAGATGTCACTGGACATGTGAGGTCAGAGTCATGCATTTGTCCCTGCACTGTGTGGGAGGGCTCTTAGCAGAACACTTGGAAATAGCAATGCTTTGAAAATAAATCTGTGTGTTAAACAAAGACAGCCAGAGACAGAAACAAAGGGACAGAAATAAATTGTTGATTGCTAGCTTGCTAAAAGGCTCACCATAAAGTGCTTCAGTAGTCAGTATTAGGACTGGTGTTGTTTAATATATTCATTAGCATTCTGCAAAAGAGAGGGGAAGGGGACAAAATTTGCACAGGGCGCAAAAATATTTAGGTTACTCGTGATTACAAAAGATTAGAAAAACTAGACAGATGTGCAGCATGAAGACAGATGAAATTCAGTGTTCATAAATGCAAGGTAATGCACATTTGAATGAATAATTTTCAATACTCATGCACAACGCTTGGTTGTAAATTAACTAGCCACTCGGGAAAAGGAGAAGGAGGAGAAAACGTGCCACTTTGGACAGCTCAATGAAAAAGCAAAACAACTGGAAGCAATGGTCAGAAAAAGTAAATACGCTGTTGGACTGTATAAAGAACGAAATGGAAATTAATACTCAACTGCTACGTCACTGAATAACTGGATATTGTATCCTGTCTGAAATGCTGTACTAAGCTACATTCAACTCATCAAAAAAAAAAACCCCATAAAGCTGAAATAGAAAGGGGCAACAAAAATGATTAGCGGCTGAAGGAAACTCTGTGAAGACTGAGGCTGCCTACATTATTGAAGAGAAATAAAGGACAGGACATGAGGGAGTTAATGAAACTTAGAGAGAAGATCAACTGCTTGCTCCTGGTTTTCTCTTGTAATAATGTAACAACATGGAAAAACAACATATTTAAAAACCAATAAAGAAAATTCTATTTTATACAGTTCATAATTAACCCATGGATCTGATTGCCACATGATACCCTTCTGGCTAAGGACTTAATATGATATAAAATAGTTTAATTTAGATGCTTATGTGAATAATGAGAACATCCAAGCTAGGATTAAGATAAATATCTTAGAAAGGATGAAAACCCTAATTATTTGTGACAGAAATGAACCATGGGCTGCTGGAGGCTACAGGAAACATCGTCTTTGGACAGTAAGGAACATCTCCATCGCCCCTTGAGCAATTTGATCCTGAGTACTACCAGATGTAAGATTTGGGGCTGCCTAGAATGTCCACCCAGTCCCACCAGGTCCATCATGAAAGACAGTCCTTTGCCCATCCCAAAGCTTGCGTCTTTGTTGCCTTCACCAAGGCCAACATCTCAAGCTTCGGTTTCAGAAACAGTGTTGTCTGCTCTGGTGGCAGGGGAAGAGAGGGGCAATGAGAATTTTTGAGGAGAGACTCCAAACTGAATGACTTTGGGCAAACTGACACCAACAGTCATCCTGCATAGCAGTGGAAGAAGTGCATTTGCTACCAAATCTGACCAAGGTTTCCAAGTTGCTTACCATTCTCATTCTGTTTAGTAGATGATGACATCCCATTAACAAAACTGTACACATAGATCTCTCTCTGGAAGAGTCCCACCACTTTTCAAAATGCCCCAAACTCTGTGAGCAAAAAAGGAGAAAAATGTTTAATAACGATAGAAAAATCCCGCTGCACAGGAGCCAGACCTCTTGGGTTCATTTGTGAAACCCGATCTGGAACTTTCTCTAAAACTCATTCAATTTAAAATACAGCCCACACAAATACATACACAGTTTTTTTCCCCTTTAAGGCAACTTGGGTAATGAAATGTAGTACAGAAAGAAATCTGATTCAACAATTAATATGTAAACAAGAATTCATGGTTCTTTTTTTTTTTGGTGCTAATCGCCAAGATACACGCTGGCACAACAGTTTTGTTTGATAGACAGCCCTGGCCTATGCTTGTCAAGTAGCCAATATAAAATAACATTATCACTGTAAAATCTCAAATTAGGCCATAAAATATTTCAGTCGTATTACATACACCAGGATAAGATTTTAGAGTTCTCACTTGTTTACATAATTAGCACTGCGTATTTGTGAAATTAAGGTATCTCTCTCACCTTTACTACCACATTCCTCCTCTTCCACTGCAGTGTCTGCTTCTCGTATAGCCTCATGTGTTAACTTTTCAAAGGCAACAGAGAAAGGAGTCCATGACTCTGTGAGGATTCTCCTATTTCTGTACAATTCTAATAAAAGCTATCAGAATTTCCACCCTTTTTCATAACCCTTCAAAAAAGAAAAAAAAAAAAATCTGCTGAGGTACAGCTCAAGTAAGGAAAAGAAAGCACAAGAGGGAAATGGCCTCAAAGACCTGACTTCAGGTGTATTTAATCCTTCCACTACTGGTTTAAAAGTATTAAGTAGCCACAGGCTGTCCCTGGGTAGAAAGACAGTTCAGTGACATCCCTTTTGTAAATATGTAACTGCTCAGCCTCCTCCTAAACTCCACATTGAAGTCTGCTGCTTTTTCAGATTAATTCAGTTTGAATACTGCTGACTGTCTGTCACCACAGTCATATGTCACTGGTAGCAGCTCAGAAAGCCTAACCCCCTCTCTAATGTCATTGCACACAATTCATTTTTAAATGCAGTGTAATAGTTTAGGAATACCAGTAAAACAGTGGGGGGAAAGGCATTTTCAAGTGGAAGGGTGTGTGATGCAGTTCATTACATGGTATTAGATGAGCCAGGCATCTTTCCGTAAGGGGAACACATTCAGCACAGGTAAGATTGCAGAAATATTGCCATAATAATGACCCAGGTTGTTAGTAAGACCACAGCAGTTTTCAACCTGCTGCCAATAATGCTAATAAACTCATCCACCTTCCTCAAAGAGGGAGGTGCCTCTGGGGACAACAGCACTGGGTACCCCTCCTGCGGAATCAACCCAAAGACATTCTAAAATTCCAAAGAATATTTCCCAAAACTTCAGCCTTCTGCCTTTCTGATTTGCTTCCAAGAACAGTAATAAACACACTCCTCTGTTTACAGCTCCATAAATAGTGCCTTGTGTTTTCTGAAACAATGCAACTCTGGGCCATCTCTGCGATCGTTTATTTTATATCATCCTTAAGTTGCCATTTATTTACATTTCTCGAAACAGCTACCCCATGAAACAAATGGCCTGTTTTGTTAAGTCATGGTCAAGGATGTTTCCTTCAACTTATCACATCCAGAAATGCCACAGACAGATATGCTTTCAGGCTATTTGCTAAGAAAACTAACATAAGCTCCTTATCAGAAAATATTACATTTCCCCAAGAGGTGAATCGTTCTGTCAGTTTTTCAGGCCATGCAAAATTCCTTCTTTGCTCTGACAGGTCACTGAACAGAAGCTGATGGCACTCAGTGGTCGCCCAGAACATAAGCCAAAGCCTTCAGCCACACATGGCTGAGGGTAGCGGTGTGGACGCAGCAAGCCTTTTCCCTCTGTCACATTTAACCCCAGGGTTATATTTCAGGTTGAGGGCTTTTGCCATTTGCTGGGGATGGTTTGGGACTTTTTTTTTTAATCTTTTACCTCACCCCCCCCTTCTCTGGGTGCACCCACAAGCTCTGTTGTTGCAGTGCTGAGCAGCATGCATCAGCTACCCTAGCTCACATCCCAGGAGCAGCAGCCAGGAGAACTGGCTGTTCTCACCTCGCACAACCTTGGAATCACAGAATCATTAAAATATTAAGGGTGGAAAAGTCCTCTAAGGTCATCTAGACCAAATGCCCAACCCCACCCCCACTATGACACTAACCACGTTCCTCAGTGCCACATTTCCATGGTTCTTGAACACCTCCAGGGACTGGGATTGCACCACTTCCCTGCACCGATGCTTAAAGCCTCACCAAACGAACCACAAAGACAGAATAGAAACTATGCCTTATTATTCCTTGTTTTTAGATTGCTTTCTGTTTTTTCACCCTACTAGAACCAAAGTTTTACTAACTACAGACTGACAGTTGAAACTTTAGCAGAAGGAACCAAAGTTCAGATATTGTACTTGTTTTTCTCAATCAAAGAAACTACTTTCTCTGTAGAGTTCTAAAGGTTGTTCATGTACCTAAGAGCTGAACAGCAGCCTCCCTGAGATGCACCATCCACGCTTTTTGTTATACACATTTATATCAAGCTTTTGAACATTCAGGAAAAGTCCCCCATAATGAGGGCAGGAAAAAAATATTGGCATACTAGACATGGCATCAGCAGAAGTTGCTCTGCTGAGTCCTGGTGCACTGGCACCAGGGCACAGATGATGTAAGCAAATTTCTCTCGTGTGCTTGCGGAGATTTGCTAGCCACAAGGTTTAACATACAGACAGGCTGTAGGAATTAAGAGACAAGGAGAAATCCAAAGGAGCAACTGATGAACTGATGAGATCCACTTTTATATTTTTCTTTTTTGTCTCAGAGAAACTACTACTTTTAATCTTTCTGATTGTATTCTTTGCCTGTCTGTGCAAGTTGGAAACTCGTTTCTCCTGTTTTCAGGAGAGCATATTCACCATGTGATGATGAGGGGCAGTAGAAGATAAAGTCTGAAATTAAAGCTTTACTAGCTGCCATCCTTTATCTTATTTGTGACTCTAAGTGCCCTGCCCCTTCCGCCAGTTGTTACCCAGATGTGGGCTGGACTTAACTGCTGCAGAGAAGCAGCCAGGCTATAAATGGCTACACTCCATTCATTCTCCCTGTGATAACACCTGCTGATCTTAGGTATTTATTGCAATTTATAAAGGCAGAAATGGCCTTAAGCTCTGGCCTGCTACCTCTCCCTCACCACAAGGAGGGTGCAATACCCATCATTACCCTGCCAGCCTCCCTCCCTGTGACAGGAGCTGGCCATGACTGCAATTGGCCACCAAGAAGACATCTCCTAAAATCACATTTAAATTACCCCTCATTTTTGTATCTGGGGTTCAGGGGTGTCAGTGTGCTCCTCGCTAGGTCACAGACAACAGGAGTGAGGCAATTGTGAGGTTTGGTTAAAACTTTCCTATATTATCACCCATTCCTTCTTTAGGAGGGCAACAAACACCCTCTGTTCTGCATATAAATGTCTACTGCAAGATGGGAATTAAAGAGGCTAGTGTTTATAGCAGCACTGCTACGTGATGACAAAAATAAATCTGATGTTTCTATTCAGGAATAGGAAATAACACTCTGAACAGGCAAGTCACTCCCCAGTGGACTTTCTTTGAATTTTCTCCAAAGGCTATTTCCTTTTCCTAAATGTGGGAAACACTTCCTGTCTGTGAATAAGCACAACCCATGCGCTGGGAAGAAATTAATAAAACAAACAAAAAGAAAATAAACAAGAAGATCTTTGTTCTGGAAAGAAATGGCACCAGCCATGATCAGGAAGCATAATGAAACCCAGCGGATGAAAGAACAGGCAAATCCTAAATAGATTTCATTCAAGATGGTTAAAAGTGTTTCCTTCATCATATATTTGGCAACAAGCAAGGTTGTGAGTCAGAGATATATCCCTCTCCTTTTAGCACTGTTGCTTGTAGCTCATTAATAAGTAAATAATTAAGAACGTATGAGGTTTGAGTTTATCAGATACATTACCTGTCTCTTGTTTCAGTCATGTGCTGAGGTTTTCTATGCCTTCAGCCCCAGTGAGTAGCAAGAGACATGTCAGAACCCCCACTGCAGGCTGCACCCAACCCACATGGATTACAGGTCCCCATCTCTATGGGTGATACTCCACATCCAGCTCCACGCCGGATCCAGCCATGCTTGCTCCTGGCCGCAGGGCCCAGCTGGGATTGGTACCTGCAGCTATGGTGCAGCAGTAATCATCAGGGAGAAATCTATGAAACCTGGACATCTCCAGCCCAGCTCAGAAAAGTTACCATACGTGGATGTATATCACAGAAGAAAAAAATCCCTTTTTACAACATCTATAAAACTCTGATTGTAATAAATGTCTGCTTAATTAATACATCAGGACATAGAGCCATTTATTCTCCCCTCGCTTGCTATCATTCTCCCTGTTCAGATTTAATAATGCAAAAAGGTTGCTCAGATGCCAAATGGTAAAAATAATAAAAATGCATTCATCATCGATACGAAAAGCAGAAATGCCTGGTGGCATAGCTAGCACAGAGAATACAGCCAGATTTCTTAACTGAAATCCCAATAGCGTTTCACCCCAAAATCTTCGATGCATACAATGAAATACATGATATGATAAATAAGGTAGTCTGAGAAATGCATGCAGAACAGGGAAACAGGTGCCCAGAATAACCATTATTACAATATGCACACTGAAAAAGAGGGAGAAAGGGGCAGAGAGAAAGAGAGAGAGGAAAAAAAGCTTTCAAGACAGTTAAATTCATGAGGGCTACAGAGCCTCAAATTGAAATTATCTCACTCCACACTGATAAATAAAGTAGCTCTGGTACCTAAATCATGACACTAACTATACGTTTCGATTTTTTTAAGTAGTGATTAGGTGGATACTCAGGGGAACCTACTAGCCTTCACAGAGATAACAGACTCAACTTAATATCAACTTAAAAAGAGACTTGAATTCTAACCAATCTCATGTAATGAATTGAAATTCTATAGCTTTCAGAGGAAAAAAAAAAAGATAAAAAAGCGATGTGGCTCCATTCTCTAACTTGCTGTCAGGAAATATAATTTGTGCTCTCAGTGATTCACCTAGCTCATATGCAGCATGCAAATTTATTTCCCTAATAATCAGACCTGGAGATTGCCCAAGAGGATTAATAGCATCATTCCTTATGACCGCCAGGATATTATGCACCTCTGACATGGAAAAATTGTGTTAGTTCTACAGAGAAAACGCAAGGATATTTGTCCTGCTAGACAATATAATAGGCTGGTGCATCATCAGATTACAATGTCATTTCAAAAACCTTGAATACAAATAATGTACAGTGGGGGAAATGTTGGTACAACCTCCCTTAATTCAGTAGCCTTGAATTCACATATATTTTTTTGCCTGTTTTTTTTTTTTTTTTCCTTTCCCCATTATAGTCTGTAGAAGACTGAGAGAAAAAGGCAGAGGTATTTTATATTAAAACCATATCTTTTTGTTTGCTCTTATGTTATTCTTTAAGAATAGCTTATATGGACACTGCAAGGAAAAAAAAACCACACACACCATAAAATCCACTGCTTCCCATTTTTCAAAGAGCTGAATACACCCATAGCTACAGTGTACTGTATTCTAGATGTGAATACAGAGCAATTTATTTGCACAATTGCTTAATTTTGATTCTTGAGTCAAAGCAATGTACTCTGCAGGCTCTGGTATTCACATAGGAAGAATTTTAATTTTAAAAATCTTTTTAGATGAGTCGGTCAGGAATTTTCTAAAAAAAGAAGTGTTTCCTGCTGTACTTTAGACCAAAGAACACCGCCTCAGAGACAAGACAAAATTTCATTATTATGCGCATGGGAGCAATAAGATTAGCTCCTATTGCTGCCCCTAAGGTGGAGCAGCAGGAGGAACCAATGGGACGACGCTAATGTGTATGTTAATAGTATTCTCCTAGAAGAAGTTGGGATAATTAAACATGTACCATCTCTTTAAGACAGAACTGCACACATTTTCTTCGGATGGGTGTTTACAAGATTTCCAATTTCAGGTCACAGCCATTTCTGAGATTGCTTAAGAAAGGGATGGGAATAACTTATCTTATTCATGTATTCAAAGAACCATATAAAATGTGCAAAACATCACAGTTTTAAGGGGCAAAACATGCATCTTGCCTCGACAGACCTGCTTTATTATGTGTAGTGTTGTACACTGACCTAATATATTGAACATTTTTAGCTAATATACCTTGTAGGAACCAGCCTTTAATGTGATGGATTTTATAGTATCTCATTAGGGTGTGTTCATATAGCCTGATACTAAACACTTTTTCAGATTCATGTTCCTTATTAAAATTGTGAGCCATATTGATTTTTAGTCGAACAGCAACAGTGTCATTTTGATATTAAGAAAGGCTGTTCTGAAGTTATTTTCACAGATCACAACTAGTGTGACACAAACAGTGCACATCTCTCTCATCTTTCTTTATAGCCTCAATTACAAGAATCAGGATGTGTTACCCCACCTGATTTCCCATTGGTTGAGCAATTCTCTTCTAACACAGAATATCAAAATACATTTTTATTCATCGGTTTGGGAGGGGGAGAGTTGTTTTTAAATATACGTTGGTGACAAGCCCCCAGACAGTATTTATATTTTCTCTTATAAAGAACGGTGTGTTTTTAAAAACAAAATACCTTAATGCATCTGCTTTTCAAGTTTCCATAACAAACTGAGTAGCTATAGCAATGCTTACTCTAATACAGCAAACACAAAAACTTAGCATTCCGAGCAGTGTAAAAAAAGTAATGACTTTCACATCCTAATGTCTCC
This sequence comes from Oreortyx pictus, assembly GCA_036925125.1. NCBI lineage: Eukaryota > Metazoa > Chordata > Aves > Galliformes > Odontophoridae > Oreortyx > Oreortyx pictus. The sequence goes on along the minus strand of JAUPFR010000002.1, from coordinate 1,853,526 downwards.
ATTTTGTAAACCAGTCTTCAAAGGTAAATCTAATGTCAGCAGTAAAGAGAGTGGCTCCAATATTTCTCTGAGGAGTCATGGGGAAATAATGATCTTTGAGGCATTGTAAATAGTTTAAATTATTGGAAGGTCCTTGTAAGAAATGAAATATGAGAATTAAGAAAAATAAACTCGTTTTCTTTATTGTGGAGTTAGGACATTTGGAGGTAGCCCAAATTTTAAATGCAAATATTTAGAGAGAAAAATTATCGCTTCAGAGGCTGGCAATTCATACACTTATTCCTCACTCTTCTTGATTTAATGAACAGTCTGTTAATACGGTGCGGTCTGAAAAACGAAAAACAGACGTAGAGGAGTAGGTGTTCATTACATTTCTGCATTTCTAAAATCAATCTTTAAGTCTTCAGCAGGGAAAAGGCTTGAAATTAAATTGCAGCATATAGAAACTACCAGATTTAATGCATGCAATTGTGTGCTTTAAATTTAACTGCACCTGTTACTTGCTACAGGACCAGAGCCACAGTTCAGGAGTCTCAGGGAATCTGCTATATTTGGCCCAAGAAATTTTAGGTATGAACTGGTTTTGAAAAGGCAAATTTTCTTTATTTTGCCCCTGGCATGCTATTCATTATTAAACATTAAAGTTGTGTCAATTACTTCTTCCCATAGTTGATTATTATCCTGGTTATTCTACCAGCTAATCAACCCTTTTCTAAAGCATGTCTAGCAGTGGCTTTGAATTGATGTACAGAATATAATTATTTGTGCAAATTTCTTTTGTTTCTCGTTAGCCACAGAAATTGGTTAATTACTTTAATCCAAACAACCCCTAAAAAAGAAAATATCTTGCTTTACCAATTTATTTTTAATCAATATTAGGCTGAGCTTTGAAAGCCGACTATTCAGCCAGTGTAAGACACTGTGCTGAGAGAGGGAAGCATTTTATGTGCGTCCTTTAAAGCGAGTTGAAAACACCTTCATCTGAAAGACTTTGTTAGCTTTATCAGATTCAAGGCTCTTCCGTTTGAGGTGTAATTATTTTACCATTATTACATGCAAGGCTTTTAACAGAACATCACAACTTCTATTTAAGCTGTATGTTTTGTAATTTATTACATCTCTTTGGTCATCAACTCGCTATACAAACAGTTGGTCACTAGTGACCAATTGCATTAAGGTTAAGCAACACAACTTTAAATTAGAAATAAGTTAGTGCATCTTCATCAAGGGCCTGCTGTGTTTCCAGAACTGTTTATAAGATGATACTAAATGTGGATATGGAGCACGCTCACTGGGACCAATTCCTATCGGTCTGAAAATGGGAAAGTCTAGAGCCTGCTCAGGTCCAGAGCTAATTAATAGGATAACATCTGCTTTCCACGCTCTGCTGTATTATTTTCTTGCAACTTCACTGTGAAGGTGCATGAGAAACTATCAGAAAAATAAGTATCTGTGTGAACCATATTAATCTGTAGTGAGGCTGAAAGTGGGAATTTCAATTCTCCTATTGACCCAGCGATAGGTGATGTGGAGAGGAAGAAGACACAGGGCATGTTTCTGTGGATTACATGATTGCTAAATATGCAGCACAAGATCTGCATTTTGTTCTGCTTGCGCACACATACTTATATATGTACTTGTTATTCAACTGCCTGTGGGCTTGTTTTGTGCATTTTTTTCACAAGAGAATGCAACAAGCAGATGAAGATGACCATGCTCCTCACTCAGCCATCAATTTTATACAGGAAGACGGTGAAACGGTTTTATCACATAACTTAAAAACACGGGAGGCATTGCTAAAGAAAAAATACAGCGCTGTAAAACAGGCTTCAAAAGTGAAGTAAGTCAATTTACGTTTTTTTATCTGTTCATGTACCACACACGTGTAGGAGGGGCCATGATTCTGATTTGAGATTTAAATAAATAAAACAAGAAAGGGATACTCTCCACCCCAAAAGACAAAAACAAACAAAAAGAATCTGAAGAAATCCCCCACAGATTTCCAAACTGTATCATTTTGTCTGAAAATTAACAGGCAATTTTAATCACGGTGAGTTACATTTTGCTGCATTTTGCTCCTGAGTTTTTCCTGGTGAAGTCCTGTAGGGCACAGAATCACAGTGCTGAGGAGACACATCCTGTTTTCATGCACGTATGCTTTTGTGTGTGCCTGTCTCTGCTCACACAGACGTGAAACAAATTAATATTTTTAATGTCTATATTGTGAACACATATATGTCTGTAAAGCATATGTAAAGCACAAAAAAGAACCCATACAAATACGTGACAGAAAGAGAGAAAAACATCAAAGATCAAAAAACAACAGAAACAGGTACGTACTGTTAAATGCCTGATTTCAGGCAAAAACAGAATAAATCATATTGTTTTTTCATAATATTATTATTATTGCCAAAGTTATGATTTACAGGATTAATTCATTCAAGCTATTGCATACAAATGAATTGCCTACAAAAGGAAAAGGAAAAAAAAGAAGGGAGGTCTTTAGAATAATGAAATTGCCTTGGTAGTCATTCACCTTTACCTAAGAGGTTAGGAGTTCATATGCCAACCCTAAGGAATATTTCCCATAATTTTATGCCATTGTGTACATTCGATTTATTTGTTTGCTACAAGGTATTGAAATATTCAGGCTATTGGGAATTAAATGCTTATTTGACTAACAATGCTTATCTGTGAATTAATGGTATAAAACATGGAGTTTTCTAAAAGGCTGTCACTCAGTTTTATTTATGGAGATACTACTGAGACAATATTCAAGGTCTTTCAAAGAACGCTAACATCTCAAGCTTCGGGGAGGAAAAATATTATTGACAACATATTTAACAATTGCATGTAATTGTATGAACTACTGAAATGACATAGTGCTGGCTCTTGTCAGATGCAAACGGCAAGTGCACAATGAAGCAGGACGGTACGCCGCACAAGCAGAATCCAGAATGGCTTTGTTTTCAACTTTTGTGAGCACGTGTGTCTACAGGGAGTGCGGAGAGAAAAGGAACAGGATTTCATAGATAACACATAATTCTTATGTGAACCATTAAATTTGAGACCAGAAAACAGGTCTGAGTTTTAATTTACTTAAGCATACAATGATGGGCAGCTTTGCCAGCGTTGCAGTATTCTGATTTGCTCGCAGGGTTAATAGGAAGCACACAGCTACCGTTCTTATTCTTTCTCCTGAAAATGCGCCATAAGGCAATATGGTTATAACAGGGGTGAATCCTCAGCTCCACTAGTCTATCAGCCCTGTCAATGTTATTTGAACCCTTATTTTCCTTAAGGGGCTCATTCAGCTGTCCTAATATGTATACAGTGATAATATAGTCATACGCATAATAAAAAAGAGCTTCAAAATTATAGTCTGCTTAGTAATAATGCAGTGCTGTGCTGGAGTGATTGGCAACTGTTGATCCAATTATATAACCGGTTGCTTCTTAAAATTCAGGGATATGAGATTGATATATAATGTGCTGTAAAGTGTAAAAGAACTGGACAGGAAATAAGGCGGGTTGAATTTTTTAGCGCTTTGATCAAATTAGAACCAGGTTGATGAAAGGAAATGCCTTGGGTTCTCTGCTTGAAGTTTTGTGTTGTACAAAAGGCTCTTGAAATGATCAATTTTGCACATGTCACTCACTCGACAAGCGCAGAGCAAGCGAGTCTGTGCCAGGAGGAGGCTCTGCAAGAGGCCGCTCAGTGCTACCCTGCACAGGGCTTGAGGAGCTGCAGTGTTCCGACCGACCGCAGTGAGATTCGGAAGGGGTAGGTGCAGCTCAGGGGTCACCTGGGGTCTGCAGCTCCGCTTGCCAGATTCCTGCATAGCCCAACACAGATTGTCAAAACAGAAAAGGGGTGCCTGGTGAATACCTCAGAAATAAATGCTGGATTATCTTTGCTGCTGCTCTTTTAAGCATTTCTCTAGCTAACTCTCTAACCAGCTTTCATCCATTGTAACCCTCTGCCTGTCCCCTGCTTTTAAAACAGCTACTATTATTTATGAAGTGCTGTAGATGTGCAGTGAGCAGCACAGGGACTTTTTGCTCTTATTTTTCCTTGAGGACAACTTAAAAGGAGAGAAAAAAGCACGCATGAAAAGGCACCTTGCAGGTAAGGCTGTGGTTCCTCTGCCGCTCGGGCTGTCTCTGAAGAATGACTCCATAGTGGCAAGGCCTGGATGAGACGCAACCTCGCTGTGACTTTTCTGGGATCAATCTTGCTCTGTACTATACATCACTCCACAGAGCACTTTACATCCCCCTTTTCAGTCTTAATGCAATAATATTTTGGCACTCCTCAAATGTACACCAGAAATCTGCCTCCTCCCCATGACTCCAAATCCCCAAATCAGGAAACATGAAATTTGAAGTGAGGCACCTATCGGCTCTGCTACACCTCAGTACCTCTGATGAGGAGTATAGGGATTTATAAAAATACACTGTGGGACACTGGGTGCTGGCTAAGGAACAATCACATTCCCTAGGGCAGGTACCATATTTCCCATCTGCCTACTGAAGCAGAATACCAGTAAGAACCACTAGACCTGCTATGGGAGCCCGGATGCTGAACACCCTGCTGGATTTCCATTAATGTCAGGGTGAGACTCACGCAGAAATCCTTTTGATTTGGTGCTCATTCCACTGCCAGGAAGAAAATGAGGTATCAGAAAATAATACTTCAGGATAGGGAGCACTGATGGATCAGCACAGTGACCTTCATCCAGGCATACTCGGTTTGCGAATTACATCCCATTGCATCCTGGGTGTTTGCATGGGATGTAGGGTAGCTAATAGCTGCCCATTTCAACACTGGAACATCTCTTATGAAGTCTATCGGTGTTCTCCAGTAACAGAAATGACATGCAGTACCAAAAATGTGAGGACACCGCAGTGCAGTTTCACTGAAAAAGATGCATGCCTCGTTATTTGAACACTATTTCTCCAAGTTCCAAGGCTGGAGTTAGAGAAATGCCTTTACACCTCACGCAAACGATAGATCAGCTCTAGTGGCAGCCATTCACAAGTGCACGCGCTAATAAGGTATAATTTGACAATATGGTAGAGGTCTGTCTTTCCAGCTCCATTATCTGTGAAAGATACAGCTCTTGTGCCAACTTGGTTGCGCAGCAGTAGCATTTTGGTCCGCAGCCAAAACAACAAGGAGTTGCCAATGGAGCTGAAGATCAGGCACCAGGCCAGCAGGGATCAGAGGACGAGAAGGGATGGCCCGGACCCGGGCAGAAGGGGCCCCCTCCAGCACTGGGACACAGCATTGTGGCAGCTCCTTGCAACACGAAAACACAGGGAAAGGCTGAGAACGGATGCGCTTTAAATAACATTTGCTTTCTTCTTTTTTATCTCCTTTTTTTTTTTTTTTCTTAGATCACACTTAATAAGATTCCTCGACATCAATGCTGTGGATGAAATTGAAAGCTGTATTCTCCTAAACGTGTTCCCAGCGTTCCATTTTTTTACAGAGCTGCCAGGGGCTATTCTACATTCCCACAACTGCTACAAATGTAACATATTGTTTTGCAATAAAAATTAGCTATAAAAGTGTGAAAAATGCCAGAGATCCAAATGTGAGACACAAAAGAAGGGGGTATGGGTTTCGCACCCTTTTAGTGGACATTTTATTTATTTTTCAAATGGAGTAGACATATTTATAGCTACTGTATTTCAATTATCTCTAATTTCACACGTTTTATGCAAATTCCAGACATTTTAATTGCAAATGAGAAGCGAACTTATTTTTAAAGTGAAGCAACACAACATTTCAGATCTCAATTTTAATTCCAAATTTATCTACATCACCGCTGAAAACTTTTAAAACCTAATTTACGCTGTGACTTAAAAATTAGGTGCAATTTAAAACAAAAACAAAAACAAAAGACTTCCATACAAATTAGTTATAATTCAAAAACATTTTCCACACATTCTTAAATCTTTTTTTTTTTTTTTAATGAAAATTTATAGGCAGGGAAGGATAGGAACTTGAAATGATGTTGCTCAGTGGCCCACTGTTTCCTTGAGAGTCAGTAATTTACCAGTATTGCCCACCACTGATAAAAACTAATAATGACCCATCCCATTTTCTTTTTGTGCCTCTGTAACTTCAACAACTGGGGACTCTGATATTCCTTTACTACACAAGCACTCATGTTGTTGTACATGACACAGTCATAGGTTTAAAATCACACTGTGCCAATGGAGTTCTCTAAGCTGAGAACCCAATGTACAACTTTTTACTATCCAGAGAAAAGGTCTTTAAAAGTTCCAACTATTTACTGAAATCCATAAAACAATTTTACTGTAAACAGAAATTTAATGTCTGAAATGTGGTGGGGTTTTTCTTTCTATTTTTTTTCCCCTGCTTTCTTTCTATTTGGTAATTTATTTAAATGCATTCAAAAATGCATTCAAAAAAAGAGACATAGCACTTTGGTTAAGACATCTATATTTCAAATCAACATCCCCAGGACTGTGTGCAGCTCTGTTAATACTCTTTTTATTTGATTAGGGTAATCTGCTGTTGTGCTGTCTTAATCTTTATCCACTACCTTTTAACCAATCAATATTTTAGGGTTATAGATTCAGAAGGTAGACGATAATTCTGTAGATAAACTCTCAAGGCACTGCTGACATAGTCTGGTTGCATATTTAATATCTTTTCAGAGGATTCACAACTCCAGCAACATAAGAATCTGCCCAGAAGAAAACGTCAGGCCTTAAATTTTCAAAGCTGTGTGCAGGGATTTGGCCACCTGACTCCTATTAATGTCAATGAAAATTTAGGGGTAAGAAAAGCAATGCCTTTTCCCTCAGATCTTTTATTTTTTATTTTTTATTTTTGAAAGGAACCAGAGAACAAGAGAAAGGAAATGAAAAACAACTTTGTATTGTAGGTTGAGACCAGCAAGGCCTGCTGTTGGGGTAGGAAACACGCTGAAGCAGGACATTTGTTTATAAAAAACCAGTGAGCATTTCCACACCTACAAAAATAGGTCGGTAGAAGAATAACTATAGAAGGAAAAAAAATAGACTTTTTTTTAATTGTCATTAAAATATATATTTTTTAATTTTGCTCAGCTAGAATTATTTGTTGCTTAAGATATTAATTTTGCTGAAGATAAAATTAGTTGTCAGACCTCTGTTTATGGCCTAATTACTTTTTGTAAGGAAATAAAAATACAGGGGTGGGAGAAATAAAAGGAATAACAGTAAAGTACAGCTACCTACCTTCCTGCAAGAGGGGTTCTCAGTGCTGAGTTACTTGTGTGCATTTCTCCAACGATTTGCATGTTTAATACCAAGGATACTATATTTGTTCAGGCAAACTTGGGTAGTACTAGCTTCCATCATGTCCCAGGCATTGCAGGGGCAAGATGGGCTTAGCTGCCCACAGCCTCTCTGTAGAGCTGGAAACTTTGTTGTGGTTCCAGCCTCTTGTCATAAGAGACCCAGTCATGGAAATCTTGGAGAAAAAAACAAAAAAAAAAAAAGCCAATGTGGTGTAAATCAATGCATTTTCATCTCAGAACATTTGTCCACTTTGTTTCCAGCTTTGGATTTCATAAATCTCAGTTGGAAGTGGATGCTAAGTATGCCACTGAAAGGCTATGAGACCTGTAAACCAATGGACAGACCTCAATGTTCCCCAGTGCTGCAAACACTGCAACTAGCACACTTTTCTCTTGTCCTGGTCATCTGTAGACACGTTGATGGATCTTCAGCTAAGGAGAAAATGCCAGAACTGCTGGCATTGAAAGGCAGTATGCCCACAGAGACGAGTAAGGCCTGGAGAACACTGAGACATGAGTATGCTGGTTCACTTCAAACTTTATAGCTACTCTGACCAGGAAAAAGGGAAAAAAAAGGTGACTATAAATCAGTGCCAGTAAGACAAGCAGGAGAACTGAACTCCTTCCAGCAGACATCTTGTCTAGAAAATGGGTCTCCCAAGGCCCCATTAGTGGCATACAGGAAGAGAAGACACTGATACAGTCTCTCTTGATTCATACAGCATTCATGGTAAGTGGCAGCCATGATGACATCTCAGCTACAGCTCTACCTGGCAAATCTTGAGAGCGGTACACACGTGGAAGATGGGTGAATCTGGACTCAGACAGAAGTTGTCTTTTTGAAGCATTCTTTGGAGCGCTGCCATGAGAGCTGCCCAGCTACATTTTTGAATGTATTTGATGAAGAAGAAATTTGTATCTGTGTTCATTTCACAAGATGTAAACATCTTTTTTTGTGGTAGGAAAAATCCTTCTCCCTGGAAGTGATTCTAATCTAATCTGACATGCGGTATTTGTAAATGTACTTTGGTGTCCCAACCTATTTACAGTGTTTACATAAAACTCCCCCAAAATCTCCACATTCCTTGAAAAGCTAATCCACTACAAATATTGACTGGCTGTCAATTGAGCATTATTGACTTCCTCCAGGACTGTGCTTTTATTTCCTTAACTGATGAAACTTGTTTTCTTCACCAAACAATTTCTTTTTTGTCCTGTTCTGGGCCAAATACCATGGACTAGATTGCACCTCTTCCGCTCACTGTGATGGGGCTTCCTCTTCTGGTTAGCTAGAGAGGGAGAGCAGCTGAAACACTCTGCTGAGTGCCACAGGAGCTTGGAGAAGGAAGCCAACAACCCAGTCTGCATTTTGTAGACAGGACCTGAGCTGACACCCATCCCTTCCCTTGGCAAATATTTGTTCCACATCAGCTCCAATACAGCAACTACATGTGGTTGTACGGAGCAGGTCCCAGACCTACTGGAAAAGATGTCTGAACAGTTCAGCAGAGTTTGTGAAAGGTAACTAAGAAAAGAAAACAGACTACTGGGAGGGTTAAGCTCCCAGTATGGCAGCCGATGCCTTTACTGGGAGCTGATCATTGCTCTTGTTTGTTGAGGAACTCTGTGCCTTTGTGTCTTTTAATCATGACTAGTATAAATCATGTTGACCAGAAAACAGTGTTTGTGATGTAAACTGATCTTGTTTTGAACAACATAGAAAACATAATTTATCATTTCATTTCTTAAAATCTGTAGTTTCTAGAAACAACTAAGCAGAAACCAAAAATAGCAACTTTCACATCATTCCCTGATAAATCCCATCAAGTGTTTTAAGTTTTGACCTCAGGTCAAGTGAAATTGACAATAAATCTTAGGTCGAATTCAATATTGTTAAGCTGCAAAACCCAAAATCTATTATGAAAGATTTATCAAAACTTATAAGAAAAGAACCCAAAATGTTTCAGTTAGGGCAATGAAGGACAAAAGTGTGGACTAACAGGCAGGCAAATACTTGTAGAACTCAAATGTCCATAGCAATTCAAAAGGTTGTACAACAATCAGTCCTCAAAACAACATTTAACAAGGAATGCGGTGAATTTTGCAGTTAAGATAGACATTTATATGTGTGTGCGTTTTGCAAGAGAATGTTATAGAGTGGACACTTACATTTGGCTTCTCCACACAGGGGTGTTTTTTACATTGCATACATCTCCCAGACAGTGTTTGGTGCTGAGACAGGATGGTGCCACCATCTGTTCCTTCTAATCAGCAGTCTGGTGAGAGAAGGGCACAGAGAGAAAAAAAAGGGTTACATGGTATAGGTCTTATTACTACCTCTTCATTTAGTATTTTTGAAACTTTTAATACCTAGCTCAGATGGTAGGACAGTCACATTCTTTTAATTGCAGAATTGAACATACTCAAGAGTACCTTTTCAGGAACTGAACAAAGTCACGGCCGTTTTGCTCTCAGATTGTTAACCACACAACAAGATTCTTCTTCTCCAGTATCTATCTATCTATCTATCTATCTATCTATCTATCTATCTATCTATCTATCTATCTATCTATCTATCTATCTATCTATTTTAGCCTTTAAAACTTCTTTTCAAGACTCCCTTTTCTTAAAAAAAAAAAAGCCTTCTAAATATTTGACAAATTAAAGAACCTACCCTGTAATACCAGCTATGTCAAGAACGTACATGCCCCCTGTTAAGATAGTTGGCTGACTTAAATAAGGTTAAATGTTGATATTTTCATTAGTTCACTTGTCATTTATTTTTGGGGGTAGAGTTCTGTGGATTTTTTAAAAACACTTGTCACAAATAGTGTGTGGGGTTTTTTTTTTTTGGTTTTTTTTTTCTTTTTTTCAGGGGGCTGATTTGTGCTAAGATTTTTTTTTCTTTTAACAAAACATGTGTTATCACTCAAATCCTGTCAAAGGAATTCAAGGTGTCTTAAGCAGTTTAGCTAACAGCCTCCAAGATCATCACAGTAGTACTGCCATATGTTAAACTCTGAAAGCCACAGTCTCCTCTGCTCCTTCTTTAGCAGACCCCATGTTTCTCATTTCTGTCCCCACTAACCATGAGAGGAGCAAGAAGCAGCACTGTGTCATGTGGTGGGTGAGCAAATCAAGAGCTGAGCTTGTGAAAATACTGCTGAAGACTGACTGATTCAGCAGGGGCTATCCTCTACTGGGTGTCACTAGGAATTACCGTTTTCCTCTATAATGTTATTTGGATGCTAAACATGGGGTGGGAAAATCAATATCTTAACAGGCCTCTTAGACCTTTTTCAGCAGCTTTAGCTGCAGAAAATGAAATTTTTCATTTAACCAATAGGTCTGATATTATCCACATTCCTGGAAGTATGCTACTGCATGAAAAGTCATTGTGCAGCTGTGATCTCAGTATCTATTGTGACATGTGCAGCTGCACCTCCAGCAGCATTCACTCTGCCCACTGGGGCTTCCCCTCTCTTGTATTTCTGTGGGAAAAATGCTTTGCTTCTCCTCCTGCCCCAGACATGCTTCTGCTGGATGAGCTACATCGGAAGGTGAAACACTCCATGAAAATACATATATGCTTCTCTTTTTTTTTTCATTCTGCTAATGATATTGAAACTATTTTCTGGTGGAATATGTATAGCTAGTTATGCAGGATTCATCAAGAGAACTACTAAAAGTAGCTGCTTGGTTCATGCTCATCTCCCACTTCTCATTTGCACAGCTATGTTCAGACATGCCTCTGGGGCTGCACAGGCCCTCCAGCAGAAAGCTGCACTGCAGTGGTATGCCCACATGTTTGCACACCCACAGACGTGTGCACATGTGTGTGAGAGGTCAGGCAGCACAGAGCCGTGGGGCAGGAGGCCTGAGCACAGACATCTTGGTGAGCACTGAGTTGGAGAGGTGAGAGATCATCACTTATCTCACAGGTGGCATATCATTCTGAGACTTGGTACTTGGTGGTACCAGCAAAGGGAGAAACAAATTACAACCATCAGAAGGCAAGGAAACAGGAGACCCCTGATGCACTTGAATTGACCACAATTACACCTTCAGGATGAGGTATGAGGAGTACAAACACAAGATGAAAACACCAATGCTCCGTATGTTAAAAAGCTTGGGTCCCCAAATCCTTCCCTCCCCACATACCTGTATATAATAATCATCATCATCATGAAAAACCAAACCCTTAAGATCAAATAGTCAGTGGTATCTTACAAGGAAAGAAAAAAAGCAGGCTTAAGAAACCAAATCCTTGTAATAAATAATATATTGTGAGTTAAGGAGATGAACTGACAAAGTGGTGCACCTCTAATCTCTTCCCTGCAACAGCGAGAACAGCTGAATCACTCGCACAACATTTTTCTTTAAGCATGTTCGGGGTTTGCTCCTACATTCCACTTTCTCTAAGAATATCATGCTCTACTAATTTACCGGACTGACTAAGCTACACATCAGCAGCATTATCAATTCTAACCTGTGATTTTATTTTGTAAAATATAATTTCTGAGCATTTTCTCACTAGAATGCAATCGACCATTTCGGAGACGGTTTTACTTAGGGATGAGAGAATCAAGTTGCTTAACTGGTGCAAAGTGAGCTTGTTTTCTGGGGCCAGAAGTGAAGCCCATCCTCACGGTTCTGTTCAGTGCCGGGCTACAGTGACTGCCGCTGTGGAACCTGTGACAGGATGGCTCTGGCTTTGGCCTCATGTAACTGCTGCACACAGACTGCACTGAGGACTCACCGCAGCACTGCAGAGCAGCAGGGGCCATCGCTCAGGATTCAGAGTTACTCATTCATTTCAAACCTGAAAAGCCACCAGTCCACCTGAACTATGATTTCAATAACAGCCTCTACAAGAGAAAAAAAAGACTCAACGGCATGGTAGAGATGCCGTGCACATAAGGAAGACTCTTTCTTTAGTATTTTTAAGCAGTAAAGATGCCAACATGTTATTCCCCTCTGCCCTCTACCAGCACTACACAGCAGATAACTAACGAGTGCCATACAGCTAGTACAGGGAGCACACTGGCAGAGACCTCCCTCCTTCCATCACTTCTGAGCTTCTCCTCTAAGGACAGCCAGTTCTTAGCTCTGCCACCAGGGGAAAACGGGTCCCCACAGCACCCAGCCCTTGTATGGAGGTGCGTCAGATTTTATGACAAAGCACATGCCTTCCGAGCGAGAAACTGCTGAAAGAAGGAATGCTTCTAGTGTAATACACCGCATGGGAATTTTATAATGACAAGTCAGGCAGCAATATAGAACAAAAGACTGCATGAAATGATGCTTATTTTTAGAATGAATGACAGTCTGGCATTTCGGTACAAGAAGTTTCAATGGAATATATCCTCTGTTTTGCTTTTAACAACTCAGAAACCAGCCAGATCTTTATTTATTTATTTAATAAATGCAATTAATTTGAGCATGGTCTTACAATGCTTTTAGGCCTGTATGAGCCTGGTATAAATATGTGATTGCACTAAAGACCCCAGTAACTTGACAGGTCGAGAAGTAAGTGGTGAGAATGTAACTTGCTCATATTTGAAATAAGCTAGAAACTATTTCAGGGACCAACTATACCTATCCATCTTTCCCAGTTTGTTTTCTCAGTCCAAGAAAGCATTTTAACTGTAAAGAAAAAAAAAAAAAGAATACAATAGTAGGGCAACAACAGAAAAAGTGTTTTCCTAGCAGTAAAGCAACACATTTTATATTCTAAAACAATTGCTTGCATGTTAGTTATTTCAGTATTATAGAGATTTCTGAGTGATGCAATGAATGTCAGAAGCAACTGCGCCCACAACTATGTTTAAAATGAGTTGTTTCCAGTCATCAGCTGTAAGACCACACTGACAGCTAATAATCAGAATCCAAGTCAAACACACAAGTAGGAAATTTAACAAAGTGCAAAAGTAGTATTAAAGGATTATGAAAAAACAAGGAAAAAAAGCAGAACCAGTTGCCAACAGAAGTAATTGTTCGGAAAGTTTGACTTCTTTTCAAGAGCATCAGAAACAATGCTGAAAAGTGTTTAAAAGTGGGAACTTAGTTATTTTGCACAATACTTGCTCGTAGGACAGTAGTTTTGCACCTAAAATCAAGTCACCTATCAAATCAGCCCCAGCAATGCAACCTCACAGAAGGCGGTCATACCAGGCCATGGGCTTAAATGCTGCCAGAAGCAGCAGAAAACCTCAGTAAGTACATATTCTGTATCTTTGACTGGGGATCCTGGCAATCCACCCTTTATCTTTGTGTGTTATCACCCTTTGCATAGGAAATGCAAAAAGAAAAGAAATTACAGAGTTGCAAATGGCAGTCTTGTGTACTGCCCTCTTCAGTTAGGCATTCCCCGAATTCATGCTTTTTTTTTTCCCTACACCACATCATATGCTTCTGCTTACAACTTCTCACTGCCGCTCCACCTTCCTTCCCCACAGAAGTCCTTATATCTTCCTTCCAGCCCACACTCCTTACAGTGGCCCTTCTTTCCCATCTCTCGGTTGGTTTGTTTTCCCACCGGAGTGATGGTGAGTGCCAAAGCTGGCTTAGCCTGTGGTGGGCTCCCTCCAAACCTGTCACAAACTGGGAGGAAACCCAAAACCTGAGCTATTGCTGCAAACCTACCTGAGCGATGCCCTTGCTGCTGGCAAAGGAAAGAATTGCAGTTAGACTGACCCATGCACAAAAAAAGCAGTGGAGGAAAGGGGTAAGAGTACATTTTTAAAGCCCACATATTTGAGAAATAATTGCTGTAATTTTTCCTCTCCAGAACCTATTCACTAGGCAAGGAGGGTCGATTTCTTGTTCATAAAAGTGTAATAATTCACACTGTTCTAGAAGTAGTTCTGTTGATTTGTATTTCCTTGTTACCATTCCTAAATTCTAGGAAGAGACTTAAAACCTGAAAAAAAAAATACCAAAGAAAAACAGACAGATAGACATGAAAGATCAAACCATATACTACTGCGGGAAAAAAAAAAAGGAAAAAAAAAAAGAAAGAAAGGAAGATTTTCACTTTGTCTGGCACAGTGTTTTCATGTTTTTTAAATTGTTCTGTATTTTCACAGCTTCAGATGATATTTCTGAAATACGGAATTTGCATTTTCTAGGTGGGGAATGCTGCCAAAGCTGTTAATCCCAGGCAGATGTAAAGTTGCACCACTACACTGCGATGTGGCTCCTTAAAATCAACTAAAAGGATAAAAAAAACAACTACAACAACAACAAAAAACCAACCGCAAACACAAATATTCACCAACCCATATGGTCAATAATTGCTGTTTAATAGTCCTCCTATTACAAACCTAAAAAGCAGCAGCCAGAATTACCAGTAGAGTATTAATAAACAGGAATGAGTTAATAGTGCATAAAGACCTTCTAGTGGAACAGTGGGGGAGTTGAATATTCTTTTCTTAAGTCAGCTGTAAGTAATTACTACATGGTGTGCTTCTGACTATTACCATAACAGAGCAATTGGACGTGAAGAATGGATAATAGTATGGACATGGAGGTATTTTTAGAATATCAGCAGTGAGTCAGGTAAAAGCCCTGCTCAGGCACAAACCTTTAAGTAAGTTGAAATAAGTTTTCCTAATGACACCCAGGCTGAGCAGAATTTTGAAAAGATCAATCTAATAAATTATTGAATGTAACTTTATAAAGACAAGTCTGTGATATGTAAATAAGGGGAACGGGAAAAAAAAAAATCCCATGCAGACATTAAGCGAGCAGCCAGCATTACGGTAACGACATAATCACAGGTTTCTCCCCGTTCCTTTTAGAGCAGTGCCTTCATCTGTTTGAATGCGGACTGTGCTTCACTCGCCTCCATTGGCTGCCAGGTGAAAACTCAAATATACCGACAGGAACTGGAGCTGTGATTGCAGGAGTTGTGGTTCTTTTGTACAGTCAAGTTAGTCATCCTCAGTGATTTAATGATGCATATCATTTATTTAAAAATATTGTTATAGGACCATTCCCTGAGATGCAGCTTCACGTTCAAAGGACTGTCCATTATGTTATGCAGCAGGGCTTTTCATGTACAACTACAGGCTGAGATATTGTCTATCAACACAACATATGCTCTCAGATAAAAACAGCTTGAGATTTTTGATTCCGAGAGTAGTAATTTTGTAAATGCACAGAAATATAATTTACAGAATATTTTGAAATTTTCAGGCTATAGGTCTTTCTCCCGCTATGTTGCTACACAGGGCAGATGTTGATTTTTCAATTTGCAGGTTTGTTAAGCATTATGGAATGTTTTGGTTCTCAATCAAGAATATTCTTCCCAAGTGGTTCCCAAGTCCTATGCCTGAAAATAAATGCATGTCCTTTTTGTTTCTTAGCAGCACGTGTTCTGCATTCAATAGAAGCATAAAACAGACAAATGCAATGCCATTTATTGGGCTGATATATACATTTTAAGCTGCAGGATCTTGGATTGCAATGTATTTACAGGTTCTTTATATTCTAAAAAAGCAGTTTAAATAAGGGACAATTGCAGTTGCAATGTGTCATACTGACAGATTATATTCAGAATATTAGTGTATACCATGCTCCACACTGTCCTCAGTATTGTGTCCATCCACTGCTGAACAACTTCAGCCACCAGTAACCTTACAAAAGCAACAATCCTTGAATAGATATTTTTCACGATGGGCAGCAAAGCAGTTTAGAAGTGTGTGTACACATTCCCTCTTCCTCAGCTTCTTTGTTTCTCCTTCATGTGCATACCAACAGAGCAGATCAAATATTTTTGGCTCCCCTAAAGAAAACAAAGGTTGTAGTGTCCAGTTCCACACTACATTTGCTAAGTCTAACAGCTGCTTATGACAAATCTGCTGTACTATCGTTGCTATTAGTCTTATATTTTCATGTAACAATCAGATACTGCTATGGAAACTGAACTGTGTTAGATTCATCTCTGCATAAAGTTGCTGACTTCAGGGCATTCTATCAGGATGGGTTTGGCCCTCTGCAGTCTTCTGCCCCATTAAGTCTGAAGATTATGCGTTGTTCTCAGTCCTTCCACTGTTACCATAATGGGGAGCTGATGCTATAATGTGGGTCAAACAAACAGCTAATTGTTCTTGGGGAAGACTTAAGCAAAAACAGAATGAGAACGTTAATAATAGTACTTGGTGCTATTATAATAGCTTCTAGCAGAGGATTTCAAATCACTTTGCAAGCTTTATAGCAGTCTTGCACATTGCTAAGTATATTTGATACTCCCATTTGAAAGTGAGACCATCATCTGAAGACCATGATCATGCATTCAGGCAGTGGAACAGTGAAAGTTTAAACAATCAAGAAAGCAATGCATGACAAAAGGCAAGCTTTGGAGAGTCCTCCTAAATGAGCCAGCTTGGAATCAAAGCAAAAGTTTCTGATGACATTTTTAAACAAACAATCTAAATGAAAAGAATACAAGTAGGCAACACTGAAGGAATAAAAATTGCATGTGGACAGAGGCTTTTACTGTTGTTTGCCTGTTTTCAAAAATAGAAATATATACATGCTGCTCTCTCTTCTTTTTGTGAGCTACTGCACATTAGGCAACTGCTTTTGCTAAAGGATAGCTCAGGGAAATCTGCGTGTA
Organism: Oreortyx pictus; assembly: GCA_036925125.1. Taxonomy (NCBI): domain Eukaryota; kingdom Metazoa; phylum Chordata; class Aves; order Galliformes; family Odontophoridae; genus Oreortyx; species Oreortyx pictus. The sequence goes on along the minus strand of JAUPFR010000002.1, from coordinate 1,836,586 downwards.
TGGTTAGAGCTCTGCTCCAGGCAGGGATGCAATGTAACACCTTGAGCTGCAGGAACAGCCTTCCTAAATCTGGTCCTTCAGGCAAACGACAAGACTCTGACATGTCTAAGAAGGGTCTAGGTTAATTCTGCTGCTGTGGACACACATTTGTTAGAATGAGCATGGACAAATGCCGTCTAAAGGTCCTAAACGGACAAGGCAGAGGGAGAGTGTGAGTGAGAGTGAGAAGGGAAACACACAGAAAAGCGAAGCAGTGGCACAGAAGTGGCAAGATGGTCAGTATCAAGGTCACCCGAACTGAATCAGAAACTGATTATGAGCAGAGTAAATCAGGAGCATTGCAGCCGACACAGGAAGGGGCAGAAGTATGAAAATTAAGGTGACTTCCCACTGCTAAAAATGATTCTAGCAGACGCACAAAAACTCTTCTCCAGAAATAAAAAGAATGCAGTAGACCCCAAAGTTGCAAAAGCTGTTTGGGGTGTTGGTAGACTGACTCCATTATTGCCCGAATTCCCTACGTCTTTAAACTCCTCTGCTGCATTCCTCAGAGGTGCTCCTAAAAGGTTCAAGAAAACACAGTGAGCAAAAAGGAGCACATAGAGGCGACAGCACTCATCTAGGATATCTCAAGCATTTGTAGACATTAAATTCAGTTGTCCAAATTCTCCACCCTAAGGAAATTGCTTTGGACTTCTCAATTAAGCTCTTACTCATGATGTACTCTGTCCTTCAGAGTGCCTGGAACTGGCATAGCCATGTGAATTTTTTGAAAATAAAATAATGAATTTTTTAAAAATAAATCTTCATGAATTTTGTGTATACTTTAAGGTTTTTCAGTGTGGCATACTTGTCTTATATCTCCTGACTAAAAATGAAATAAAATCGGTAATTATTTTTTGAAGTTTATGGGTTAATAAAACAGTCTCATCACACACTTCTACAACACAAAACAACCAGAAGAATCCCCAAGTCATCTGAGACTGTGACACAATGTCTGTCACAGTATCAGTCTCTCCTGTCTCTGCAGTATCCCCTGGATATTTCTTGAGGGAGTATTCAGTGCATTCAAACCTACTTTAGTGAAGGGCTCAGTGCTAAGGTGTTTGAAGTCCACGATTATGCATCATTTCCTTAAAATGGCCTATTTTGGCTTTCATGCACTTGAATGAGACAGTATATCATTTCTTTCTTTTTTCTTTCTTTCTTAAAAAAAAAAAAAACCAGATCTGAATCATTTATGCACAGCTGCAATTGTTATTTGTATTATACTGACACCTCAGGATCTCAGGCAAAAGAGGAACTCTGTTCTTGGAGCATGCTTGATGATGCATCACTTCTTCAAAGAGCTTCCAGTTAGACAAGAGAGATGGACGCAGGAGGAACTATGGCACGCTTACCCCACACTGTAAAGGGAGAGCACATTGTCCATTGAGATAATGGGAGACATTGTGTGCCCAGCTCTCTGCCTCACACATCTCAGCCTTGCTAATGGGATGACTGACGAACCTGAATTTCAGAGTTTGAACTTGTTTCTGTTTAAGTGAAAACTGTACTTTTGGGGTATCTGCAGTACTGAATTGAGCTATCTAGTGAATGGATAGCAAGATGTGAACAGAAAGGGCTACCATACACTGCCATGGCTCCCATTTGTCAGTTTAGCCTCCCATTGCAAAGAGTGTTTCCACATGTTTACCACTGCTCCTTGTTGTCCAGGAGTTCTTCATGCACCACAGCCACTCATGGCATGCACTGCTCTGTTAAGTATATGCTGTGGCTCAGAACTGCTGCTTGCACTCCTGCCTTGCTATTGTTACTGCTTTTCAAACTCACTCTTCTCCCACATAGGTCATCTCTCATAGCGACATGTTCTCTTAGGACCCCATCTAATTAGCTAGAGGTTTCCTATTTGCCCCCAATAGGCCATTGGCTCAGAGATACCATCACTTCCCAGCCTGATCACACTTTTCCACATACCGCAGCGTGATGCATAGCTGTATTTTTCTGTTAACATTTCACAAGCACATCATTTGTCTTAGAGAGTCCCCAGACTACAGAGGTTCTCAGGGCATTTACCACAGTCCATGGCAGTAAAATTTGATGATGATATTTTCTGTTGTGTCTAACTTTGTGGCAAGGTGTCTGATGACAGTATGGCAGTATCCTGAGCTGTGCCAGATGTACAGGATGGGACAGATATCCTTGTTGCTCGCTCCTTTGGACCTACCATAGCTGCAGGAAGAGTGTCTAAAGCACAGAAAAATAGCCAAGCCTTCCAAAAGAAGAGAAGTGGGCAGACTCCAATTGCCCTTTTATTTTCACGTTTCTTTTTTGTTTCCAGCTTTTGTTAATAATATAGTTAAATCTAGTCTGCTTCTATGGAGGGGTTCAGCTTCAGCAACAGAACTTTCTGATAGAAAACATTTAATCATAAAAAGCACTGAATCAATTCCACTGATAAATTTCCATTTATTTTTTTTTTTCCTGAAGCAATCCAGGAACAACTGTATATGAATCTCTCCAGAGGAAAAGGATTTTCTTAGCTGGAAAATGGGCAGGTGTTTGTTCTTCCTAGGAAGCGTGAGCAGAGCAGCAGCTGATTGTGAAAGCAGTGTCATGAGAAATGTATGCAAAGTTTCTGCACAGACTAATTTCTATGGGTAAATACGTATAAATTCCTTCCAGTAATAGAATATGCAGCAACATTCAACAGATTTCTCTCCGTAATGCAGTAAGCAATCAAGAAATATATTAAGGAAAATAACAAGAGAGAGATACTGAAAAAACACCTTTCAGAATTTCCCCTTCTGAATACATAATGTTTCTGTAGCAGTAGTCTATATATTAATTTCATCCCAAGTTTTTGGACTGGTAGATACCAGGAAGCAAATTCCTCCCTGCTTGACTTCAGTAACTCTACATCCATTTGCATTTTCTGAGTATCATCTGATCAGGTTAACAAGAAGAAACAGAGCAGTACTGAACACTTAAGCATACAGCCTCCAGGAAATTTTAGTTTGTTTTAAATGTTTAAAATGTTTAAATGTTTAAAATGTTTTAGTAATTTTCAGGGTGCAACTGTTCAAGTTTCTTGAGAGAAGGGCTACACAGTCAGGAAACAAAAAGTTCAAAACCAAAATGCTGCCCTGCCCTGAGCCCACATGGGTGGCCAAATAAGTTCATAGTTTGGGGGAACTGAGCAAAACATACTCATAAGACCAAAATTGACCATACTCTGAAGGAGAAGACGTTTTGGAAGGAAGTTTAAGCTTTAATCCACTTGCAGTGGAACAGTCAGGTTATAGCCTGATTGCTGCTGAGTTCTCTTCCTCAACAGCAACAAACACCTACACTCTGAAATTAAATACTACATATAAAGGATAAGCTCCAGCTTTTTGAGCTGAACTGTAAAAACTACATAGCCTGTCTAAAAATACTAAATTAAGAGGACGTCTCACTGACATGCACTATGCATTGATGTTTATGTAGTTCCAGAACATAAACAAATATTTTAACCATTCTTTGCACCTCAATATTTCAGTCTCAGTTTCTTGTAATAACGTTAAGCAGCTCCTAAATTAAAAACTAATGCGCTATTTCCCCAAATAAAAACAAAATGCAACGGCATTTTTTAAAAGATGTAGCGATCAGCAAAAATGGTGCCTAAAGCTATTATTTTATGCTGGGCTTTGTTGTGACAGTTACCATGGCTAACCCATTAACATATTTGCTGTACAACTATGGTCATTCTATGGCCTTAATTAACTTTCAAGTGGAGAGTGCTGTGGCTTACCACTTATTAAATACCCACTACAATAAGTTACAGTTTTACCCTTCCAACCTCACTTAGTCAAGACACCTAGAAGAACCAGCCTTCTACCTGACTATAATTTTGTAATTGCTTTTTACTGAAATTATGTTGAAACCGGACCCCCTATGTAAATGTATTTTGCCTGGTTCATCTAAAATTGGCCACCTCTAATCAGATCTAGTTGATATTTGATTCAGTAAGTGGAAAATTAAGTTTCTCTATGAAAACGCTTTGCTTTTTCTTCCCCTTCATTATTTATAATGTAGGCTTTTTTGTGTGTGTGTGTGGAAATTTTAAAGCGTGCCCCCTAGAGAACAGCAGAAGACAGACACACTGGAAAGGCTGCCTTGAAAGCTAATCTACTTCCAGTACAACACCCAAACAGTGTAGTTACACTAAGCAAAGCCAATTTCAGCAAGCACTTTATTCATGAAGAAAGCAATGAGATTTGAGATTTAATGGAGTCAGAATTACGTTTCGTAATTAGTTAGGCTCAGCTGTTAGGGTGTAATCATAATGATATCATTATTTCCTTACGTCACACGGCATGAGCATCATCAAGAAGTGTAAAGCATTGTGTGTTTAAACTTGCATGCTGCCAGCTAAAAGCAACTGAATTCACCTCCACCGGGCATTCTGCTGAGTATAAAATAGCACTTGAGTTAGAAAAAAAATACTTCTACAAAGGAAACACGTGAAAAGGCCACAGGAGTGCACAACTGAAAAATATATAAAAATGCAAATTTCTCTAAACTTCATCTTTGGATGGACTGAAGCAGAAGGGAGAACTTCAACAAAGCTATAGAAAAAGATGACAGGTCTGAGTTTCAGAAATTTAAGACAGCAGTAGGATTAGACACTTTGGGTTGTCTTCGCATACATTTCTTATGGGAGTTAATTCCATTTGACATGCAAGACCAAAGCAAGATTACAGAGGCATAGCCCCATGGCGAGGTGTATGCTGTAGCTAAAAGCTGGGATTTGAATAATTGTGCAGGCTTACTCTAAGAATCAGGCGAGAACAGAATGAATGGATTATTACAAGGAACTTTGTACATTTTTAACTGTTGGACTTAATAAAATACCCTGTGTGTAAGACTGGTATTACGGTCCTCTGCACTCACTCCAGTTGAAGTTTGCAGTAGGATCTATCAAATATGAGAAAAAACAGAAGCTGTTAAAAAAGAATGTGTAATGAAGAATTGGGCAGGGCCATTTCAGGGGGAAGCAAATTTGAAAAGCTTTAGTTCAACATATTCTGTCCCCTAAAAGTTAAAGGGAATGCATTTCCTGCGCAAAAGAATGTTGAAGGAACACAAGATACTGGTTCAGAAAAATGAAGGGACAGAAAAAAAAGGTGAATTTTTATTTCACTGTTTCAGCTTGTTAGCTAGGTCATTTATTACGGAGAAAGATTACTAATCCACACATCATTTTTTTTTTAAATTGACCTCTTCCCTTTGTGTCTGTGGAAGCACTTGTCTGTAAAAGGAGGTAATAGCTGACTGCTCCTTAGAGTCAGTGCTGCTTAATTAACTGTCTAGTGAGAATTATTGAAATACTTATATAATTCTTATTTAGCACTCATTAAAGTGAGAGATACAAATGCTGGACAATGAGAGGTTCAGGAAGGCTTTGAAAAGAGGGAGTTAGTACTCTAATAGCAAGGAATTATGAAAGCCTGCCCATTAACGGTAACAGAGCAGACCTTTCATTTTAAAAGTCACTGGCTCAGATCTGGACTTATTTGATATTTTTAAAAGCTCCTTCATCTAACCCCCAGCAATAGGCGATCTCTGACTGCTCCTGCCATTGCTAACCAGACTGCACAGCACTACATGGAGCAGGGCAATGAAACCTGTGGCACCCGACACTGTGCTCACCCTGCCAGCTGCCCCACATGTTCAGAAGTCTCCTCAAGTCCCACCGAGATGGGCAGGGAGAGCCAGCTGCAGCCATAGGCTCCAAAACACTGTTGGCAGAGAAAATACACTTTCTCAGTGCGGGACATCCCTTGCTTAAAACATGCCTGAGAGTATCACTACACTGCATATAAAGAAAAACTCAGGTGATGATCATTTTGCCCTAAAAATAATCTCTATTTCATTTCAGGGGGTGCCTTGGAAGTCTGACATAAAAGGTGATGAATATCTTGGCAGCTTCCAAAAAGGAGATGAAGAGCCTGCTGGGTACTGAGCAGCAGTAAGATTCAGCACCACCTATAACTTACTCTGTGACATGGATTATGGTGGTAATAGACTGTTGGACAGAAAATGAGCTAAATTCATCAGGATGTTCTGCAAGAGTGAAAGAACACACACATGCACTTTGCATGTAGAACAAAAGTTCTTCAGTGATAGCTAACTAAAAATAATTAATTGGTCCAATTTCAGTGTGTTTCCTGTATCAGAAATAGGTTACAAAGGCCACACTCTTCACCAGTTTGTCCCCAGAAAATTTATCAACGGTGAACTGCGCTAGCAACGTCTGAGAGTCTTTGAAGGTTCATTCATCCTCAGAGGATGTGCTCCCTTTCTCTCGCTAATCAGTATATTGTCAAAAGTTCTTGAATCTACAGGAATTCACTTAGAAATTAAACTCAGATATCCCTTCTATTCATATAATGATTGATGAAACACGAGGGAAAATAAATTGAATTATTTTAAATCTCCCAGGGAAACATAATTAAGCTGCAAAGCATTCCCTTGAAATCTTTGTATCACTCTGGCTGTGTCTCCTACTACATGATCAATAACAATATTAATCAAAGACAATTATTTTGAAGGACTGGCATGAACTTTTAGCTTTTACGGTATTTTACACTATTGAAAGCTAAGAATTTTATTTTGACTATGTTATCTGTGAGATTCTTTCAAATTTTCAGAAGATTTCTCAGATATTGTGGGTGGGAATTATACTTTCCCTCCTTTTTCAATAGCTACAGCTGTTTTTAATTCTAAAATCTGTATGTAGTTTATTCAATATACATTAAAGAAACCACACAGATGACAACATAAATGTTACAATCTTAACCTAAATAGAGAAGCTGGCTAGTTGCAGGGACGATGCTGGTTTCAATTTCTCCTCAACTGGAATTCCAGGAATCAAATGTTTGTACACAGCAGCCATACTAAGTGATTAGCTGCAACATCTGCTTCCATCTCAAGCTCAAAACGTGGAATATAATTCCAATACTTCAAGGAGAAGATTAAACAAGACACGCAAAAGTCATAGGTAGAAAATCACAGCAGACATCAGACATGACTCGATAAGCTTTGGGATCAGTAGATAGGAGAAAGGACATAAGCTAATTTGATACTAAAAAGGAAATCAGCCATCAGTTTTATGAAGGAATTTTGCCTTAGATGGAATCTGTGAAAAAAGAGGCCAGGGAACAATTTGGTGCCCATACAGTAATTTAGCAACGCAGTGAAAGTAAATAGGAGACTATGTGGGTTTTCTACTACTGATAAATACAGAACGTTTTTGAGTGTGTGCGTTTAAATATAAATTCACAAATATATATATACATATACATGACTATAAATACATTATGGCTTTAACTACAGAGCACTGCTTATGGAGATTTGTGATGAAACAGGAAAGGGAATGGGGAAAGGGGACAGGGGGAAGGGAGTCCCTTGTCCTGGGGAGAAAAAATTATTCATGTGAAATGGTGATGATGACATAAAAAGCATGGCAGTTCCAAGCAAGTCTAAAAGGCAATGCCAGGCATCATCCCTTAAGAATGACCAAGACTTTCATCAAATGTCATAAGCTTTATGCTATGGATTTTTTCAAAGAGAACTCTCACTGGGCAAACAGCTTCCATTTTCATGAACGCATGTCATAAACTCACATATATGAAAGGGAAACAGACTTCTCAAGTAAGAAAGATATGTTATGAAGAATACAAAAAGTTTCAGAAGAAAGTAGAGATTGAATATGGATCATTAAATATTATTACAGAAGCCATAAATAGAGCAACAATAATTAGCACAACACCTTGATATTTCTAATTCTGAATCAGGAAAGTAGTTCAGCAAAATAGCAGGATCTGAGATGTAAATAAATTGGATGTTTGCTTATTCTTTTAATAACATAGATATTGAGAAGGAAAATTTTAGACCCTGCGAAAGAAGGCCAGTAATTTCTTCCCAAAGGTAGAGGAAAGATTTCTCAAATGAGCTTCATCCTAAAAAAGATCAGAGTAAAATATATGAAGGAAGATGACATAATGGGCTGTTGCTTAAATGCACCCACCAGTAGTACCCTATTCTGAAAACTAGGCCGTGGGTAATTGAATGTAAGACGAAGCAAAAAATATAGAAAAGGCAAAGCTGAAGCTGAAGAATAAAAATACAGTGTGTGTAACAGTATTGAGAAGAGTACAGCTCTGTAGAACTGATTAATAAGAAGAGCAGTGAACGGTATAGAGTGGATTTGCAGAGATTAGAACGTTGCAGGCTTTGTCCAAAAGACTGTATAAAGTTCTTATTGGGTTCGAATTTAAATAGGGTAAAATTTATCTAACATCACTAATGTTTCCCTTTGACCTTTAAATATGTCTTCTCCCTACCCACCAAAAAGGACACTTTAAAACATATTTATGCTCCTCTATGCCTACTGTACAGCCTATGCATGTGTGCTTGTGCATGTGCACACACATCTGTTACATTTCTCTGTGCTACAGTAAGAGATCAAGCAAGTAATTACAAACTGCTTTAACCCTGGCAGTCAAATTCAGGAGAACATACACTTTGATAAATCCTTCAAGTCATGCTTCTGTGTTAACAAGTGCAAAAATTAGAAGTACAAGATTGCATAGTAGGAACTGAGTAATTTTTGTTTCAGAGCTCTCACGAACTCTCCACCGGAGCGGTACAGCCCATGGCAGCACCACCTCAGAGAAGTTTAAATCAGTAGTAAGAAATTTTTACGAGGAAATGAAACAGAAATGGACTGGGCAGTAATACTAAAGATAATATTTTAAAAACAGAAAACTGCTGGCAATAACAGGACATTGAAAGGCGATGGCAGCATCAGGAAAACATAGCATTCAGTGACAAGATAATAATGGCGACTGCCATTACAGAGAGAATTAAATTTTTAATTGACAGAATCTAGGGGAAAGATTCCAGAATGCACATTTAATTTTCTGGTTACAGAACTGCTTTCATAATGTCCTAGAGACAGAGCTTGTATACCTAAGCTATTATGTTTCAGAGAATGTATGCTCCTTTATCATATGAGATTGGGAGTTATGCTCAATCTGGAAATGCTTACAGTAGTCACAACTGTGGAAAACAACAACAACAACAAAACCACCACAAAAAACTCACCCTTGCTTTTTGTTTGGTTGGTCTTTACTTCTATCAAGATGCAGTATTTGCCACAGACTTATAGCTAGAACCTAACTGAGCAGAAGTCACAAGGATGAGGATGTTCCTAAAGGCAAAGTACATAATATACAGCAAAGAGAAAACATGAAAAAGATTTAAACATTTTTTAAAATTAAAATTCCAACAAAGAAATATGCTTTCAACAAAAGAAATCTGCATTTTTGGTCCCTAACCTCTTGCTATATTGAAGAGGGTTTAGAAAGGATTCTTAAGATGCAGTCAAGGAAAGCTGGATTTCTCTCATGTAACTTTCCCTGTGTAAATGGTGCAACCAACTCCCTAAATATTCTCTGCAAAAGGACAGGTAGAGAACAGTGTGAATCATCCTGTGGAGTTGACCATCTGTCCTCACAGGCTAAGCGGTCTGGTGTATGGCGTATACTCCAGAGTAAAAGAGGTGAATCCCACTGTGCAACTCATCCAAAAGTTGGAAACTTGAGCCTTCAGCCAGCTCGTGAGGATACCTCTGTGAATTCTTCCCTGGAGTTTGAGTGAATTCCAGAATTTGGTAAATTACGTATAATCTGTTGAGCAAGTGAAAAGACAAATGACTAATTTTAAATGTTGCATTTCCTGCTTCCATGCATGCTCACCAATGGTTTCCTATATACAAAGTTGACTGAAGGGAGGGGTGGGATTGAATAACAAATTGATGCGATACAATCACATCATTCACAATCACATAATGGACTATATCCCAATTTTCAAAAGGCATAAAGTATCCTCATTAATACGATAAGAGCAGCAGTCAAATCAGTACGACGATTTTATCAGGGTTTTTGACTGTACATGAATTAGAATATAAAATGCACACAGAATATTTAATAGAAAGGTTTTAACATTCTGTGAATGTATTTCTTACTGTCATTTACATCACATTAAAGTGATATTCCACATAAAAGCATAAAGAGAATACTCTATGTCCTAAATTATAGTTTTTCATTGTTGTCATGTCCACATACTGGAAATCTTATTCATAAGCTGTAATATCATCTTAAGTCTGAAAGGGGTAAGGTATTTCTCTGTTTGTTTGGTATGGCTGTCAAGTGGAACAATCACACAACAAGGTCATATGATCAGGATGAAGCCTATGGAGATCTGCTGGGGATGTGATTATATTCAGTACCTGTTCTCCAACAGGAGCTTCTGGCCCTCATTCTCAGCAGAGTGCTAAATTTTACCAAGTTTGGAGACATGTTTCCTACTTGTGGCTCCTTTCATTTCTACGCATTTCTTTCAGAACATGGTTTCAATATGAAGTTTACCACCAAGTATTTTACTTCAGTTAAAAAGGGATGCATTTAGCCTTTAAGAAGTTAGTATACTTCTGTATGCACGTGCCTCATATTAAACTTTACCATAAAAACCATAAAAACTAGTAACATCTATTTTTACTACCTAACCTAGGCTCACAGATGTGGTAGATTCATGCTTCAGATTTGATGATTGATTTATAACAAAAGCCTGTAAACTCACATTTGTTCTGTGATCATCAAACCATCTAGTGTGGACCGTGTGATGTTTCTGACCGTTATAATTGGACAAATTCTTGGTTTTTTTTTCCCCAGAATCACTGGAACATAAGAGAATGTAACAATACTGCATAGTGCTGGTGGAGTGACACGTGTTTCCTCCGGCTGCAGCTTTTTCAAACAGATGCAAGTCAATTCTTTCGAGGGGAGTAGCAAATACAAGTGTTTCCTTAGATGTCTAACATGCAAGTAACCCAGAAGATCTTACTGGTACTCTGAGATACAGACCTGAGTTTCTTCCCCTGATGAAAACAGTTGGCTTCTATAGTATCTAGATATCCTTATTGCAAGGTACGATTTGTATTGCACAAGCTTGTACCCACAGCCAAAATACTTCATCACCACCAGCTCTATCCACTCTGCTGCCTTAGAGTGCATACAGCAGCTGCGTCAGAAATCCTCTATAAACTGGGCTCATCTGCAGTCACTGATTTTCTATGTCATCATCTGTTTCGTCACTGGTTTTCCATGTCATCAACATCCTTTTCATTTAGTTTTGTTAGTTTGTTTTGGCTTTTTTTGTTTGGTTTGTTAGTTGGTAGGTTTTGGGGCCCAAGGATTTTTTTGTGGTTGCTGTTTTGTGAGTTTGGCTGTGCTTTTGTTTTGCTTTGTTCTTAAGCTCCTTCGATGTTAACACTGTGACATAATGCTGACCAAGGCATGCTGGGGACACTACAAAGAAGCTCTTTGAGCAACCAGGGATTAGGGTAGGAAAGCTAAAACCCAGAATTAAATCTAGCCAGGGACATAAAAGGGAACTAGTGGATATTCTACAGGCATATCAGTAATAAAGTCAGGGAGGAGGTGTGCCCTCTCTGGAAGTAAAATGGAGACCTCATCAAGAGGGATACAGAGAAAGCTGAGGTGCTCAGTGACTTTTTTCTACAGTCTTCACTGGCAAGGGCTCTCGCCATGCTACCCAAGATGCAAAAAGCAATAGTAAGAACTTGGAGAAGATAAATCTGCCTGCTCTAAGTGAAGATCAGGTTTGAGACCACCTGAAGAACTTGAAGGTGCACACGTCCATGGGATTCAACAAGATCCATCTCATTGAATCTGAGGAAACTGGCAAAAAAAAAATCTGAGGGAACTGGCAAATGAAGTTGCCATGCCACTATCCATCATATTTGAAAGGCAATGGCAGTCTGGTGAAGTTCCCACTGACTGGAGAAGGGAAAACATAAACCCCACTTTCAAGAAGAGAAAAAAGAAGATATGGGGAACTGCGGGCCATTCAGTCTCACCTCTATGTGTAGCAAGATCACAGAGGAGATCCTCCCAGAGGCCCTACTAAGGCACATGGAAAATAAAGACAAGGTGATTGATGACAACCAACATGGCTTCACCAAGGGCAAGTTATGCCAGATAAACTTTGTGGCATTTTATTATGGAGGTACAGCATCAGTGTATAAAGGAAGAGCAACTGAAGTCATCTAACAGGACTTGTGCAAAGTGTTAGACACTGTCCTGCATGAGTCCTGGGCGCCAAATTGGAAAATAATGAATTTGATGGATGGACCACTCACTGGATAAGGAATTGGCTGGATGACTGCACTCAGAGTGTTGCAGTCAATGGCTCATTGTCCAAGTGGAGACAGGTGATGAGTGGTGTTCTTCAGGGATTAGTGTTGAGACCGGTGTTAGTTAACATCTGAATGGTATAGTTACACTAGAAGGAAGAGATGCTATCCAGAGGGACCTGAGCAGTCTGGGGAAGTGAGCCCATACTAACTTCATGTAGTTCAGCACAGCCAAGTGCAAGGTCCTGCACCTGGGTTAGAGCAATCTTAAGCACAGATGCAGGTTGGGCAGAGAATGGCTTGAGAGCAGTCCCAAGAAGAAGGATTTCAAAATGTCAGTTGATTAAAGATTCAACAAGAGCTGGCAGTGCGTGCTTGCAGTCCAGAAGGTCAAACCATATCCTGAGTTCCATCAAGAGAAGTGAGACTGGCAGGTCGAGGGAGGTGATTCTGCCCCTCTCCTCTGCTTTTGTGAGACCCCACGTGGAGTACTGCATCCAGTTCTCAGGCCCACAACACAAGAAGGATATGGAGTTATTGGAGCAGGTCCAGAGGAAAGACATGAGGATAATCAGAGGGCTGGAGCACCTCCCTGTGAGGACAGGTTGAGAGCTGGTATTTTTCAGCCTGGAGAAGAGTAACGTCTGAGAAGACCTTATAGCAGCCTTCTAGTACCTGAATGGGGCCAACAGGAAAGCTGGGGTGAGACTTTCTGTAAGAGTATGTATCAACAGGATGAGGGGAAATGGTTTTAAACTGGAAGAGGGTAGATTTAGAATAGATATCAGGAAGAAATTCTTTACTGTGAGACACAGGAACAGACTGCTCAGTGAGGCTGTGAATGCCCCCTCCCTGGAAGCATTCAAGGCCAGGCAGCATGGGGCTGTGAGCAGCATGCTCTAGAGGGAGCTATCCCTGCCTACAACAGGGGGGTTGGAACTAGATGATCTTAAAGATCCCTTCCAACTCAAACCATTGTATGATTCTAAGGCATCACTTTTGTGAGAATCAAATGTAGGATTCTAGGGTGTACCAAATAACTGCTGGACTTTGAACTATGTAAGGTTATATGATCTTTTTTATTCCTTTATATATATATATATATATATATTAAATTGGCTCCTAATCCTTTCCCCGCCATTATCTCATTAAATTCCTATTGATCTATTGGCCTCCGCAAGGACACTTTTTCAGCAGATGATTCTATGAGTCTGTGATTCATGTGCAGCACCCATACATAAGGGATAAGATAAGTAGCACCCAAGCACTGGGAAAGAGAGAACAGGAAGTTATACTGCATTTGTAGAAGCAGCTACAGCTTTAACTGCTTCCTTTGCCTGTGAATTTACTGATACTTTCAGATCAGAGTGCAGTAAATATAAGCACTGCTATACTCAGGTTCTAGTAACCACTTATCCACATGGGAACAGGAATGTCACCGTCTGAAAAGAACACACAGACTGTTGTGTATGATCAGTGCTGTTTTTAGTACTGCATATATCACAAAAAGTCCAAGGACTTTTATATAGTCAATGCGAAATAAAGAACTTGTGGAAAGTGTCTTTTTGCAGAGCAAACAATCTGCTGCTCGATTGTAGAAAATGAGATAGAGTTAGAGAAGTGAGAATGGTACTTCTGACTGAATCTGCCAGGAGCAGAATACGAAGAAAGAAAGCTCTCCCCTTCATTTCGTCTTATTTTCAGTATACTCAACATCATGTATCCAAGTCCCTGCAAGTCTGCAGGTGAATTATTTGTCATCTCAATTCCTTTACTTTGTGCCATAATAATGCAGTTTTCATTAGGAAGGAGTCAATGTCCACCTGGCACACATGTCCTAGTACTGGGGATGAGGACTTTAAAGAACATGCTGTTAGTAAGTGGCCACAAAGGAAAGTAAACATTGTCCCTCACAGGCTTCTTGTTCTGCTTGAACAGCCAAGCAGAATGGTGGGTCACAGGTCTGCAAGAGAGGGCCACTTTGAAGTACTGTGCTGGGAAGCATGCTTGCCAAAGGAGATGTTTGTGCACTAGTGCTAGTGCAGGATGACGTTTGGTACACAGCTAACGTCTGAATATTTAGCATGGCGTACCTCAGAGAGCACAGCAGAGTGATGGGGGACACAGGCACACCATGCACAGTGAAAAGGATGGGGGCACATGCCCTGATGTGTCCTACAACCGTCTGATGTGAACCTCGGCATTCCCTGTGAAGGCTGTCCAGGTCACGCAGTCTTCTCTGACTCCTAGCCTTGCAATGTGTCCAATATTTAAGAAAAGCACAATTTTACCCTTTATCTGATAAAACTCTTGGAGATTATGTTCCCGACTTTTACTGTCAAGAAATTCTGTATCTAACAAACAGAAGTCTCTCACCCATGACAGCCCAAGCAGCATGGTGTTTTCATAAAGATCCTTGCAACACCCTGTGTCACTTCACTCTCAACGCCTTTCTCCTGCTTCCTAAAATCATGTGGGAAATGCATTTCCTTTCCCTCCGCTTGCTTTTTTCAGGCCTCCACTTTCTGTCCCTACCGATTCCAGACTCCACTGGAACAGTCAGAGTAATTTGGGGCAGACATTTTCAAAGAGATTTCTATGAGGTTTTCCTGTCAAGCCTCTAGTTAAAGTCAAGTAGTTCCAGGGCTGATTTGCACTATTAAAATAATAGTCCTGTTAAGGCCTGGTATTACCGAGCATTTTACAGGGAGTATTTTACCCAGACAGTTTTAATCTTGTTACATTCAGAAATTAAGAATATTCAAATTCTTGGATTGCTGCAAATCCAAGTAAAACCCAGAGTACTTCAGCAGGTGATTCTGCTACCTAATTAATTAACTGAGTGTTCATCCCACAGGGGCCACTTTTTTCCAGACCAGAAAGGAATCAGTTCCTCACTGTGGTGTTAAGTGGTGTGGTATCAGTTTGCAGCATCATCTTTGACGTGAGATATGAAACAGAGGTCTGATGTATAATGGTAATCATAGATCATGGGGAATACTTTAAACAAGCATTAAGACTTGCTCAGTGAGCTGGATTTCGTGTTGATGCTCTCAGTTTCAGCTACAGAGTCTCCTTTGCAGTTTCCCTTGAACACAGAAGTCAAACCGGCGTCCTGTTCCTGTTTGCTGTAATGTCACCGTTGATGAAGAATGCTGCCATGCCAAGAGCACTGTGCTTCTCTCCCAGGAAGCCTGGGAGAGAAGACCAGAAGAGCAGAAGGGGCAGGACCATTTCCAAAATCAATCTTCTAAGAGAAGCACTGAGGCAAACACATCCAAATCTAAATTTGCAAATGGAGTTTGTGCCGCTGAAGGGTTATTTTACAGTTCTTTAGTGTGAAAGATGATATATAAATACAGAATATTTCATGTGAAAAAGCTAGAGAAACTGTATCTTATAATGTTAAGGGCAATCTTTTTTCTCATTCAGCATCTCTTGGTTCTTCCCATGGATGCCTTTGTCTCTAAAGAGATGTAATAAATAAAATACACAAGAAGGAAAGAGATAAATAATTACAAACAAATAGATAATATTTTTTTACAACTACAAAACGTACACTCCAGTGTTGAGTTTGCCTGTTTCTATCAGAAATTCAAAAATGCCTATGTGATGAATCGGATCAGCTGTTTGCATGTAAAAGATATATAAGTCTTCTCTCCTCTTGAAGTTTTTTGATTAGGATTTTAGGTATTATTTCTGATGTTTTTCTGGATTGACATCGATGCTCTACTTTGATAATGAATACCCCAAGAGAGCGCAGAGACAAGGCTGGGTCTCAGAAGCTAGGAGCATTTCAATCAAAGATGGTTTGTTAATAATAAAGTAAGAAAAAAAGCCATTTGCTTCTTTTGCAGTGACTGCAGCGCTGACCCCCTCTTGGTCCTGCTAGGCCTGTCTGAGCAACAGCAGAGTTCAGTGGTAATTAAAGCAACAGTGTTGTGAAAAAAGTGTGAATTACTTTTACAAGAAGACTTGGATGTTGCTACCAACTGACAAAGCACAGCAGGAGAACTCTGCTGGATATTAAAGAGCTCTATGGTAGTCACTGTATTGTAAGGTGGCTTTTCAGCACAATGCAAAATTGTGACTTTTCACAAGTTTATATCTCAGGAACCATTTGAGTTATCGGCTTAAAATTTAGTATGTTTTATAAGGCACATAGCAGACACCGTAAATGTGTCATACTTGGTAAAATCCGGTCCTGTTTAAATTATGTAGGCCCTAAATTCAATTTTTACCCTTCAATTATGACTTCACTGGGTAATTATTGTAGTATTACAGCCCAGACTGTTGTACAAAATTACTTAAAGGTATATGTATTCAGACAACTCTCAGCAAATTATTGCAGAATCAAATTGTCTGAATTTCCATTTTTGACATTTTTAAAACTAAAAAGCATAGCACCTCACATTTTTTGGCATTGCGCAGAGAATATATACCAGGTACTAGACAGCAGCCCTGTACTGTACTGTATAAATATCCTTTTAAGACAACAGGATCCTGTGAGGCAACTAAAAGGTCTGGTTGCAACGAACTCTTCACTATCTTGATGTTTTTTTCTATAGTCATCAAAACAAGTACATGTTACAGCAGACTGTATGGTTTTGTCAGCATATGCTGGGAGAAGGGGACAGATCCTTACATTGGTTTAAAACGGTGTGGAAGTAAAGACAGAATAGGCAAAAACAGCTACTTCTATAATTCTGAGAAAACAAAGGCCCAATAATACACAGAATAAGAGGAAGGATCTTCAACACAATGCAACAGCATTGTTCTTCAGGGCGTGATAGGATTTGATTCAGTAGTCACTATAGTACTTTCTGAATCCAGTTTCAGTGCAGTGTGAGGAATTTATATAACTAGCAATATAAAATTTTCATTTAAGACTTACGAGCTTGAAAGGATTTTCTAAATACACACTCTGGTCCTGTTTTGAACAGAATCTAGGACCTACTCTGAGCAGCCCAGCTAACTCTTGATTTACACAAAAATCACAAAGAAGGGCTATTTACTTCTACAAATTTCCAAAGGGAAACAGCACTTTTTGTTCCAGCAGATAAACACAGAAGATGAATAAAATTATGAAAATGTAGTGTGAGCCCAGGATGGCAGCCACATAAAGAAACATAGTCCAGTACCTACTGCTATCCCTAGGGCTGCAAGCCTCATTACCCATGGAAAATTTTTCTTTTCCAAACTTTGGAAGACAGTTGGTATGTGCTGCTCACTGTTCTAGGGAATGAGGGAGAGACTGGGCAGCCCACAGGAGAAATGATGCACATATTCAGTTTTGCAGTCCTGGGGTTACCCCGAGACAAATCACTGTACACTGTTTGGCAGCGGTTTGACAGAAACTGTACGAGCAGTTCTTCTCTTAGGTACAGCAGTTCCACCAGCTGTGCTCACGGATTCTCGTAATGCAGCAAATCACTTTATCTTATACATCTGATAGCAACAGGATCATTTGCTTACAATTTTGTTAACATCAAAATAAAATCACAGATTTCAGGACCCCCCCAGCTGGGGAGTTGGGACAGGGACGTACAAATCCACAAATGTGCTAAGCACAGCTGTCACAGAATTAAAGAATCAAGAAAATAAACAAAATAAACTTGGTGGAGGAGGAAAATGAGAGACAAGCTCAGAAAATTCTAAGATCCTTGTGCAGTATGCATTCAAATGGTGGGTGTTGTTTAACGTAAACAATGAACAACATAAAAAAATGTTTTAAACATATTATTCTACCTGATGTTTTTTTTTTCCTCTTTTTTTTTTTTTTGTGGAATTCCAAATGGGCAACATGAACCTTTTGTTCAACCTTTCCTATGTCTTTCAAAGCTTAGGTAGTTCTTAAGATGTGATGCAAGTCTTTTGTGCTAGGGAAAATAAGAAAAGACTGCTAGAATTCAGAAATACAGTTCAAAACAATAGGCATCCACCCAGCAACTCAAATGCTCTGTTATTTCTCTCAGATATAAGCACAACTGTATAGAAAAATAAGGAGATCTCCAGTATCAGTATTGTAAACATAATATCAAAACAAATTACCATGAAACTAATCCCTTTAACCACCACTAGGCTGCCCGGCTCTCACCAATAAATAATTCTGTCATTGAAATGCAAGACTTTGAACAATGCTTTTGGATTTATTTGCAGTTAGCAAACAGACCTTTGGTGCTTGTAAAAATGACACCCAACATGAAAAAATCTCACTCCCTTAGCATATTGTATTTTATTTTATTTTTTATTCAAGGAAAGATATCTTGATATTCTTGATATCTTCAATGATATAGCAAAAAATAAAAATAAAATTGATTATATGCTTAACAATAAGAGCATGTTGTTGCTCGTTTGCTTAAGTGCTTTGCTGGATGAAGGTCAACGTGCTTCCAGACTTAGAGGATGAAACCTAAATGTTGCTTTCCGCCATTTTCCCACTGTGAAAGTAACTAAGCTAATAGCAAAATTGATTAAATCAGTGAAAAGCTTAGTGCTTCATGTTTAGGACATTGGATCCTGAGGTACTCAAGACATTTTCTTTACCATAACATCATGAAAGCTGCAGAACCTGCGTGACATAGCTGTTGCTTTGTCTAATGACAGATGGGTCACCTCAAAATTATAGGTTGGAGCCACCAGTTCTTACTCATACGCTTAAGAAAGGTGCATTGCACTATGAACCAATGGAGTGATGTGGCTGTTTACTCCCAGGAGCAGACACATGGCAGGGGTTAGTAAGCCATGGCTAAAATCCTTGTCCCATCAAAGAAAACACTATGTCTTTATGCCAACAACTGACTTTAATCTTGAGAGAAGTCATCTGTGCTTGGTAGCAGACAGACAGCCCATGCAGGAAAGGTCCGTTGCATGAGACAGTTTGTGAGCGAGTGCTGCTCACCAACATGAATAGTCACAGCCACTTAACTTGAGAGCCCAACGCACACTCCAGGACAAAATCAGTGAGCAATGTGTTCAATCAGTTTACTTTATGATCAGATTTTATATCCTCCTCTTGCTATGCAAAGAGAAATGCAACAGATACAGATGCATGAGACATGTCAGTCTTCAACTTTCTTTGTCAAACAGAAACAATTAGAATACAATTAAACAGCAGTCTTGTGCTCTTATAGCATCATTCCAGGTACATACTCTAGCAGTTGGTTTGTAACAGCAGTACTTCTAGGTTGAGCCATTACTCTTCGCTTGCCTTTTGATCAATTTTATAGTTAACCTGAGCTTCTCTGATCAATCAGGTTTTTAGATATTCACACGTTCAAACTTAGGAAGAGCAGGAAGCCTTAATATCCAGTGGGCCCATATGAAAGTGTGTGTATAAAATCCAGGATTCATACAGGTCAATTATTTCCTTCAGTGGTGATAACAGTGTTTATACTGCGTGACCTTTACAGAACAGAAAAGTTGTTGATTTACTTTTGACTTCTGCTTTATGTGCAGACATATTGTTTCTGAGATGTTACCAGGTACTTCATATGCCTAGTTAAAGAAACTTCTCTACACATAACAATCCTGACATCTCACATAGGGATTTTTTTTTCCCCCTCAAAACAAGTTTACGACAGTGTCCGCTCATGCTGAAGCAATATATCAATATAGCAGTAGGGATATTAAAAACATCCTAGTCCCTACATACAAAGAGCTCCAGTAGAAGTTAACTGTGAACTTGAGCAATGATGCACTTAGATTCAAAACCCAATATTGAAACCTCTTTCTGTGCAAGACAAAAGAGCAACCAGATTTTAGAAAAACGCTTTCTGAGAAATAGTTAGAAATGAACACATCTAACACTAAAATTATCTAGAAAAGTCAAGCAGAAAAAGCCTTCCAAGATGAATTAGTGTAACCATAATTCCTTTCAGGGGCAGAGGTGTATAAAAACAATTCTGCCAAGTTCTGATTATTCTTGTGTGGTACTAAGCTTCCCATGTTACTTTTAAGTTCAGTATTGCCTTGTCTGACCTGCATCAGACCCAGAACAAGAAGAGGGAGAGGAAGCATCAAAGACTAAAGAAAGAGAGAATGAGAAAATAAAGTTAATGCCTTTGGAATATTATCTTCATGGCCTTCACGGACTCAAACATGCATGCTCCTGAAGTAAGAGAGCCTTTGGCTGATCACTGTTTCCTTTACCATAGGTGGTACTAAATAATACTGGGAGAAATGGCCACATGAGAGTGTAAGGCCTATTTTTGTTTTTTATTCCCTTAATTGGCTGATTAATTTGAAGACCAATAGAACTAAGTATGATCACATGACTGAGAAAGCAACTTGTTAAAATAATGCAAGAGGATAGGAATGCACTACATGTCAAAACTTCCACCTGCTCAACAGCACATACAAAAGTACGTTTGTAAAGTACAATTCTGGATGTACTGGCTCTGGATGATATTCCAGCACCATTAGTACACACTTTAATTAGTATGTAACGAATACATATACTCAACACCACATCTTTCATCATGCTAACTGTCAAGAGCCTCTCTGCTCTATCTAAGTCCTAAGCCACATACAGTGAACTGACCACTCAGCAAGGTAAAGCAAGGAAAATGTGGAGCCATTTGCCCACCGTGCTCTCCTGCTATACAATTACTGAGCACTCCTTACTCACTCAGGGAACTGACACAAAACAAACAAATAAAACAAACAAAAAAAGGTGGACAAACAGCTCAAACAGCTGAAACGGTGAAAATAAATACAATACGTCTCTTGTTCAGTATCACATAATTATCTTTTTTAGCGTGCGCTTTGTCTCAACAATAACCTCATGAGCTAACAACAAATGCACTCCTACTAGACTTCAGAGACCCTCCGATTTTCCCAAGAAATGAAGGAGCTTGCCTTTGTATTACATTACAGATAAAATAGCTCATTCCCACCATATTAGCCTCAAAATATTACACTATAAAAAGTACATTTGATTCTAAAATGCCTATGGATTTCTAAAAATAAAATGAAGGCACAAGCATTTAAATAAATTACAGTCTTCTGGTACTCACAAATTGCAAGATCCCCAGCTGATATGGGTGAGTTTAAAAGAGCATATGTAACTTACTTTTGTCACGTCATGTATCATCCTAAGAAGATAGTTTTTTACAATTAGGCACTGTTGTAAATTAACACCTATAACAGTTCTGTTTCCAACCTGGATTTAAAGTAGAGGAGAACAGGCCTTCTGCACTCAGGGCCCCACCCTTCCACCAGCATAGTAAGACAAAGTCCATTCATCAACATATTAAAGGGGACAATGGATATGCAGAGGCAGCGTAATGCAAGCTTATGTCAGAATGAATGTGCCTGCAACTACCAGCAAATGATGAAAACTCCAGTGATGCACAGTCATGTGATTGGCATAGTTTCCTGTAGAGATACAGCTGTTGGTCTTACCACTTGGTTGCCTCAGCTGATCACCTCATTTGCCTATGCCGGACATTTGGTGAGATAAAGAATGAGGCGCAATGTATGGTGGTACTGAGAGAATGAAAATTAAATGAAGATACGTGAGCTTAAACTAACAAAAGTATGGTATTGTCCACACAGCTTTTTTTTTTTTTGCATATGACAAGGTAATGGCTCTCAAAGAACTTCCTCATGAAATTAAATGCACAAAGCAGTAAAACAGAACTTATAGCAGCAGCATTGCTCAGGACATGAGTCACAGGAAACACAAGCATGCAGAAATTCTTGCATGTACATATCCACGTGCCACACGCTTGTAGAGCATGGGAATGTAGAAGCTCACACATGCGCAAATGAATATTAAATTAGTTCTACTAGGATAGTTTTCAAATTACCATTCAAAATAAGACTACCTAGCTATCTCTTGCAGATATCTTCAGATAGGCAGTCATTTACTGAGGGGATTCTTAGCATTAAAAAGAAATGGAGAAGAGTGGACACACAGTAAACAACAGAAGCATGACCCCATGGCAGGGGCAAGCTTTGCCACAGGGACTCAGAGTACTTTCTGCAGGTTGCTCAGGCTGCCCAGCTGACAGGGCAACACATATTGCAGTCTAGCACTGAGCAGGCAGCACAAGTGTTTAGTGTGAGCTGCTCCTTTAGAGCGGTTCTTTTGTCCTGTCTGCAAGATGAATGTAGTTCACTGAAACCAAGTTTCTTTAGTCTAGTTTGTACGGGTATGGTGGCTCGCAATATCTGCAGCCTGGTTTTGTAAGGCACAGCTCTTGAAGGTACCCCATATACTAGTGTAAGTGGTAAGTAAAATAAGAAGAAAATGATGACATTCTTCAAGAAACAGCTTTAGGTCCTTGAAAATGATTATTTCAGTTTGCCTGCAACTGTAAAAATGAGTTTCAGGTAATAGCTTTTCTTTTATATAGTAAATGATAAATGAGCATTTAAACATTGACTCATCCACCAACTAAGATACAAAGAACATAAAAACTCACTGTGCTAACAGGGAGTTTGAGAACTAAAGTCACCTGATTTTTCAACCTGGTGATTACACCGTAAGGATGTTCATTTGTCTTTACTTCCACTCCAACGTTCCTAAAGAGTACATATATTTCCACAAGAGACAATCAACCCTTTTAGCTTCTGCCATTCATATCTCTGCACTAACCCCACAAGAGCTCTCTGTTCAAAGTTCATGGGTCTTTTATGACCATCTCAACCATAACTGGAACATTCTGACCTCAGGATATGTAGAGAACAAAATATTAAAAGAAATCCTCCTCCAGTGTTTCCCCTTTACTCAGCATAGGATTAAATACTCTATGAACAAATCCTGTGAAAAAAAAGAGCGTTATCCACTTTGATTACTAATAGCAGTTCCCACATTCAGCTCCTCCTTTTGTCTCAATGTGACAAGAGCGAGGAGAAAAAATCATTATGCTGGGCCCAAGATTTTTCAAATGGGGGATAAAAAAATGACCAAAATAACAGATTATGAGGAGGAAGCTCTATGATTATTAACATGAAGGTTTTCATTTTTCCTAGAATACACCTTTCCAAAGCTGTGTAATGAATATCAATGTGTGAAAACTCCAACAGCACAAACAAGTTCACTTCAAAATAACTATTATTTAATAGACCAATTCAGTTTTAACATTTCAACAGACAATCTGTATTCGTGGGGAGTCAGAAGTATAATTTCATGGCAGGATTTTATTTCAATTGTCTCCTGCATTATGAAAGGAAACTACAGGTACTAAGCCATTAAGATTTTACTGCGCGCCATGCAATGAAATCTTCCATTAGGTTTGGGGGTTTGGGGGCTGGGTTTGTTTGTTTTGAATCAAGAAGAAAATTATTCAGTGCTACAACATGCCCTTCATTTTACAAGTTTTCTGAATGTAAAATCTGTTTCTTGGCTTTGTCACTAAACTACCGTAGATCATGTTTGCCGAGAGTATATGTAGCTCTTTGAAAGCAAGTTGAGATCTTAGCTCATTTTAGCAAATACGTGTTTTCAAGTTAAAGCACTTTTTTTTTTTTTTAATCTTGTTTATCATGCTTTTTGTCTGTTTTCTACAATAGGATAGATTCTTCCTACTCAGATCTTTGGCAGACAAATAATATTGCTGTAGGTTTTGGAAGTGCCCTGCACATGGCAAACACTAACACAATGGTCATGCAAAAATTAAGTATGCAAAGGATCACACATGCTTAGGAAATAATTCATAAAAATGCTTCTAAAGCAGTTCACTGAAAACAAACAAAGGAGATGGTCCAAGAATTTTGAAACAAATTTATTTGGTTCAGTGATGTGATTTTTCCCCCCTCTCTACTCACTGAAGGGTGAAGAATACAGAGTTCATGAATTTGGTAAGACTTGCTTTCTAGCCTTCAAAACCTCTGGAAAATAGTTGGCTGCAACTCTGTATGAAAGCTACTATATCCTATAAATGGTTTCCTGTGATCCAAATGCTGAAATAAAAACAGACAAAGGATTTCGGGAAGAGTATATATTAACTAGGGTCTTCAATCACTAGCATTCCAGCAGTCAGAGAGTAATTCCTTAATCAGAGTACAAGTATAAATGAAGGACAGAGTCAGCGTGAAAAGCGGCAAAAACACAGTTCAAACCATAATGTGCTCTGTAACTTCTACACGCAAACTCTGTCATTAGAGCAGAACAAATGAGGCACATTTGACAATAACACAATGCTTGTCCAACACTTTGTGTTGTAAGACCCTGCATTTAAGGTACTTAAAACTTCGCCAGACTTTAATAATTTGGGCCAAAATCTCCTCAAAATGAATGGTTTGGGAATACTGATGCACAACCAGCAGGGCTGCTTCTCTGAATGACCTTAAGGAGAAAACACTGAGATAACAAACAAAGTAAAACGTCCCCAAACCCCACCTGCATTTCACTGATAAATACACCTTCATGTTTTAAAACACTTACTTAAGTTCTGGCAGGGAAGCCATTGTGAGATCAGAAATTTGTCTTTGGTTGTCTCCAAGGGAAAAAATACATAAATAAATAAAGAAAGCTTCTCTATTCAATGAAGTCTCAGCATACAGCATGAAAAAAAAATCCCTGGAGATTCATGGAGATTCATGGAGATTCAGCCTCCCTTGAGAACTTGTAGGGCTGCCTGGGCAGTGCACTTGGCCACGACCTTCTGAGCCCTCCTCCCATTGTGTTGACAATTTGAGGGCTGCAGAAGGGAGCCCTTCCTCCTGTGCTGCCCTTCTGGCCCTCCGCACCCCAGGCATGTTTTGCTGACCAGAAGGGCCTCTGTTTACGCCATGGCACTGAGCACTGAGCTTCGGCTGAAATGTAGGTACATATTCACACCTAGCTGCACCCTCAATTGCTGTGAGAGAGGGGCTGAAACAAAAGCAACCTGGCACATGTTGCTGTGGGCACAGAGATCCCCACCTCTTTTGATAAAGAAGTTGGAAAATGCCCATTGAATAACACAGAGTTTTCAGAAAGCTTAGTAAGCTTGAACGTGACATTTCTTGACTTAGTGCTTAACTTTGTAACCCCAGCATTCTTCCAACATGGGTTTTAAATGTAATATCCTACTTGCATTTGGAAATGATCAGCCGCCATCCCACCAGGTTTTGAGCCTTAGTCACTCCCATTTTAAAAGATACACCCTAAGGACTGACATACATAATTCAGGTTTTGGATGACAGCAACCCCTCGGAAACCTCCTGTCTTGGCTGTCAAAGAAATTGACCTTTCTGAGTTTAAAGGTGCTTTCTCATAGGAATTCTCTCAAAACTTAAAGGTTTTTAACATCCACTCAAGAAAAACAATATCTGAAATTCTTCTGGACTCCACTTTGAGGCTTCTGAATATATTTATTTGTCATTAGTAATGTTGAAGATGTGTAAGGTCTTCAGTAGATTGTCCAAAGATAACAGTATCTATACACAACAGATCTTCTATATATAAATGTAATAAAATACTTCATTTTAACAGAAATAATAAATAATTTTCTTTAAGAATTCTTTGAAACATAACCCTGCATTTCAAGACTTTTGTCTGAGACAGCTTTTGCACACAGTCTCCACTTAACAGCTAATACATACAATCTGAGTCATCAACCATTAAACTAAGGTTGAATGTTATGTATAATCATGCATTATACTCTGATTTCCAGGATGCTGGGCTTTGGAAACTTTCGCTGACTTCAAAAAAAGACCTAAACTGTACAAATAAAAAGGATGAAAGTCAGTCATTCTGTCCATTCCATAGCATAACAGCTGCTCAGTTATGTTATACTTTCTTTGCCTTGATTTGCATTCATTTTCACTGTTCCTAGATTTCCATTTTGTGAGGAAGATCCCACTCAAATTCACATGAATTTCAGTCACCAGAGAGACTGGGAGGCCTGGATTATCCCATACAGTGTCTAAGCATGCTGTCAAGTCATGTTGAGCTGTGCATAATTGTCAGGAGAATTGCCTGGGAGAATGACCATTCCTACAGACCATTGAGGAAGCCAATCCTGGCTGATTTTACTTCAAGCATCACAGAGATACCTGACATGTATGAGTAAATCCCACCCTTCATAAGTGGGGACCTGGTGATTTTGCTGTGTGTGAAAAACTATAAACTTCACAGGGAAATCCTGCAGTTGTTGAGTAGTCCAGGGAGAGAAAGCCTTACATTCCCCCCGCACAAGTGTCTCTGCTCCTGTGTGGCACCAACAGCCCATCCTTCTTGTCGCCTATTCCCCTTTGCTAAGACTTTATGCCCCCACAGTGATGAAGTTAGACAGCAGACAGCAATTAATGCTGACTGCTTTAGATCTCCTGGCTGTCCCTCAGGATGATGCCACAATTCTTAGGTGTTTAGACTTTAGCAGATGGCCACCATGTCCCTCAAGTCAACCTTAAGCCTTGAAGCTTTGTCAGTTCTGACGGCCACCAGCCTGGCAGGGTTTGCTAGCTCAGGATGAATGTGCCACTAAAGACATACATCTACCTTGCATACAGTCACCGAGCAAGCAGAGGGAAGACGTATCTATTCAGGGCACAAGAAATACTATGGTTGCTTGGTTGTTTCTATTACTGTCTTTCAGCCTCCTCTGCTTGAAACTAGTCCTTGATCTTGTAAGAAGTTATTTCAAAATCACAGAGAAGTTCATAGCAGTCAACCTCCTGTATGAACCTCTTCTAACTCAATTAGAAGTCTTCTAAAAAGATCCTAACAATTACATCAGTAATAATAAAACAACAGTAATTATCAACTAAAAAAATGCAAATAAGACTATGAATAATCCATCTGAAGAAGTTTTCTGTCACTCCCTTGAGTTCTCATTTCCGCTTAACAGCAGATACCTGCCAGTGTAGCCTGTTTAATAGCATTATGGTTCTGCTGTTCTGAAACTGTTCCTCAGCAGATCCATCCTTCTCATATCATTTTCAAAACACATATTTCTAACCTTGGGTTTAATAAAGAAATACAGCCCCTTAACAGAGGATTGCTTATCCATGTCTTAGTTTCAGCTGGGATAGAATTTCTGTTTTCTTGAGAGTGTCTGTTAGGATGCTATGTTTTTGGTTCTAGAGAAAAACAATGTTGATAACACACTGATGTTTATAGTTTCTGGTAAGCAGTGTTGTACAGAGCCAAAGTCATTTGCAGCTAATGGCCCAAGGAACTGGGAAGGAACACAATTAAGACAGCTGACTTAAACTGGCCAAAGGGATATTCCATTTCATCTGACATCAAGTGGAAGGAGTTTCGAAGGGGATGGGAGTTAATCTTGCTCTCTTCTGCTGCTTGGGAGGTTAGCTGGGCATCAGTAAGGGGATGGCAAGCAATTGCTAGTTCACCACTTGTTCTATATATCTGTATAATGTATTTGTCATAATTATTTTTTATTTCCTTTTCTCTATCTCTGTAAACAGTTCTATCTCAACCCAAAAGTACTACTTTTTTGTTTGTTTGTTTGTTTTTGTTTTCATTCTCTCCCCCATCCCACTGTGAAGGAGAGAGTGTGTGAACAACTGTGTGGTGCTCAGCCAACTGCTGGGTTAAACCAAAACAGTCAATTAGGCACTCAATCTGGGGCTTAAAGGGTTGAGACAGCAGCAGATCTGACCAGACCGTGTTAACGGGTGCTGTGGTAGTTTGATAATTGCTGGTCACGGTGTTAATTTTTTCTCTATTTATGGAGCTCTTTGAGAGTCTTCACATGGAACTAAATCGTGTAGCACCTTGCTTGCTGCTTATTTTTCCTGCTGCATTGTTTGTCTTCTCTGGGGGTTGGATTAAGTTTTTCATTTTGCTGTGCTTTGAGGCCTTGGCTTATCTTATGATAAAACTGGCAGATGAGAAACTGCTGTTTTGTGTGTATTTGGCACTGCAGTCATCTTTGGTCTATGGAAACCATATTGTCGATATTTGTGTATATTTGAATATTTGGAAAAGGTCTGCTGTCACCCTAGCAGTCCTAAAGAGTGTACCTGGGGCCTGGTCTGTGCCTATTGATCTCTGTTCAACACTGTTCAGCATCCTCAAAGGGAAGAGGAGAATTCTAGATCTGATGACAATGCAACAGATCCTCCAACTCCTGTGACAGACCCTGCAGCAGCTCAAATTCCTGCAACAGCTCCTGCACTTGCTCTGAGCATTATGACAGACCCTGCTGTCATTCCAGCACTTGTGGTGAGCCTTGAGGCTGCTCCAACCACTGCAACAAGCCCTGTGGCTGCTCCAACTCCTGTGACAGGTCCTGTGGTTACTCCAACTCTTGCAACAGGCCATGCAGTTGTTCCAAATCCTGCAACAGGCACTGCAGCTGCTTTGTTAAGTGGTTAAATGACTGTTGTGGTTTAACCCAGCAGGTGGCTGAGCACCACACACTCACGCACTCTCCTCTTCCCAGTGGGATGGGGGAGATAACTGAGAAAAGAAAACAAAATAGTCCTTGTGGGTTGAGAAAAAAAATGTACTAAGACAGAGAAAGGGAAAAGCATAGTAATTATGATGAATATCTACAAATACATATATATATCAATGTATATAACAAGTAATGCACTAGCAATTGCTCACCGGCCCCTGATCTGACCAGCTAGCCCCCTGAGAAGCAGAAGAAAGCAAGATGAACTCCCCCCCCCTTCAAAACTCCTTCCACTTAATGTCAGATGAAATGGAATATCCATCCCTTTGGCCAGTTTAAGTCAGCTGTCCTAATTCTGTTCCCTTCCATCCCCTTGGGCCCTTTGCTGCAAATGGCCTTGGCTCTGTTTAATGCTGCTTAGCAGAAACTATAAACATTACTTTTCTCTTGAACCAAAAACATAGCATCCTTCCAGGTACTCTGAAGAAAATAGTTCAGTCCCAGCTAAAATAAAGACATACCTTTATTTATTAGAGATCATCTTCCCAGCACATTTCTTTAAAGAAATTGCAGAAGGAAGAAAGAAGACAGTGTGATGAGTTTTCAGCTAAAGAACCTATATATAGAATAGGTTTCTTGAATGAATTGATATAGTCAAGCCACTTAAACTGCTGGGTCATGTCCATCACTTGAACAAGCATGTTTCTATTAGAAAGAAGTAAGAGTTTTGTCACAGAACATCAATACTAAAAATCACTAGGCAGACTGCTTGGGTGAAGCACTGGATCTGCAAAGTCACCGGCACAAGCTCTATCGACTTCTGCAGAGAAGTTATCCCCAATTCTCACAGATGACATTGAACTGTGGATGTGCTTCAAGCACTTCAGTGCTATAAGAAAAACATGAGTACTTTGCTTTTGCCTTTTTAGGGGGACACAGATGCAGAGCACAGCCATGCCTGTAAAAGCATAGTTATTTTGAAAATCCTACATACATTCTTACAGTGAATTATTGGCAGCATTTACATTGTCGCTGGAAAGATTTTGTTTTGTTTCATTTTTAATGATTCTCCATTTTCTAGAAATGATGTGAGCCAGCGAGTCAAAATGCCTGGCTGTCCTGTTTCCGGGTAGTAGTCACACCTAATTACACCTAATTCAAACACAAGGGCCACCAATGCCACCCAACCCCCTGTCTTCAGGAGAGGCACCCAAACCTGAGCCTTTGCCTCAAGGCCACTTTTGTCCGGAACACTCCCCACAGATTTTATAGCCAGAACTCAGCTTGAAAGTCTATGATCTGAAAAAGTGCTCTGTATTTTCAAGAGAAACTTGCAAAATATTAAATGAGCTGCTTTCTCGGAGACAGAAAGCAAATACCCATGGACTACAGAGAGGAGCCACAGACGTGATGTTACCATGCACTGCACCAATGCGTTGGACAATGAACGGAGGTTTAGCATCTTGGGTACACCACAGAGCTTCCCCTGGCGGGACGCCAGGCAAAAGCACTGCAGAGAGAAGAGATCTATAGGGGAAGCCTTCTCTTCCAAACCCACGTGATGAAAAAAAATGCAGGAGAATGCCTGCAGTAAAGGCAGTTTCTAAGATATATAAAGGTTTAAACACTTAGTGAATTGTGCTTTCCTACATCTGACTGCCATCTCCCAAATTAAAAACAAAAAACGGGCACTGAACTCAAGAAGTTTCACTACAGAGAGGTTTTTCTTCCCAAGTCAAGCAACATAGCAAGTTTTAACCACTGAACTGCAGTATTCTAAAAACAGGTTAGATAATCAAATCACCCAGGAGATCCTGTAGGAAACAACATTGCAACACTATAGCAACACTACAAAGCTGGAAAAAAGGCTTAAATGAAGGAGAAAGTAATTTTTCCTTAAAGTATTCTCAATTTAAATGCTCTTTGACACATTTTCCTACCTCAGCACTGTGCAAAGCACCAGGACATTTGAACCACCTGTCCTGCACTGCCAGCTTTCAGACACTGATGTGTTAACCTGAAAGTTTATGTTTGTCTATGGGGAACAAGTAGTACACAAGGTAAAGGTATAAGAAAGAGATCTGCAGAAGGTTCAGAGAGAAGATAAGACAATAAAGGTCTAAAATTTTGCCATTGCTACTTTTGTATCACAAAAACAATGAAGGAAAATAAAAAAAGCATATGCTTCATTCCCTAAATTTTCATTGGCATCCCAATTTCAGTGTAATTTTTATGCCAAATTACATTTTACCTCTTTTGCTTCACAGAATCACAGAATTAAAATTGTAGGTGTTGGAAGGGACCTCTAGAGATCACTGAGTCCAATCCCACTTCCCTTAGCAGCTCCCAGCCCAGGTTGCACAGGTAGGTGTCCAGGCAGTCTTGAACGTCTCCAGAGAAGGAGACTCCACCACCTCTCTGTGCAGCCTGTGCCAGTGCTCTGTCACTGCACTGTGATGAAGTTCCCACACACACCTATGTGGAACTTCCTATGCTTCAGTTTGCGGCCATTTCCCCTCATCCTATCACCACACACTGCTGAGAAGAGTCCAGCCTCATCCCTTTGCGTCCTGCTCCTTATATATTGATAGATGTGGATCAGATCCCCTCTGAGTCTTTCTTTTTTCAAGGCTGAACAGACTCAGGTCTCTCAGCCTTTCCTCATTAAGGGAATTCCAATGTCCTTTATCATCTTTGTAGCCCTCCACTGAACTCTTTTGAGGAGATCCCTGTCTGTTTTGTTGCAGGGAGCCCAGAACTGGACACAATGCTCCAGATGAGTCCCCACCAGGGCAGAGTAGAGGGGGAGGATCACCTCCCTCGACCTGCTGGCCATGCTCTTTTTAATGCACCCCAGGATACCATTGGCTTTCTTGGCCACCAGGGCACACTGCTTATGGCCAACCTGTCATCACCAGGACCCCCAGGTTCATCTCCACCTCTCCAGCAGCTCATTCCCCAACCTGTACCAGTGCATGCTGTTATTCCTCCTTTGTTTCAGTACTGTTGGTCCTTCTTTACAGAACTTCATGTGTTTCTATGCAAGTAACTGAAAACTCAATTCCCCTATTCCAATTTTAAATGAAAAGATCATGCATTTTGATAGCTGATTCTCGTACGCGATTGCTGCCCATTTCTAAAACTGAAGCTATTAGTAGCTGTGCATTTTCCTTTCCTGTAGTTGCTTAACTTCCATGATAATTTTAGATTAAAATTAATTCACAAGATTAAATAAGTTGGGATATCAAAAATAGAACTATAGAATGATAAAGCAATATAGATATTTTAGATATAACACAAAGAATTTTAATTAAAACATAGAATCTTCAATTTGCTCCTAAATAAAACAGTAACCTTCACTTGATTGATTCCAGGAGCATTGCTGATATATCTTGTTACAGTTGTGTGAATCACACATTAATTAACAATTTGAGTAATTAAAATGTTTTTATTCTTTAAAGACGTTAGAGATGGAGAGAAATATCTAACATATATGGGCAAAACTGATGGTATCCCACACGGTAGTGCTGAAGAATGAAATGTAGTCCTGTCTGGCTGCTATATACTTTGAGGTGAGTATTTTAGCTTACTCACTGTGTGATATGTAGAGCCTGAGCTCATCTAAGGGAGAAACCTGCTTTTTTATCTGGGAATCTTTGATGCAGCCCTTACTGCTGAAAGGTAAATCAAGCCTCTGTTTACTGGAAATCCTGTAGCATTTTCAGCTTCTGTTGGAACTAAGTGTTTTTATGAGCTCCAAAAAGCAATTATCTGCGTACAGAAACATACCTGTACAGCACCGCTTTCTCGTCCTCTGAGAAATTAGTTGCCTACTGCACTTCAGCGATTCACATGTTTACTTCTTCACACACATCACGGCCAAAATCTCACCTCACTCATGCTGGTGACACCCGAACAACTCTCACGGCACTGCAGTTACTGAAAGCATCGTTTTGTGTTTATCATGGTATATAATGAATGCTTCTGTTTGTGCCTTGCTGGCCAACCCCTGTCCTTCTGAGCACCCTTCAAGCTCCTCAGGACCCTCAGAGGTAGCTTGAAGCCTCTGCTACAAACACCTTCTCCTTGCCTCCTCATTTCTGCCCAGCTGCCTCAAGCAAAGCCCTCCTGGCCACCTGCATACTTCAGGGGATCCAATTCCCACCCCCCCCCTCCCCCCGTGAACAAAGCTCTGCGGCTCTGCGACTTCTGCTGCCTCCACAGTTGGGATGTTTTTAACTTATGCACACACTACTCACTTGTTTGCCTTGCATTTCTTTTTTATTGGTCTTCCGATCAGCTTTATTTTCACACCCTTTCTGAGAGCAGCACAGCCACAGGTGCAAATATTAAATCATTGCACAAGGTTGGTATCTACCCCAGGTTTCATCAAGGAACTTGTACAAAAAAAAAAACCAAAACAAAACAAAATCCTCTCGAATGCCTCAACAACTAGTACATTATACTGTCAACTGTAAACTTCTGATGAAAAATACATATGTACATAAATGTATATGTTTCCCTAAGGAATATAAAAATACACAGATACCATAAACTACCTTTCTGTGCACCAGTGCTTGTGAGCACTCACCACAGCAGCAAATTCATGTGTGCCTGCTTACAACAAGTTGCAGGAAGGCTGCTTCCTGCTCAGCGCCAACTGTCCATCCTGCTTCAGAGAGCTTCTCCAGGACATCATTTAGAGTTTAGCAGCTCATTCCTACAGTATTTAGGAGCTTTAATAGCTGAAGAAATGTTGAACTCAATTCAGTTATTCCTTACATATTACAATAAATAACATAATTTCAGTGTTCAAACTTCCATCCCAATTTAGCTCTAAGATGGTTTTACTGTTGGAAACTCTTAACTTTTCACAATGCAATAGAGTTTTTTATGCATCTATGTAACACACACAAGACAACTTCCATCATTTCTTAATTGGAATGAGAACAGTTCAGCTGCAGAACAGAGATCTCCACCAGAGTTAAGTTATCTCTGTGGGCAGGTGAACAGTGTGAAGTCCTTTCTCTGCACATCTTCACCTGCCATCACATCAGCACAGATATTAAAGGGTTTGTACAGCTGGGAGTAAAGCAGGCCCGTGTTGTTGGTGCAGGGTCACAAATTCTTTCACTGTAGAACATGGCTCATAGGAGACAGTTTGTGAGACACAGCTAGTCTCAAGTAAGTAACTGTTGAAGCAACAATTGCATTTTTTTCTTCCACAGACTAATCATAAGCTAAGAGCATGTATAAAGCAGCAGGCGTGTCATATATCACCTTCTGCTTTAACAAAAAATCTGGACTTCAGGCTCCTGGAGCTAAGGAGACATTCCTTAACTTTCACCAGATGTAGAACACATATTTTCCTTTCAAGGAAGTTGCTGGAATAAACGTCTGACACAAACCAGTGAATGCTACTGCAGGTCTGATTTCATGCAGTCCCCGGCATCCTCTAAAAAAGGTAAATAAACACAAAGTATGCAGAGGATTAATGATGACTAACCGATGTTTTCTTATGAG